>JAYKKT010000075.1:25142500-25522500 GCA_036023115.1 Brasenia schreberi
GCAATACCCATAGATCGGATCCTCGGTTTCGTGGGTAGTGTGGTTTCGGTTTGAACCATCAAACTGGTTCCAAACTGTCCATGTCTACCTCAAGCAGCACCGTGCAGGCCAGCGAAACAAACACACCCTAATTTTAAGATGATCACTATGCATCAAATCCAAGCCGTTGAGAGTCACTACAGTTACATTTGCCTGTATGTTAGCTGCCTACAAGAGTAATGTCAATAAACCCGTAATATGAATAGATCTGATACCCACACCGATTCAGTAACTAAAACCAGAATCCATACATCCATCAAATTTAGATTTGGATTTTGCAAAAATTATATATTCAATGCACCATGATTCAAATATCCAAACATAATTAACAATGCGCCTCCGCATGTGTGTGTGTGTGTTATTCGCTGCTGTCACTTGAAATTTTTATCTAAATCCGATTTTCATAGCATACAGTTCATTGAATTTGGTAAAGCCACATCTGAATCGAATCCAATCCACTTACATCCCTATAGTAGACATATTCAGAACAGATGGCAATTCAGACCTAAATTAAAACTTTTGAATCTGAATCGCAGTTTCGGCATCGTGACAATATGTGTGTGTGCTGTGTGTGTTTACTTACACACACTGGTTGCAGCTGGGTCAGGTCAGGTCGAGGTCGACCGGCTTCTCACTCGAACCCAAAGTGATTCCTCCGGACCCTAGATGTTAATCCGATTTGCATATGAGTGCATAGATCAAGTGATCTTCAGTATCACGAGATTGAATGTTATTCTAATCTGGTGGCAAAACCCATATTATTTAGACATGTCCAGCTCGGAACCTTGACGGCTCAGGACCGGTTACGGTTCCGAAAACCATCGTTTCGGTTTGAATCCAGAACCATTTAGAATCAATAAATAACTTTAAAAAATATAATATATTATACATATAATAATAGAAAATTATCAACTTCATGATGACTGAGGATGACAGGGTGGATGCCAAACAGGGTCGGGTCGAGGCAGTATGAAACCACCAGTTTTGTATCGATTTCGGTTATGGTTCTTGTATGGTTTTTGAAAAAGTTGAACCATAACCAAACGGTACGGTTCCTGACTCCGGTTATGGTTCCAAGTCCAATTCAAAAGGTTTCGGTTCCGGTTTGAACCGATGGATCGATTCCGAACCAGCCATGTCTAATGTTATTAATGTATCACAAAGTTTCCGTATGCATTTTGTGCTAGATGATTCTCTTATAATTCAAAAACTTAAGGCTACAATATGTCGCCAATTGGTAAGGTGAATATTATACATCGGAGCCTGTTACATTAACCTAATCTTTGACATGGAATGCAAATATGCCCGTTATATGAATAGATCCAATGTCCAGATTGATTCTGAGTTTGATTCAGAAAACCGTATCCATATATTGATCAAATTCAGATTTGGATTTTATTCGATTTATGTATTCGACGAACCATCAAATATCCAAATACAATAACAGTGCGTGCATGTGTGTGTGCTATTTGGTACTGTTATTGGAAAACTTTATCTAAGTGAAACTCCAATCTGATTGTCGTAAGCATACAATTCATTGTATTTGGTAAAGCCACATCTGGACCAAATCTAGCCCGTTTACATTCTTACACTAAGACATTTAGAATTCCTGGCCATTTCAGTTTATATATATGTGTGTGTGTGTGTGTGAAGGGGGGAGATGTTCATGGGGAGAAGATCCTTGTGGGGACCTGCCTCGAATGGGATGGATGTGAGAAGTACAAACAGGGATGGAAGAGCAAGGAAATTCGTGACGGAGATCAGGGTGGGATGGGGATAGGAGGTCCCCGCCCCATGAACCCGAACCCGACTCCATTCTACAAAGTTAGGTCCATCTAAAAATAAAACTAATTATAAGAAAAAGAAATAAAAGAAAGTGTTCCTATTTTTGAATTCGAGAAATTCATCATCATTCCCCACATTTCATTCATAATAATATGTTTTAATTTAGATACATTTGACATAAATGAGATTTCATTTTGCGAACTTCAACCTATGTTTTGAGCATCATTTTTTTCCCCGATGGGTCTATGTAGGGACCCGTGGATGAGGACGGAGATGTTTTTAATCCTTGTCATGAGGATGAAGATGAAGACAAGATCTTAGAACGGAGATAGCAATAGGGACTTTGATCCCCAGTCCCGTCCCGCTCCTTAAACATTTCTATGTGAGAGAGAGAGATTGGATCCTACCCACGACTAGAGTGGGGTATGGGTCTTGGGAGATCATAACGGCACCCACCCCACATTATGACCGGATCCAGCCCCACCCCACACTCCAACCAATAAAAATATTTTTAGGAAAAAATAGTTAATATTTACATAAATAAAATTTATATTTATGATATTTTATATTATTAAACTAAAAGTTATATGTATAAAATTATATTTATATAAAATATATGTACATATAAACATATAAAATACTTCCAATAAACATACATTTTAATATAAATAAACACTAATATATATACTATGAGACGTAATAGGTCTACCACAAACTCACCTCGCCCCACATCTCGTTCATGAGGGCAGGTTTTGAAACTTAAAAACTTGGGATAGATTCAAATTATATCCCTATTTATCATTGAGCTTCCTCTTTATATTCGCTCATTTCTTTTGGGTGCTATGAATGTAATAATAATATTTTTAAAAGTTTTAAAAAGTTTTTTTTAATATTAAATTACATTCATGCTATCCAAAACCATGCTTTATATAGAGAGAGAGATATAGAGAGAGAAAACCATTGCAGTCAGGTTGGTTCTGGGTCAGACTAGATCAGTTTCACTTTTTTTTTTATAAAGGGAAGCCAAAGCCTAACACTGCACCCAGAGGGAATCGAACTCGCCACCTGTGAGCTAACGCTCTGGGTTCGTAGGTCTCTAGATTTTTAAGGACAGATCAGGTGATCTTCGATATCATCAAAAATTCATGTCAAGTGGCGAAAACCCATGTCATTAATGTATCTCAACGTTAAGTTTCATATGCATTTTAGTGCTAGATCATGATCTATTAGATCACCTGAACTAACTACCTAATCATTACGCAACCACCTGACGTCGAATCTTTTCGTTGGCAACAAAGTCTCCGGCCACCGGAGCGGTTTGGGTTTCATCGAGCGACAGCCGGGAAACCGCGTGAGCCACTCATCTCGTAGATGGATGGCTCAAAGAACTCCAAACACTCAAAACGTGACCTAGAAAGAGAAACCTTGAAGAAGCATAAAACTGCGAAGAAGTCTGACAGATGAAGAAAAGAAAGGGAGAGACTGTTGATGTACATACCCTCCGAGGCCCATGGAGATGGCTCCCGCGACGACTTCGGCGATGCCGGCGGTGAGGACGACTGACGAGGAAACGTTGGTACCGGAGAGTCCGGCCGCAAGGGCGAAGGGGACGGTGAGCCCGTCCGACACGCCGATGATGGCGTCCCTCACCATTGCTCCCGCCGTGAAGTGCTTCTCCTTATGCTCCTTCAGCAGAGGCGTCTCCCTCCCGGCCGCGTCACCACCGTTCCTACTCGTCGCCATCTCTCTCTCTCTCTCTCTCTCTCTCTCTCTCTCTCTCTCTCTCTCTCTCTCTCTCTCTCTCTCTCTCTCTCTCTCGATACGGAGTTAACGACGAAGGCTCACAGGCACTGTTGAACCGTTGACGATACACACACACACACACACATATATATATATATATATATATATATATATATATATATATATATATATATATATATATATATATATATATATATATATATGTCATAATCCGTATTTAATCGCCATAAACGAATATACTTTACTTTTTGGATTGTTTGAAGAGATTTAATGATGTGTTGAATTGAACATCTCTCTCTCTCTCTCTCTCTATATATATATATATATAGGGAGAGACAGAGAGATGATCTTTACGTGAGAGGAGATCTCATGTGGCTTGCGTTGAGCATGATGACAACGTAAACACAGGTGGCTAAAAAGTTTCTTTATTGTTACAGTTTTCCACTAAACGAAGGTGATAAGTTCGCTTCATGAAGATAAGTTGATGAAATGGGTAATTTACATTTAGGCACCTAATGTATGTAAAATTTATAAGACTACCACTACTCAAGCGGAACTTACTATGCAAAAGTTATCTATACGTGTCAAAATTGTTTACATGCATCTCTACGTATACCTAAAAAGGTAAAAAGCCTCAACGTAAGAGGGAGAGTGATAGTTCTCTTTTGTATTGTTTCGCTCACTAACGAAACGAAAAGAGGATTACTATATGCACATATTTGTTTTCAAAAATACCAAAACTACTCCCTCAACACACTCTCCTCTCTGTAATATTTTCTTGGAGACTGAGATTTTGTTCGTAAGTTTATCATTGTTGCCTTTTCCGATGGCCGAATAATGCATAAGTAGACTCCTTGAAAAGGCTTAGTTTAGCCGATCCCGTCTAATGTGGGAAAAGGCTTAGTTGTAGTTGTTGCTGTTGTTGTAGAGTTGTTAAAACTTTGTTAGACAATAAAAAAAAGAATAAAAAATAAAAATAATAAAGGAGAAAATTGATTAAGAAAAGACTTTAAGAATTTTATAAGTTCATGATGGTTTTGTTCTTCTTTATAAAGTCATTAGCCTGGCGATTGCAGGTCAGCGATCGCTCAGGTGGAGAAGCATCACATCTCGCAGCGAATGAGGAGAGATGTGATATTACCATATCTCCTTTGTACTTGAACGATCCTACAGGTTGCTCTTACATTGTTTGGATGTGGGAGAAGAGAATGAAATTACCAAAATAGAGTGTGTGGATGTGGGTTGTCGGAGTAGAACTTGTGGGACGATGGAGAACGGCAACAAGAGAAGAAAGAGAGAAGCGGTTTAAAAAGTATCATGGTAATTTTCGAAATAGTATAGGGGTATTTGTGGAAAGTTTGGGTAACAATTGTATATGATGGAGATAAAGTTAAAATGTTATTTAGTAAAGCATTACTCGAAGGAAAGAGAGATACCAACAGTCAATGGTGGATCTACATGGTGGGGTGGGGGGCGGCCGCCTCATCTGAAAATTTGAAATTTTACAGTAAAACCCATGAATATATGGTTGAGATTCATGCACACTCCCATTATCGGTTATCAACAGCGACACCACGGCAATGGCGGCATGTAAAAATATCCGGTTCTGAATAGCCCGGAATTTCAAACCGTAATGGAACCAGTCTAGGTTTGTTCTGGTTACGATTCTGAAACTGCTGATTTGAGGACGGTTCTAGTTTGAGCTTGAAACTTCTACTTTATTAAAAAATTTGAAAAATAATCAGAATTTTTATAAAAAAATTATCGAAACTGGCTATTTGGAACCATAAGTTCTGCTCCCAATTTTATAAGAGGTGAAACCGAAACCGAGCTGAATAGTCCCCAGTTCCATTCCAGTTAGAACCGCTTTGCCGGTTAGAAAATGGCCATGTCTATCTGCATGCATGTTGTTCTCGGAGTTCCAAATTAACACACTCGTTAAAACTAATTTGTCTACATACTCTTGTTTACAATGGGCAATAGTTCACCTGGCTATGGAATTACTCTATTAAGTCGAGGTCATGAGTTCAATGCCCGGGGTGAGCATCCAGCTTCCTCCTCATTGTAACATTAAAAAAACAAAACATCGTGTTTCATGTTGAAACCGATCATCAACCATCAGACTGTTGATATGTTTGATCACCATGGTTAATGTTTTATTTAACTTAATTATATATTAACCTTAGAGTTAATCGCATTAATTAATCAGCAAAAAGAATGACCACAAAATGGGTCTACGCACAAAGGATTTACGATTACAGGAGCATACATGACATATGAGTCTTAGCAAATCAGTTTTTAAGAGGGTTATAACTGCATCTCTCTCCATATGTATATATACACGCAAATCTCTATATATAGAGACAAGAGGAGCGCTTCTTGGATGATAAAGTTCTCACTAGCGGTATGCATTTGTGTGATGTATATATATATATATATGGTTATTCAATTTATTAGGTTTTTAAATTTTAAAAATAGAACCGATAAACCAAATTTTGATGGAATTGTAAATCGAAAAGATGATGAGAAGCAACGAACAGCGGCAAAGGATTTTAGGAAGTTGTTCATGAAAGTAAAGTCTTCCTTTCGACAGTTAACTACTTTATGCCTTTGCAAGAAGGACGATTACCATAACGTAACGTACAATTTCATGTTTATTACTTTAAGAAATCTTCTATTATTTCTTCTTATTGAATTGTATATTTTTTCTTTTAATGAAACATTTTACCATTTACGAGAGGAGGGGGGGCACTATATTTATTGATCACATATTACATACCCCATGTGAGAAGCACGTAACCTCCGGTTATATTCATTAATTCAGCACAGATACGAGCAGAGGCACGTGGTATGTGAGTGCCGGATGGGCAACGTCTCTTGGAGCAAGAGAAAGTTGAACACTTCCGTCAGCGATCACCACAAAGAACCTCAGTCTGCACTCCAAAGCCACCTCAACGGGTTCTTTTCTTTTTGTTGCTAGACAAGGTTGGCATCTCTCTCTCTCTCTCTCTCTCTCTCTCTCTCTCTCTCTCTCTCTCTCTCTCTCTCACACACACACACACACACACACACACACACACATTCGTGATATAAAAGTGAAGAGAGTTCAAATCCCATGGGCATCATGTCCATCAATAAGCAGGATATACAGGAAAGGGTAAGTGACGATGACGATGATGATGATGATGGTTGAAACTGTGGGTTAATAGCAAAATTTGAAGTACTTTTCAGCTTTTACATTTCCAGCAAAGCTTGAAGAATTGAATTAAATGCCGTAACAAAAGTAACCCAGTTCAAATCCCATGGGCATCATGTCCTCTCTCTCTCTCTCTCTCTCTCTCTCTCTCTCTCTCTCTCTCTCTCTCTCTCTCTCTCTCTCTCTCTCTCTCTCACACACACACACACACACACACACACACATTCGTGATATAAAAGTCAAGAGACAGTTCAAATCCCATGGGCATCATGTCCATCAATAAGCAGGATATACAGCAAGGGTAAGTGATGATGATGATGGTTGAAACTGTGGGTTAATAACAGAATTTGAAGTACTTTTCAACTTTAACATTTTCATCTAAGCTTGAAGAATTGAGTTAAATGCCGTAACAAAAGTAACCGAGTTTAGCAGCACTAAATCAACATATACATCAATAGAACTCTCTCTTTTTCCTTCTGTAATGGGCAAAATAAAATTAATATACAACAATAAAGTCATTTTTACCTAACTGAAGTATGTAAAACTGTTCAATTTTCCGCTAGCTAAATTACCTAAGCACACCTCAGAGGCCATTAGTAGAGCTCATGAAGCTTGATAATCTGCCACAATGAAGACAAACGGCAAAAGGAACCATTGGAAACCTGAAATCCAAGCAAAGAAGTGCCCCAAATTGTGTGCTTCCCTGAGTGAGGATCGCTGGGTTCGAAAGGATTACTTGGTTGTATATCTGGCTCTGAACCTTGTAGACGTGGAGACCTATGGTATTCCAGAAACTCACAGTCCATACCGGATCTACTTCTCCCATCGGATCATCACCATTTGCAGACACCATAGACCACCACTCAGACTCATATTTCAATTGAGTCGAGTATGCAGGTACGTACAGAATTTCATAAGATAGACAGCATTTAGAAGATACCCTAGAGATGACTCATGACCAATCAGGACGAACCAACACCCAAATATGATGTGGTAAATGGCTTCTCCACTTCAATGCATAACATACTAACAACAACAACAACTAAGCCTTTTCTCATACTAAACGGGGTCGATTACATGGATTCTTTGTTTCCTTAGAGCCCTGTCATGTGTCATGTTAGCAGTTAACTCACAATAAGCTAGATCATTCTTTATTGTTTCTTTCCAACACTTTTGTGATCGTCCTCTACCTCTTTTAATACTTTCAAAATCTATTTTTTCATACCTTCTTACATGTTCTTTCTATATTATCAAACCACCTTAAACGATATTCTCTCATTTTATCTTCTATTGGTGCCACTCTTAATTTGTTTATAATAACCTCATAGTATACAGTCTTTTCTTTTATGACCACTCATCCATCTCAACATCTTCATTTATATCATAGACATCTTTTGTACATATTGATGATTAACTGCCCAACACTCATAACCACTCATCCATCTCAAAATCTTCATTTTTATCATAGACATCATTTTACCTTTTAACTTTCCTTTTGGGGTGATGCAATGTGTGCAAATTTTAATTTTTATGTCTTCTGCAATTGATCAAACTTACATTACATATATTTTGTCTTTGTTCTAATAAGTCAAACCTTTACTAACATACAAACCAAAAATTTGCAAAACATTAAAACACTAACACTAAGTCATTGCATGTCAATCAAATGATACAGCAGCATGACCATAACGTACTTGTGCATCACTACAAAATCTATTCAAAAGAAGGAGCAGCTTTTACAGATGTGCATGTGCTTGCACACAACACATACACACGCACACGCACAAACACACTCACAAAATGGAGGACCGCTCAGAGAGAAGCCAATATCATAGGTGAAACAACAAAACTCATTCGACACTGGATAGCGGTAAGAAATGTTTAGAATGGAGAATACTAATCAAGATGATGAGACAGGGAGGTGAGCAGCACCGACAGCTCTTCTTCCATAAGTTAATACTTCTCAAATAACTGCATGTAATTTCAAGATTGTCTAGCATTGTCCCATACCCCACATGTACCAAAGACAAATTCGGACATCAAAGAGAAGAATCAACAATCATAGGACTCTTTGACGCCATTGAAGGTGGGGAGTTCGATTCTCAGGCAAGTGCATGAGTGTAAGTTAGGCTTAAGCATCCCATTATAGAAAAAAAAAATAATCAACGAGCTTCGCCGAGTTGGGTTTTGGCTTGAATTATTCGTGTTCAATCTTGGCTTAGGTTCTTCCACCGGTTCAGCCAAGCTGAAACGAGTTGAACAAAAATCAAGTCCATGTAGCATGGCTTGTTATGCACCATTTTTGTATGTATGATTGATCTTGGCAGCAAACTGACCTAACCCATCTTATCCTTTTAAAAAAAAAACTGACCTAACCCACCTTGGTTAGGTGAATGCCACAGATTTCAGATTGAACCGGCGGGTAAACTGTCTTATTTACTTGACACGGACACGGGTTATAATCAGCTGGCATTGTGGAAGTTGCGCGACTAAGTGGGGATGACAATATTGACCCGACTCATGTGACCCTAAGCCAACCCGACGGGATCAGGTTTGGGTCTGGGTATAGGGATAAGGTTCCCTGACCTCTATTGAATCCAACACACATGCATATACATGTATATTATATATTCAGAGAGACTGGTCTTTAGGTAATAGTAATTTCAAACAAATTTCAATTATTTATTTTTTGTGATTGATGGTTGAGATTTGAATTTAGAAGGTAAAACTGTATATGTACTTTTTGTCAGTACACTCTCTTTATGTGAGAACTTTTGCTTTTAAACTTCAAATCTTATTGAGATTTGTTGGAATTTTATCGCACCCAAGTATGCTAGTATATACCAGTCTCTTTCTCTCCATATACATACATATAGAGAGAGATAGAGAAAGTGCCTTGTAGCATGTTATGGAAGATGACTGTGAGTTTTGAGATAAAACAAGTTGAATTATTAATAAATATTAATTATGAAGAGAAACATTAGAAGTAAAGGACTTTCTTTCTGTTTAGTAGAACAAGAAAGAAGGATTGCTGATGATAACACTCAAAATTAGTGTGCGTTAATCGGGTATTAGGTAAAACGAGTGCTAAATATGCTTGTAGAATATTGAAGATATTGAGGTAGATGTATGTAATGTAGCTATATACAACATGGTTATTATAAAATGAATTGGTATACCACCAAAAAAGTATTAAATGAATAAGCATTAGTTATATAATGGACTTGCAATAAATATGAATGTGGGTATGGTTTAGAAGAACACTTACACGAAACCCACATGATACCAAGTTCCGACGAAGAACCGTGTCGCGAAAATAAATAAATCTGGTTAGCATTTATATTATATGAACTTCTTCATATTGAGATATTGATTCCAAATTGTATCTGGACCTGGATCCAGATGAGGTTCCAAGGGTCAATATCCTGATTAATGCCATTGAAGAATTACTTAAGAACTTCCTTCGAGACTTTGTATTGTAAGAGAGTATCCAATTGGCAAAACTGTGAATATCCGGATATTATGGGATTTAGCCTCTATGTTGTTCGATAATATGTAGTGTCACCTGTGCCAACTTAAAAGCAACAAACTGGGAGCCATGCATCTCACGGTGTAAACTCACCATATGATCAACTCCCTTTGACCCATCCGACGTGGTTCACGACCCAAAAAAAATGAGGTGAATAAAACGACTAAGAACAACATTATTCAAATAACTAAAACAACAAATTTTTCACATCTAAAATCCAAAATTTTCACTTTCATCAATAGCAGAAAGTATTACCACAAAAAGCAAAAAAGTGTTACTTGTTTATGAGGATGCATCAAGAATATGTTTGTCACAAAGGACCTAAAACGTTAGGGAATGACTTAATTTATGAAACTAAAAGATTATATATATATATAATATATATATATACATATGTAAATATAAAACTGTGTGTATATATATATAGAGAGAGAAAGGTAGTGGTTTGTGCTCAATTGAACATGATGTTCAACCCCTTGTTTTACATAGTTGTGTCGCTTCAACTACCAACTGCCACTCTCTACCATTTTCAACTACTCCCACGCTATCCAAAATTATTTTTCACGATAAAAAACATCTAAAAAACTATGAAACACCAATATAGACAAATATTTAGACTGTTTTAGGTGGTTTTTGTGTTGGTAGTGACTTTTTTATTTGTCCTTTTGGCTAATAAAGGAGTAATAAAAGGTAATAGAGGACAATGGACGGTGATTGAAGTTGTGAAATAACGTGAATGGAGGGATTGATCACCTCTGTCTCTCTCCATACACACACACACACACACACACACACATATATATATATATATATATATATATATATATATATATATATATATATAGAGAGAGAGAGAGAGAGAGAGAGAGAGAGAACATAATCCATGTGCACATGCATAAATTAACTTAAAGATCTTTACCATTTGATCACAATATAGATTTGAATTAAAAAAGTATTTAAAGGAATTATGAAAATATAATGTTACTTTTTACTTTTTTAAATTCAATTCTTCACCATTGATTACATCAATTAAGTGATAGAGATATTTACGTAGATTTGAGCATGGATGAGTGTACATATATACTAATATGAAAGAGAACATGGTCCATGCTCACACTCATTCATGTTAAAATCTTCTTAAAGATTATAATTGTTTGATATTTAGAAAAAACAGTTGAGATATTTAAAGTAAAAAGCAAAAATACTGTGTTACTCCTTGATTTTTTAAATTTACATTTAAATTATTTTTCTTATTATCGAACTATTGATATTTTTAAGAAACTTTTAGCATGGATGGGATGGTGTACGTATTTACCATGTCCTCATATATATATATATATATATATATATATTGAAGAAACTGATTGGTACACATAGCTTAAAAAGGTGCATCTGTAAAGAAGAAACCATTGATTTGTATGCACTTCCCTGTATATTCTTCCAATATATGTATCTGATATATATTTTAATATAAATATTATATAGACCCAGACTGAGTGCCTAGCCCCGAACCAAACAGAATTTTTTTTGTTCGGTTCAAATTGGGTTGTCTTGGTCGGTCACAATTGCCACCCGTAACATTGATTCAGCAGACGGTAAGCTAAGAAGCAAACTCCCGCATGGTCGTTAGAGGGACTTCGTCTTTCCCGCCACGCAGGAGAGAGAGAGAGAGAGAGAGAGAGAGAGTGGTCGTCGTACTTCCATGGCCGCGACGCTCAAAACAACCGCTAACAATGTCTCTCTTCTCCCACATTTCTCGCGTTCGCTTCCACCTCTCCACAAGAAATTCCTCTCCCAAACAGCAGATGCAAAAATCCTCCTACTCTTACTCTCGACCATCACAATTTCTTTCTCTCTATCATTCTCCCTCCCCCCCGTCTCTCTCTGTGCAGTTCTCGTTGATTTGTGCTTCAATTCAATCAAGAGAAGGGTCGTCTTCCTGGATTCCATGCTGGTTCTCTGTCAAGGGGACACATGCACGACGCCTATCGAGGTAATTCTGGAGCCAGAAAGAGATCTAACGGGGCGGTTTCGGTAGCAAATCGTGCTTCCTCGACTTTAGGTTGGTGGGAATGGCGTTCCACAATCTCGAGCGCCATCAACTTGCGGAATTGCGAGTGCGATTTGATCCTCTGCACAAAACGGAAACGGAGCGTGTTACATAGATTTTAGTCTTCAAAGCATCTGCTGCTGCTCGTTTATGAGTCTTGTTTGCTGTTTTAGGTTCTCTACTGCTTTTCTAGGATTAGAGTCGACGGAGACAGCTACATAGCAAGGTTCTCTCTCTCTCTCTCATGTGATCCAATCCTAGACACACACATGCATATCGATTAATTGAGTGCTAGTATTGACGATGTTAAAATTGATGTCAATTTCTTAGGCATACTGCGCAGGGGCAACATGAGCAAGGCAATTACCAGTGTAAGCTTCTTTATTGTTTTCCCTTTGAAAGACTGTTGGATCATTTGTCATTCTATAATTGTAATCAGTGTTGTTTTCACGTTCATGCTACAAAGACCATAACCACAGAAAGTAGGTTAGAGTAAAACCAAGGTTTTTCTCAAGTCACTATGGAAGGATTAAGGTTCAGTTTGGGAACATGAAAACACGAAAGGTGTTTCCAGCTATAAATTGAGGAAATTCTGTTATTTGAGACAGAATTTTTTCAGAAACACTGCACGCCATAGGTTTTGGCAAAATGATTGCCGACACTTCTATGTGGGGCAAGTTGTCAACCATGAGAACCTGCTGCATTGGGCTGGCTGCGCAGCTGCTTGGCGGGTTAGGATTGCCATCCCTACACAAGACTGTTGAATAGGGATGTGTATATATTACAGGTTTCCCTCTATTGCACCCACTAAAACACACACAAGACAGAAGGCTATTGGGTGCCTTTTGTGAGTTGCATGGATAACTGTCTCTGTAGGCCCGTTGGAAAACTTCTATAGTTGAAGATTTTATGATGAATATCAGTATCTGTCCTTATGCATGTATTAAAGATCCCATGCGCTCTTCATACTCGTTTTCGTTAAGCCTTTTTTTGTTATTGTATTTCAGGTTTCTCCAGTAAATATAATTGTTGGATCGCATGTGTGGATTGAAGACACAAAGGAAGCTTGGATCGACAGCCATGTCGTGCAAATAAATGGAGACAATGTCACCGTTCAGACAACGAATGGGAAAACGGTATGCAATTCATTCTTCATGAACTATCAGCCTCTGTGTGCATGTTGTGCGTCGCTTTTTCCAAAACTTATTAAGATGGATGCGCTTAGGATGCAGAGAAACCTAGGAGTTGAGTACTTAGATCGTTCTTTCCTGATATATAGATTTGATTTTACAAAATGAGAAAAACTTAGGCCTACTAAGTCTTCTGGTCTGGAGATTGCAAATTTCTGGTTGATTCACCAGAAAAGCACTATTACTGACATGTTCTACTAGAGTGCACACAAATAATCTCTCTCTCTCATTCCTTATATATATATTGACAAACACTCACAGTGGGTTATCTAAGAGCTAACCAGTTGAGTTCAACATTACATGAGTTAAACTTGTTAAAATGTCTTAGATACCCTCAGAGGTACCCTTGTAATGCATGACACCTATTTAAAGGAAGGCTCTTGTTTTAGAAGGAAAAGGTCACAAGTTCTTTTGAAAAGTAGCCATTAAAATGGGCTGTTCAGAAGGAACTCCAAAAGTTGTTAATATTTCCAAAAATATACTTAAGAAGGTGTTTGGGAGTTGGGACATTTTAATAAGTTCAACTTGTCTAATGTTTTAACTGCTTTGGTTTTAAATAATCTGGTACATATGTGTTAGATTAATGATGCATTATTGTGTTGACAGCATTCCTGCAAGCAGGTACCCTGTGCATAAACCCATGAACTCAACATAAGTTAAATCATGTTTTATTGTTTCGTTCTAGCATTGTTGTGGTCTTACTCTTCCTCTTTTAACATTTTCACAATCCAGTTTCTCGTATCTTCTTATTGAAGCTTCCTTTAGTCGTCTTTCTACGTATCCAAACCATCTTAAATGATTAGCAAGTGAAAACAAGCAAACCCTTTTCAGCAAATTTCAGCTTGATGTGTTCACAGTTATCAAATGTATGAGAGAGAGAGAGAGAGAATACAGTGCCAGTTTCTGGCCTATAGGAAATGATGAAAGAATACTAGCTGAAGTTCCCTGCATGATTCACATAATTGTTGCAAATTGCGCTCATGGGCCCGGCACTCTTTAGATGTGTTGAATCAACTCTGGACTTCTTGTAATATAACTTATCAAAGTTACTTATACTTTCAAGATGGAGTAATTTGTGGCGGTTTACATTATGAGATCTGTATATAATGATCTTAGATGACATGACAAAACTGTCATACTTGCATGAACCAGGAGTTCTGCACAACTTGGCAACTAGATATGAACTCAATGAAATCTATGTAAGATACTAAAATTTCTATTATTTCATTTAATGCTGACATTGCTGAGATTGTTTAAGTAAGTTAGAGTAGAAACTTGTAAATTATTCATGCTACTCCTCCAACATCATTGCAGACGTATACTGGAAATATCCTGATTGCGATAAACCCATTTCAAAGGTTACCACATCTATACGATACTCACATGATGGAACAATACAAAGGAGCTGCATTTGGAGAGTTGAGTCCCCATGTTTTTGCAGTTGCAGATGTTGCATACAGGTGACTGATAGATGTCAATGTCATTTGCTTTATGTATTCTTTTTGTATGGTTTATTTATGTTCACATTTATATTTGTTAGGGCAATGATCAATGAGGGAAAAAGCAACTCAATCCTGGTTAGCGGTGAGAGTGGGGCTGGTAAGACAGAGACAACAAAAATGCTCATGCGATATCTTGCATATCTTGGGGGCCGATCTGGAGTAGAAGGGCGGACAGTTGAACAACAAGTTCTAGAAGTATGATGGAGCTACATTTTTTGTTCTTGGATACCCCTTCTTTATTTTGGGCACCACTTTATAACTTTTAGTTCCTTTATATTATTTCATTTTATTCTAGATTTTGTTAGATATGTAGGGTGTTAAATAGTGTGGAAGCTATTTCCTCATTCTTCTTCTTCTGTATTAATTACTTTGCAGTCTAATCCAGTTCTTGAAGCATTTGGCAATGCCAAAACAGTTAGAAACAATAATTCAAGGTGAGTATTGACAACTGCATGGAATACCAAGTAAAACAAAAATTGTCATTGTGTCATAAAATGGTTAGGCAAAGTGATTGTGACTATTTTACTTCATAGAGAGAGAGAGAGAGAAGAAAATGTGATGGACCAGTTCAGTTCATCAATGGCTAAAATCTATTAATTCCTTGAATTTTGGTTTCTGTTTGCCAATAGTTTGTTGTACTATTCAGTAAACAATGGAAAAATATTTTAAAAAAAGGGTTCTATATGTTTTCTTGTTCAAACTTGATATAACATGTCCTTGTCATGTTCCTCCTGAATTTGATATGCAGTCGTTTTGGTAAATTTGTTGAGATACAATTTGACAACAAGGGAAGGATCTCTGGGGCAGCTATACGGACTTATTTGCTTGAGAGGTCCCGTGTTTGTCAAATTTCAGATCCTGAAAGAAATTACCATTGTTTTTACCTTCTTTGTGCAGCACCAGCTGAGGTAAAAATATTCTTTATTGATATTGAAATGCACCCTTATCTTTGTCACAAAGATTGGGTCCTATGATAATATATGTCATATTTAATCATTATAACTCTCTATTTTGTAGGAAAAAGAAAAGTATAAGCTGGGAAGTCCTAGCTCCTTCCATTATTTAAATCAATCCAACTGCTATGAGCTGGATGGAGTGGATGATGCACATGAATATCTTGCTACTCGAAGGGCAATGGATGTTGTTGGAATCAGTGAGGAGGAGCAGGTTAGTCTTCCTGAATCCTATTTGTTATAAAATGGGAAGTTTTTAAAGTTGCTTTAACGATATAGCAACATATTTCAGGAGGCAATTTTTAGGGTTGTTGCGGCAATTTTGCACCTTGGAAATATTGAATTTGCAAAAGGAGAGGAGATTGACTCTTCTGTCATCAAGGACGAGAAGTCTAGGTTCCATCTTAATATGACTGCTGAACTTCTTAAGTATGCCCCAACATAATCCTTTTGTGCATTTCATATGCATTACTATATTATGATTTTGTTGATATTCTGTACATTTTAACTTATAAAATTATTGTAGGTGTGACGCTAAGAGCTTGGAAGATGCACTGATCAAGCGTGTGATGGTAACACCTGAGGAGGTTATTACAAGAACCCTTGATCCTGTTGCAGCTCTTGGTAGCAGGGATGCATTAGCTAAAACCATTTATTCACGCTTGTTTGATTGGTAATGAACCTCTAGCAATACTTCTGTGTACTATTGCAAATCCTACATAGATCCTCTCTCTTGCATCAATGTGTTCAAGGAAAGGGAGAACTATTGAAAAGGTCTATAATTCAAATGTTATTGTATAGAAGGATCTAAACAATTTTTATTCACATTTAAATTTGGCTATCAATTATGAATTTAGTTTGTCAGTTATAAATATTACTTCAGAAATATGGTAATCACATTTATAGTTGAAATAATCACATTAACATACTGGAATTATTTGTTGTAACATACTGGAATTATTTGTTGTTATCAGTAGTCAACAGGAAAAACAAGTTTGATTGGACCAATAATTGTTCTAGATTTCCTTTCTTCTATGTTTCATATTCTGACAAATTCTCATTATTGCTTTCAGGCTTGTGGAGAAGATTAACATTTCAATTGGGCAAGATCCAAGTTCAAAATCTATCATTGGAGTTCTTGATATCTATGGGTTTGAAAGTTTTAAGTTCAATAGGTAAGCTAATGATTTCATCTGGCACTTTTGGTTCAGTATTTATCCCTGTATCTAATAAATTTCTTTTCTTAGTTTTGAGCAGTTCTGTATTAATTTTACAAATGAGAAGCTGCAACAACATTTTAATCAGGTTTGGTAATTTCTGGCACAATTTGTGATTCATATTCTAGAATTATTTTTTCCCTGGATAATTTTTTTTCAACTGAATGGTTGCAGCATGTCTTTAAAATGGAACAAGAAGAATACACCAAAGAAAAGATTGATTGGAGTTACATAGAGTTTGGTTAATTCTTCTTCTCTATAAACTCATCGTCTTGTACCATGGAATTCATGGTTGGAGATTGCTTTCAACGTACACATTTACATTTTCCATTTGATATGTACACATATGTAGCTGTTAAACTCCGTCTGAAGAGAAGCATCTAATGTTGAAAATAGAAAGAGCATATTTCATGAATTCCATGGGTCTTGTTTGTTGCGGGGAGTTTGTGATGCACGCTATTCCTGCACTTAAGAGTTTGTTAGTTTGGACAAACTTTTGGGTGTTCGTTTGACGTGAATACATAATATATTCTAGAGTTATCTTATTTGGTAAACCATGATTAATTCGAAACAAAAGATCATTTTCCCCCAAGGGAAACTCCCTTCCCTCCAGAGCGTGCTTCCTCTTATTATTTGGCATATTTCTTTTATGCCCTACAGTATCTGTTTGTATCTCACGTCCAAATCGGTTCCTGTGTCATATCCTACTTGTTCCTGATCTGATTCTCATATTGCTTCCCGTTCATTCCATGTATTTGCTTGCCATCCAAGTCTCATCTGCTTCTTTTATATTTGATTTTCAAAATGCCTTGCTTCCTTAACTGGCAAGATTTGTAGCGGCATACACATTCACATTAGGATGATCAGATGACACAAAGGGATTCTGTGGACTCACACTGGATGCTTATAAACCTACATAGGAATCAGCCCATGTGCCTACATTTGCAAGTTAGGAGTCTTAATGTACTCAGATAAGTCATTAGAAAAGAAAACAAAACTCCAATGGCTTAACCTTGATTTGCCAGACTATACTGTTCATTTGGATTTTCTCATTTTTTCTTCTCAAACTGATATTATAGGTTAAAATGGAAGAAAACTTGCATCTAAAACAAGGTAAACGTGCTCCAGAAGAGAGATAAAAAGCATCTTTACCGCTAAGGGACATTTCAGCAGAACAACGCAGAAGGAAAATGTCATATGCAATTCTCTGAATGATTGATTTAGAAGGAAAGGAACTATCAATTTCATTTTGCACCTTCATTTTCTTCTTTTGGACTCAAACTGGATTAATTATTCTAGTATTTTGACATAAATGAACTGAACCTTGGACATTATGGAGAAATGTTAGGCATCCCAGCTGATCTGTTTAATATTTAATGAGTGTGGTTCTTTGATTTCTTTCGTCCTGCTTTTATACTTCCATTTGCAGATCTTCATGAAGAGTGAATAACTGGAAACACTTGTTTTATCTTACGAACTTTATGACCAAGTTTCTAATAATTATACACATTCCTCTTCAATAGATATGCTTATGACTTCAATTTGTCTTGTGCAGAAACCTGGAGGAGTTATAGCCCTCTTAGACGAAGCATGGTATCTCCACTCTTTCTCCATAAAGTTCAATCTTTCTAGGATTAGTAATATCACTTTTGAATTCTCTTCGTAGAAAAGCTTTAGCCGGCTAGTTGGCCATAGTTAGACTTATTATAATTGAATTTCACGGTTCAATTCTTAGACATTTTCTTTCGTTTCTCTTAAAATGTTTCAGTATGTTTCCAAAGTCCACACGTGAGACCTTCTGTCAGAAGCTCTATCAGACTTTTAAAAACAACAAGCGCTTCTCCAAGCCAAAGCTATCACAAACTGATTTTACAATTTCTCACTATGCTGGTGAGGTGAGACTTTTGTTCTCTTTAGGTAGTCATAATCAAGATCCTGTCTGCATGTTAAGTTGATGCTTCTGTTTTCATGATTTTCAGGTTATGTACCAAGCTGACCAGTTTCTTGACAAAAACAAAGATTATGTGGTAGCTGAGCATCAGGAACTACTGAGTGCTTCTAAATGCCCTTTTGTTGGAGTACTTTTCCCCCCAGTCCCTGAGGAAACATCCAAAACTTCTAAATTTTCATCCATTGGTTCACGATTCAAGGTTATGCTACAACTTTTGGAGGATTTGGAAACTCTCTTTCATATTTCCTTTGTAAAAATGTGACAGCATTTAGCTGTTTCCTTTTCTTAATTGTTTTGAACTTTTTGCAGCTCCAATTGCAGTCCCTGATGGAGACTCTGAACTCAACAGAACCACATTATATCCGTTGTGTGAAACCAAACAATCTTCTGAAACCTGCCATATTTGAAAGTTCTAACATCATCCAACAGTTACGTTGTGGAGTAAGTACATGGCACTATCTATACCCTGTTAATGATTTAAATGCAATAGGTCATGTTTTACTTCTTTGATGCCGCTAGCATATTTTAAAATTTGAGGAAATTGTGGGAACTAGCTCGTCATTTCTTGTCTGACTGGATATGCAGGGTGTTCTAGAAGCGATTAGAATCAGTTGTGCTGGATATCCTACTCGTCGGACATTCTATGAATTTCTCCATCGTTTTGGACTTCTTGCTCAAGAAGTATTGGAAGGAAAGTGAGTAGTTGGTACCAGTTTCCTTTGCTGAAGTTTATAAGATGCTACATGCACATAAACATTATACATGTACGTGCATATCTACACATGTTTGTTCGCTCTGTTCCAATCTGTTTCATTCATGCAGCTATGATGAAAAACTTGCTTGCGAGAAGCTTCTGCAGAAGATGGGGTTAAAAGGCTTCCAGGTACTCCTTTTACCTGTTCATTACCAACTTTCTGATTACAAACTATTGCAACTTTTTATGATGCTTCTTAAGTATATTTATGCAAGAACAGCTGCAATGCGCTCATAAATGTGAATGTGAGACCATAGTATGTATTGGCACTAATAGCTGAAAGGTCTAAACTATAAGTACTTGAATGCCATGTTGACTGTTGAGAACCTTAGGTACCTGGAAGATTAATTTTATGATAGATAGTCTGCCTTTACTACTGAATTGCATAACGAAAAGTTGCATAAATAGGGAACATAAGAGGTGGCATTAAAGAATAATTGCAAAGATGCCTTTCTCTCTAAAAATTTATTCAAGCTCTCTTTAAGACTGACATGCTGATGAAACTTGTTCATGGTAGCAAAATGGAAAAGCTTACCTTAGTTGGATGAGTGTCGATGTCTGTAATATGTGGTGATACCAAGACTGAGCAAAATCATAACGTCATGGTAGGACATATATTTTCTTTCCCATCTGTGCTGTAGGTGCCAATGTATGTCCATGCCTTTTCTCTTTCTCCATGACATGGAGAAAGCAAAGCACTCCTTGCAAAGTCAAATAGACCTAGAAGTCTCTAAGGAGTCGATTTGTCTTGAATGAACCAACCTGTTTTCAGGTATCAGATTTGAGTTACAAAGTTCATGTATTCAAGGGTTAATGCATTACTTAAATAAGGCATTTAATGTGAGACAATTCGGTGGGGCTATGGAACCATGATTTATTGAGCGTCAAGTAATATCTACATCAAGTTAGGTCAGGCTTGGGGATATTAAACAACATAAAGGCACACATAGGATCATGTAGTGTAGTGGTTCCCTCATCACTGAGTTAAAATTAATGTTTCCAATTTTTTCTGTATTTTAGTTTTTTTTTTGTGTGTGTGTGTGCGAGAGAGAGAGAGAGAGAGAGAGAGAGAGAGAGAGAGAGAGTTGGCCAATAGAACACCCATTGGCTAGTTTGTTAACCATTGCTCTTGCACATCCTGTAATGTTTTTAACTCGTGCTTTGTTTATTAAGAATGGTCTTTTAAGATCTTCTGTTTACCATTTTGCTTCTGCTAATGCCTTCTGTAGATAGGTAAAACAAAGGTCTTCCTAAGGGCTGGACAAATGGCTGAGCTGGACACTCGCAGGGCTGAGGTACTTAACAATGCAGCTAAAGTAATTCAATGGAAAATACGAACACATATTGCTCGGAGACAGTTCATTGCACTGCGGGAAGCTACTATCGCTATTCAGGCCATTTGTAGAGGTTTGTTAGTTGTCTATTCTAAGCATGAAATATTTGTTATACTCATTTCAACCCTTTCTGCACCTGTGTGTGTTTTCCTAGATACTCTGAGATCACTGTTAAATTTTTACATAGTATCCACGCATGAGTGTGTCCTCATTGTTTATTTATGTTTGTGTGCTGCAATCCCCTGCAGGAAAATTGTCCTGCAAATTGTATGACAACATGCGGAAGGAATCTGCTGCACTCAAAGTTCAGAAGAACTTTAGGAGGCATTTAGCCAGGAGAGCTTACACACAGCAACAATTTTCTGCCATTGTTCTACAAACTGGCCTGAGGGCAATGGCTGCCCGTAATGAATTTCGGTTCAAGAAGAGAAGCAAAGCAACAAGAATTATACAGGTTAAAACATGAACATGGTTGCCTCTACTGATTACTCCCATTTTACACTGGAATTTGTTCTACTTATATGACGTGTTTCCAGGCCCAATGGCGTTGTCATAGGGATAAATCATATTATAGAAGGCTAAAGAGGGCCGCAATTGTTACCCAGTGTGGTTGGAGAGGAAGGGTTGCAAGAAGAGAACTTAGGAAGCTCAGAATGGTATGTAGCAGTATTCTTCCAGATACAATGTCGTAGTCATGATCTAATCCAAATCGGGTGCAACTATTAAATATTTGACCTGCATTAAGGTCATGAATTTGAAACTAAGTAGCCATATCATGACAATAAGTTTAGGACGATTCTCATTTAATGAACCTGTTGCTTAGAGAATTAGCTTTATGAATATTGAAGAATTCCAGCTTAAGTGGTTTTATATTTTAAAATTCCCATAGTAATTTTGCATATATCTTCTTGAATATTTACCAGGCTTCAAGAGAAACTGGTGCACTTAAAGAAGCCAAGGACAAGCTTGAAAAGCAAGTGGAAGAGCTGACATGGCGTTTGCAGTTGGAAAAACGAATGAGGGTAAAATTTGAATATCTACGAAGTTCCTCTGCTATGATGATTGCCTATACTACTTCCAATATTTTACTAAGTTTTTGGAGGTTCACAGTATACAATTTATTAAATGAAATGCCCAAGAACATAATTTCATGAAAAATATTGAATGGATATCATCTTATATTATTCATTTCTGGCCTATTCTACAAAGTCTGGAGAAGAAAAAATAAACCTTAGTCCACGAGCATAATTTCATGAAAAATATTGAATGGAGATTGTCTTATATTATTTCATTTCTGCCATATTATACAAGGTCTAGAGAAGAAAGAATAATCCTTCTGGTTGCAGGCAGACTTAGAGGAATCAAAGGCACAAGAAATAGCAAAACTTCAGTCCTCTTTGCAAGCAATGCAAGTGGCAATGGATGATGCCAATGCTATGATTTTGAAAGAACGGGAAGCTGCAAGCAAGGCTATTGAAGAGGCACCTCCAGTAATTAAAGAAACACAGGTTCTTGTTGAGGACACCAAAAAGGTTGAAACTTTGACAGCTGAGGTCGATAGCCTGAAGGTATATGCTGACTGAAAGTTTGACTGTGATGTCTAGTAGATGATGAGAATGCAAACGTAGAGTGATAGTAGTACTGTGGAGAGCATGACAGCCTGCTGCCTGCATTTCATACTAACTCAGACTATACCTCTCTCTCATAATTTCATGTAACCCCAAAAAGTTGTTTCATGTATTTGTATCCTACTGAAGTATTGGGGATAAGATGATGAAGGTTTCTGCTTCTGGAATGAAAAACAAAAGATATAGAGTTCTACCATAGTCTAAACTTAAATATTGCAACCAGGTTTCTCTTAGTCCTTGTGTGGGTTGCATTTCAACCCATGCAATAATTGGGTAATTAAAGTGTTATATTTCATATGTTTGAAAGTTTTAACGCTTTTTTAGTCTTTCTAATGTCACATTGTATTAATATCCATGTAACTTAAGTAGCATTTGGTATCATAAACCTGCATGTACATGGTGCAGCCTTGCATGATTAGGGGCATATTGCCAACTTGCGCAGTTGAATTGCATGCTTGAAAAGTTCCTCTGCCAAACCTATTCTACCTTTGACAGGAATCACTGCAATCTGAGAAGGAAAGGGCAGATGGTGCTGAGGGTAGATATGCTGAATTGCAGGGAATTAGTGAAAAAAGACAAAAAAAAATAGAGGAAAGTGAAGCGAAGATTCATCAGCTTCAGGAATCCTTGCAGAGGTTGTTACTAGTTTCTTCAGAAGCGACTTGTTGAGTTTCTTTTTTCTTTTTCCTTGTTACTAGTTCATCTTGGTCGAAAGTTATGCACAGTTTCCTCTTTCGTGGATATTATCCATCTATCTTGCTTCTTGTTTGCTTACAACATTGACAAACTGAAAACTATTGGAGAAACTAGTACCTACAAATCTACGATTGGAACATGCAAAGAAACCCCCATTTTATGTTATTTGAAAACGAAATAATAAGAATTTGTTAGGAAGTTTGATGTTCTTCTGCAGCATAATTCATTGAAGAGAATCAGGCTCTGTGATTATATCCAATATGTCCACCTGGTTAGTTGGTGTGTTTCATACTTGTGTATCTTATATTCTATAATATAATATAGTTTGTTAATAGGAGGCGGAATTTTGGTTGTTTAGGAAATTTACATCAAACATGGTAGGGCAAAAAGGGTTGCGTGATAATTTTATTCTTCTTGTTCTGTTCCCTATCTTGCAAACTAATTTGAGCTTTAAGAAGTATTACCATGTCTATATATTGATGTTGGATCAATAGTTGGAAGAGCAGAATAAATTAGCATCAAATACTAAGAGTCTAAGCATTCTTTGAATTTTAGAATGGTTGCACATTTTGCGGCATATGCTAGCCAACATCAACTCCTAGTGAAACTCTGTATCCCACAGCAGTGCTACAGCTAGTGAAAATGGTTGCTAAGGTTCCTGTACATGAACGCTTATTTAACTGGTAAAACGGTTTCATTACAATTATCTTGAGCCTCCATTAGCCCCTTATAAATGCATGTGGGTTCTTTCTGTCTGGCTTCTTTTTGTTTCTTGCTTTTATGTTAGCAAGCCTCTCTCTCCACATTACACTGATTTCCTATTTTTCACTTTTCACTGGAGTAAATATGGCTACCCATTGGATATACGGGGTGCTCCTTCCCCAAGTTCCAAGAATACAAATCAAGGGTCCCGTGGGTTGCACAACCAACAATTATGAATCAATGATGATCCATGGCACACAATGATTGTAGGTTGTCAAACTGGTAACCCCGTGAAGTACCATAACCCTTTTTGTTTCAATCTCCAGATTTAAGTTAATTTCTTGTCTATCTTTTTTTTGGTCATATCACAGCTTCAGACAATTTCTTGTTTCCAATTTCCAAACTTTGATTCTCTCTCTCTCTCACTAAACCCTACAGTCTGGTGCACTACTTCCTCATGGTACTGTATGGGTGACATATTTTTTGAGATGAAATGATGTTGGAGTGGCTCTTGGTTATGCTATCTTTATGGTGTGTGTCCCACATTTAATGCATATGTAAGTTTTTCCAACCAAAAACAAATCCTTGTCCGCAACACTCATTTTTTCCTGATATGGAATTGTTGAAAGCCAAAATAAATTTGGCGTTCCTTATGAATTTCGGTGCATTAAATTGTTCTAATTTTGATGTAACTGGGTATTGTTTTATGAGTGATTCTTTATCAACAGGGGCACTAACTACATGAACTCAAACATAAGATCCATAACTCAAGTTTTCTCCTTTCATCTTCTATTGTTTTTCCTTGCATTTGCATGCTTTTTCTACTTGTTTCTTTCTTTCTGTTCATTTTCCAAAACCAACCAAAACTAACGCTCCTCTCACTCTAAGTAGGATTGGCAGTCTTTATCTTGGTTTCCATCTATCTCGGGTCATACATCTATCTCTAATTGAGCAAGATCATGCTTTATGGTTTCATTCCGGCAAATTTAGGCATTCTTGTCCGCTTCTATAATGCTCAATATGTGGCTTCTCTCACCTTCAACTAAAGCCTATTTAACTGTGTCTCTAGGTGTCCACACCGCCTTAATCATGTCCTTTTCCCGAATGTTATCGTTATGGATATGCATGTGTATTGTGTTGCAGTACTTCACAAAATCATACAGTTCCAACATGAGCATACATCACTGAGTAGGTTCGCATATCCTACTTTTTTCCATTGAACATCGACTCTTAATGTGATGCTCTGATTTTCTATATTAGGCTTGAAGAAAAACTCTCCAACTTAGAGTCAGAAAATAAGGTCCTTCGTCAGCAGGCTTTATCCATTGCACCAAACAGTAAGCTCCTCACAGGGAGATCTAGATCAATTGTTCAGGTAAGATGAACACTGCCCTTTGGTCATAAACTTTTTAAAAAGAATTTACTGTACTAAAAAGCCTTATTCACCTGCAGAGGAGTCCTGAGAATGGTCACATTTTGAGTGGTGAACCAAAGGCGGCTGCATCAGGCCAACCAGATGCTACCGAAACAGAAGACAAGCCACAGAAATCACTTAATGAGAGACAACAGGTAATTCATTTACTTGCATCTATTATCCAAGTTTTTGAATAGATGTTTATGTTGCCATAATATGTTGGTCAGGTGTTCCAATGTAACTTACATTGCATATTATCTTCAGGAGAATCAAGAACTTCTAATAAAGTGCATATCAGAGGACTTGGGCTTCTCTGAAAACAGTCCCGTTGCTGCTTGCATTATATACAAATCCCTTTTGCACTGGCATTCATTTGAAGTAGAGAGAACCAGTGTCTTTGACCGTATTATTCAAAAAATTGGTCAAGCAATTGAGGTATGTATTCGTAGTCAAATATCTTTGTTCGGCTAGGGAATTTTGTTCTTAAATTTGGTAAATTATTGAAGCCCCAGGATAATAATGATGTATTGGCCTACTGGCTATCCAATGCATCGACTTTGTTGTTATTACTTCAACGAACACTTAAAGCAAGTGGGGCAGCTGGAATGGCTCCACAGCGCCGTCGATCCTCATCAGCTACTTTGTTTGGGAGGATGACTCAAGTAAGATACAAGTTTCTTTTGTTTATTCACTTCTCTGCTGTTACTTGCTTATGTGCTCTCATTACATGTCAGAATCTGAATAATGCCCTTCTTTTTTCTTCTCACTTTGTTCAGAGTTTCCGGGGATTGCCACAGGGAACTAATCTTTCATTTATAAATGGGACTGTAATCAGTGGAGGGGATCCCTTACGTCAAGTTGAGGCCAAGTATCCTGCTTTATTATTCAAGCAGCAACTTACTGCATATGTAGAAAAGATATATGGAATGATTCGTGATAATCTGAAGAAAGAAATATCCCCTTTGCTTGGATTGTGCATTCAGGTATGCAAATGCCAACCCACATGTTATAGTCGTGTTTTCTCTCGAATGCAAGTTTATGTATAGGATGGCCCCTTCAGGCACCTAGGACATCTCGTGCAAATCTAGTGAAGGGATCTGCCCGTTCTCTTGCAAATTCTGCTGCTCAACAAGCTTTAGTCGCTCACTGGCAAGGCATAGTTAAAGCCCTTGGCAATTGTTTAAACACGTTGAAAGCCAATCACGTAAGCAAAATTTTATTTCCTTTCTCGAGCTTCCAAGTGTTATTCTACATGAAGAAACCAAAGAACAAATTTCATCTAGCTCAAATTATGATTAGAAATTGAAATTACTGTTTGTTTGAGTGTTGGATTCTTCTGTGCCACTCAGGTGCCTCCCTTCTTAGTGAGGAAGGTTTTCACTCAGATATTCTCCTTTATCAACGTACAACTGTTCAACAGGCAAGAATCCAATCACCATCTTTCATGGAAGATTGAGTGTGAATCCTAGTCTGCAATAAATAGTTGTTTCCACAACTAACTGTTGTTTTCATTCAGCCTTCTCCTAAGGCGTGAGTGTTGTTCATTCAGTAATGGAGAATACGTTAAAGCAGGCTTGGCTGAACTAGAACATTGGTGCTACACAGCTACTGACGAAGTACTTCCTGCTTAGTGTTTTCTTAGTTTATGTGCAACGTAATTGCTTTTCTGTTGTGCTGAACTTATTTTCATTGCAGTATTCTGGCTCAGCATGGGATGAGCTGAAGCATATCAGACAGGCAATCGGTTTTCTGGTAACTACATGTACCTCTATGTTCGGACTCTGTATGCACGTGTTTATGCACTCGCATCTCTATGTGTGTGCGTGAGAGAGAGAGAGAGGGGAGGGGGGTGAATAGTCTAATTCTTTAAATAGTGTAAAGAGGTCATATGTTTTGTAGATTTTTAGCTTCGAACAGTTGGCCATAACTTGCAATTGTCATGGTACGCCTGACAAGTCCAGGGACTTATTATGAATATGATTTTATCTTGTTCAGGTCATACATCAGAAACCTAAGAAAACACTCGATGAAATAAGCCATGATCTTTGTCCTGTGAGTGCTTCCTCTCTAAATTTCACATGCAATTAATTTTCACAAATCTCGGTCTCTTATCTATGTTTGTCTCATATCGTTTTTCAGGTGCTTAGTATACAGCAGTTATACCGTATCAGTACAATGTACTGGGATGACAAGTATGGCACTCACAGCGTGTCCTCAGAAGTAAGTTATATCGAACCCCATTGCACATAAGTAGGTTAGAACTTAGGTTGAGCATTATTGTAAAACTTTTGGCGATATTCTCCTAATATTGGGCGGTTCATGTTCTTATGCATCTTTCTTGTCTCAGGTTATTGCTAACATGAGGGTCTTGATGACCGAGGATTCAAACAATGCTGTGAGCAATTCTTTCTTGCTGGATGATGATTCCAGGTTAGTGAATATAACTGCAAAGAATTAAAATCAATTTTCTAGAATGTAGATGTCTTCTTTTGTTTTGGTTTCGATGGGGAGGCCGAAAGCAGATTTGCATGCCCAGGGTATAAAACTCACGACCTTCATCTTGAGAGTCGAGTCCCCTGCCAGGTAAAGCTGACACTTAGTGCAGAATGTGGATATCTTAAGATAATTAATGAGCCTAAAACATATGGGTGCCAATGAGATTGTAAGGGTCTGCGAGTCTATAGGTTCAAACAAGAAGCCAGCCATGGCTGGCATATGAAAGAAGTCTTTTGATCCAATTACTAGGTGAATGAAATCATTTTGGCACCTTGAGTAAAATCGTTTATAATCTGATATTGGACACTTTTTGTCTCCTTGAACTTGCAATCTCTTGTTTATCATGCAGCATTCCTTTCTCAGTGGACGACATTTCAAAGTCAATGGAACCGATAGATATTTCAAACATCAATCCGCCACAATTGCTACACGAGAACACCGCTTTTGCCTTCTTGTTACCACAAACAGACTAGTGTTCTTTCAGTTTCATCTGTTTATCCTTCAGTATACATGCCCCTGCAGTTGCTGTCACAATCTTTTCTTTCTTCAGTCACCATTGTTTTTTATTCATGTATTATGTTGCCTTTGAAAAAGATTAAAGGCTATTCTTTCCTGCTCTGGTTTGGGGATGTATAGCTGGAACTCTCCAAATGAGCTGCAATTGTCTTAGGATGGGGGCTCTGTTGATCCCTTTTAGTATGTAGATGCTCGTCAGCATATTAATGTCTTCATTTTTTCATCCTTCTCTTGTAATAAATTTTCTGAAATTTTGACCCTTTTGTAGTAGAAATATCAATGGGTGTAGAACAAGTTATCAACCAAACAAGGTGCTCTAAGAAATTTCCTTCTTGAAAAGGTTTTCGCACTTCAAACTCACTTGGTTGCATCCTTGTCTTAGACAAGTATAATCTTTTGATGTCGCCATGGAAGTGGGTCTCTTACAACGGGGAGTCTGAAGCCAGTTGCACGGTCCTAGTATTGAAGTCATGACCTTCCACTTAGAGTCGACCCCCTAACCAAGTGAGATGTTACTCTTCGTGTCGTTCTTTTTCTTAAAAATATGCACAAAGGTTTGACATGTACCTGACTTCTTTTCTTTTTCTTTTTTCCTACAATGAGAGAACGAGAGGCTGGAGTAGGGTTATTGAAGGAACCCCTCAAACTCAACCAAACTGCTAGAACTAAACCAAACTGACGGTTTGGTTCCCTTGAACAGTTTGATTCGATTTGGTTTTATCAGGAAAAATAATTGCAGTTAGGTTCATCATTCATGATTTAGAACTGAACTAAACTGGAATTATCGATTCTGTTTCTGTTTGATTCGGCTCTCAAAATACTAAAAACCACGAGTAGCAGTAACAGTTTGATTCGAGATTGAACCTAGAACCTAACCAAATCGAACCAGGAACACCCCTGAGCCGGAGCCTGACGTACATGCCTCAAAGAGAGTTGTCCCATTCACACCCTGCGCCTCGTGGAGTCAGAGAACCTTGCGAGGTGGGCAGACGTCCTTAAGTGAATGCACCGAATCTTGATTTGCGTGTTGCGCTCACGTTCTCTCTCGCTCTCTCTCGCTGTGTGTGTAACGGTATACCCAAAAGAACGAAATGACCGGAAACAGGGGAGATGGAGATTGGAGGGGACCGACTCGGCATCTACGACCATGACGCCTCCTCTTCGGCAGTCCCCAACTCTCTCTTCGGCAGTCCCCAATTCTGGGCCGGCCTCCGATCCGGTGGGCGCATTCCTGTGGGGCTGCGCCATCGTGCTCCAGAACTACCTCCCTTCGCTCGATCTGTCCGGCAAGCGAGTAGTCGAGCTCGGCGCATCGCGCGTTGTCCTCACGGACGTCCTCGAGATCGTTCCCGGCCTTCGTCGGAACGTCGACGTGAACGGCCTCGCCGACGTTGCGGAGGTCAGGCCGCTCCGCTGGGGGAACGATTGCTCGGCGATCGCCACGCCGCCGTTCGACGTCGTGCTGATGTCTGATCTCCTCTACGACCCGTGACCGTGCCGGCTCTCTGCCGGAGCCTCCGGGAGCTCAGCGATGCGCGCACCTTAATTCTTCTCTCTTATGAGCTCCTTGCCGGGACGACGGTTTGCTTCGAGACGCTCCGGCGTGCCGGATACCGGTGGGTCAAGATCGATGCCGAACTCCTGGACCCCGTTTGGCAGAGTGAGGATATCGAAGTCTTCCAGCTTTTCGGTGACGATTCCTGATCTCATGGATTTAGTAGAGAAATCGTGATATTTCCCTCGCGTTTTCAGGATCTAAGAAGTTCTGGTTCCTACTTCCCAGGGTAACGTGTATCGGCGTCAACGTGGTACGAGCGGTTCTTCCTCCATGATTTGTACCGTACCAATTTGGTTCTTTAATCTCTCGATATGGGGTTTCTTGAGCTATCTGACAATAGCTTCTATGGATTAATATAATCAATTACGTGTTTTTGAGCTGATCATGGGCTATTTGAGCTTGACTAAGCTCTAAGTTGCTCATAAGTCCAGATTGAAATTAATATGGAAGCTCATAGAGAGAAAGGGGGGAGCTGGTGGACAACTTCTCATGTTAAACATTACTTAGATCATGGTAATCCATTGGGTGGTGACGATCAAAACACTCTCATCTCAAGTAACATTTAACATGGTCTTCAATCTCGTATTGATCTTTATGGGCAACTTGATTTGTGTCATTTGTGCGAAGACACAAATGGCCTTTCATAGATCATCTTGGAGAATCTAGAATGAGATCAATGGACGAAATCTAATTTATATATAAATTGGAGTTGTTAGACACTTTTTTTATGTGAGATTGAACGGATGATACATATTAAGTTATCGATGAATATCATTACAAGGATCGATGTTGTTTAATAAATATGAGTGTATTAAATGTCATGTTGGATAGCAATTCTTTCTCTCTTCATATATATATATATATATATATTATCACTGCATTCTACCAAAATGGTGAGCTCCATCAACTTTTACTACGATGGTTCCACCAATTTATGCTTATTTTGTGTGTTCTAGTTTGCATGTGCAAACAAGTCACTATATATATAAGAGATTATCCTTAGCACCTGTCCTAGTTTCCACCCACCATTAATGATCATCTTTGACCATCCAAAGCTCAATACCCAAGTTTCAACTGGGTATAGATGGTTCTATTTCTTTTTATGACTTAGCTCTTATAAAACAAGGTTGAAAAGATTGATAAAGTTTGTCATTCATCTTGGGATCAGTAATCTTTTTTATTTTAGAAATTGAATGAATGGTCTTATACATATGCCAGAAAGGTGATAATATTATTTATGTAGCTTTTTTGTTTTTTAAATTTAAATTTATATCTTTTATTACTGAAGATAAATGATTTGTTTGAATAGATGATACTCAAACGTGTTAACACATACCACTTTTTCTTTCTCTCTTTATATATATTGGATCTTGCTCATCACTCACCCGCTTCCCATCATTATTTTTTAAAAGAATGAATGTAGTAATATTGTTTTTTATTTTTTTATTTTTTTAAAATTTTAACTCCGCCCATGTAAGGGATCACCCTTGTCCCAAGCCCGGATAAAGGAGGAGGGTTGTGTTAGGCTTCCGACAGCCAGCGTAAAACTTCGTCGGATTTCTACAACATGGATTACAAAAATTATGAGCATTGCTTTGGGGCGTCCCCGCCTAGCGACGTGCTGCAGAGCCCGAATGCAGTAAGAAGTAAGCAAGGGCCACTACATTTTCGCCCGAATGTAGTGAATCAATTGCAGAGAGGGTTCCCACATCATGGACGGGTGTGGGTAAAGAAGTTAGTCCCACTACATTGCCGCCCGAATGTAGTGAAAAATTTTCAGAGAGGGTCTCCGCATTTTGATTATGGACGGATGCGGGGGGTAAGGAAGCTAGTCCTAGATAATAAGATTCGTATTGGTTCTTGGAATATCGGAACATTATCGGGTAAGCTAATGGAGGTGGTAGATACTATGATTCGGAGAAAGATTCATATTCTATGTTTACAAGAGACAAAATGGGTTGGAGAAAAAGCAAAGGAGATAGAGGATATAGGTTTTAAATTATGGTACTCAGGTAAAGAAAAGGCCCGAAACGGAGTTGGTATTATCATAAATAAAGATTTAAAGGAGAGTGTAGTAGACATACAACGATATGGTGACCGAATCATGACATTGAAATTAGTGTTAGGAGCAGAGGTTTTGAATATAGTTTGTGCTTACGCACCCCAAGTAGGACTAGAAGATAGTATAAAGACAGTTTTTTGGGAAGAGTTAGATAAGGTGTTTCAAAAGATTCCACAAAGGGAGATGATTTGTTTAGGAGGAGATTTAAATGGACATGTCGGTAAAGAGGCATTAGGATATCAAGGGATTCATGGAAACTTTGGTTATGGGGATATAAACGAGGAAGGTAGGGAGATTTTAAATTTTGCTATGTCATTTGATCTCTTTATAGTCAATACAATCTTCAAAAAACGAGATGAACATTTAATTACTTATAAGAGTGGCTTATCACACACACAAATTGATTACTTTATTTGTAGAAAAAAAGATAGAGCGTGTTGTAAAGATTGTAAGGTAAATCCAGGAGAAAGCTTAACCACCCAACATCGACTTTTAGTTATGGATTTACAAATAAAAAAATGGACAAAGAAGAAAAGAGTGCATCGAGCTATTCAGACTAAATGGTGGAACCTCAAAAGCGAGAAAGAAGGTATATTTAAACAGAAAGTCCTTCAAGGAGATGTTTGGAATTATGTTGGCACACCCTCTGATATGTGGAACAATATGGCTATACATATTAGGAAAGTGGCGAAATATGTGTTAGGGGTATCTAAGGGAGATGTACCGGCACAAAAAGAAGCTTGGTGGTGGAGTGAAATAGTACAAAATAAAATCAAGGCAAAGAGGGCATGTTACAAATTACATTACGCTAAGAAAACTAGTGAAACTTTAGAAGCTTATAAGAAAGCAAAGAAAGAAGCAAAAAAGGCCGTTAGTGAAGCAAAAGCTAAGATTTGGGAGGACTTATATAAAAAAACTCAACTCAAAAGAGGGTGAAAGAGATATTTTTAGGATAGCTAGGGCTAGAGATAAGAAAACTAAAGATCTAAATTTTGTTAGATGCATAAAAGACGAGGATGAAAAAATTCTAGTGGCAAATGATGATATAAGAAATAGATGGAAAAACTATTTTTATAATCTTTTTAATGAAAATAAAGATGTTAGTATTAGTTTAGGAGATTTAGCCAAGTCAGAAAAGTATATAAACCACAATTTCTACCGACGTATTCAAAAGAATGAAGTCAAAGAGGCTCTTAAACATATGAAGAGTAGTAAATCGGTAGGACCAGATAATATTCCTATAGAAGTTTGGAAAATACTAGGAGAAATAGGAATCACTTGGCTCACAAGACTATTTAATGAAATATGGAAAAACCAAAAGATGCCCGAGGAATGGAGAGCAAGTACACTTATACCCGTATATAAGAACAAGGGAGACATTCAAAATTGTGTGAATTATCGAGGTATCAAGTTAATGAGTCATACTATGAAATTATGGGTAAGAATTATCGAACGTAGGTTAAGACAAGTATCAAGTACAACAGAGAACCAATTTGGATTTATGCCAGGTAGATCTACTATTGAAGCGATTCACCTTCTGAGGCGTCTTATGGAACATTTTAGAGCAAAAAAGAAAGACCTTCACATGATATTTATTGATCTAGAAAAAGCTTATGATAGGGTACCGAGGGAGGTTCTTTGGAGAACTTTGGAAAAAAGAGGTATCCCATTGACATATATTAACCTTATAAGAGACATGTATGATGGTGCAAAAACATGTGTGAGGACTCATGAAGGAACGATAGACTTCTTTGAAGTTAATATTGGGTTACATCAAGGATCAACTTTAAGTCCATACTTATTTATAATGGTGATGGATGAGTTAACAAAACATATTCAAGATGAAGTACCTTGGTGTATGTTATTTGCAGATGACATTGTATTAGTGGAGGAGTCTAAGGAAAAAGTTAATAGAAAATTGGAACTATGGAGAGAAACATTAGAAAACAAAGGCCTCCGACTTAGTAGAACAAAGACAGAATATATGGAATGTAAGTTTGATCATTTGGCTACTTCAGAGGACATAGAAATTAAAATTGGCACACATTGCATTCCCCAAAAGGAAAGTTTTAAATACCTAGGGTCAATTTTTCAAAGTGATGGAAGAATTGATGGAGATGTTACACATAGAATTAATGCTGGTTGGTTAAAATGGAGAGGAGCATCAGGTATTCTTTGTGATAAGAAGATACCATTAAAATTAAAAGGTAAATATTATAGAGCAGCAATTAGGCCTGTCATGTTTTATGGTTCTGAGTGTTGGGCAGTTAATCATCAACATGTACAAAAGATGTCTGTGACAGAAATGAAGATGTTGAGATGGATGAGTGGCCATACAAGAAAAGACCGTATACATAATGAGGTTATTAGAAACAAATTAGGAGTGACACCAATAGAGGATAAAATGAGAGAACATCGTTTAAGATGGTTTGGACATATAAAAAGAAGATCAAAAGAAGAACCTGTAAGAAGGTTAGAAAAACTAAATTTGGAAAGTATTAAAAGAGGTAGAGGACGACCACAAAAGTGTTGGAAAGAAACAATAAAGAATGATCTAGTTTATTGGGAGTTAACTGCCAACATGGCACATGATAGGGATCTGTGGAAACAAAGAATCCATGTAGCCGACCCCGTCTAGTATGGGAAAAGGCTTAGTTGTTGTTGTTGTTGTATTTTTTTAAAATTTTAAAATTATATTTATATTACCAAAAACAGCGTTTAAGAACTTATATATATATATTTGAAAAATCGATGCAGTCCACCGTCGATCCAATCAATTATATATAAAAAACCCGGATTCAGTCATTTTTTTTGGGCGGTAATAAGGATATTTAAAAAATGATTACAAACAATCGGACGTATAGCAGCATGAGAGTTGTACTTTGTCAGTTGCCACGCATTTCATTTTTTATTTGACTAAATTAAATTGAATGGTTTTGCGACTCACAATGCGTGTCGGATGCAGTATCAGCATATTCGATGACGTGTGTTCATATTATTGGCTGTCCATCACGTCCGGAGAAGATTATAAATATCCGCCAAGCGCGTCATTGTCCCCTTGCCCCGTCGTCTTCACCAGAGAGAGAGAGAGAGAGAGAGAGAAGGGGAGAGAGTGGGGATCCATCGTTGCCGTAACAGAAATCTTGAGGTGCGATCATTTATTTATTTCGTTCATTCATCGTGTTTGTTTTTTGTTTACTTTCATATGATTTGTCTGATCTCATTTGGAGACTGAGTTTCGTGTCTTTATTCCTTTGGTTTTTCTATGATCGTTGCCATTTTTTCTTTCTTTCCCATTGTTTTCGGTTCGCACTCCCTGTTCCTTCCCTTGTCTTCCTTTCCGTGTTTTCAGCCTTGTCGCTGGATATCGGGATTTGTTGCTTCCCCCAATCACCAACCCTTGCATGAATAGCTAAGGACCCAATAAGTCCAACATCGATTCCTTCGGACGTATCAATTGGGCCTTTCTGCTCTATGGAGCAGATTGTTTGTCTGGCTCGTTAGCGCTTGTTTTCTCGTGAGAGCAGTTTGTTTTTGGATTTGGTCCTCGATTTTCCCTTTCGTGATTCTGTTCTGGTTTTAGGTGAGGTTCTATCGTAGTTTTGCATCGACGATCAACGGTGAAGTCTTCGTTTCATCAGTTGTGAAGATTCTTTCGTTGTTTATGTTAGTTAGGGTTCTTTTCCACGTCTTCTTCATTCCTCAGCCACAGACAAGAGATTAGTTGCGGATCTGATGGTTCGTCCCGCTCTTTCTTGCCTTTGATCGCTACATGCCAGGGTTGCCTTGGGTATTTTTCTTGTTTTCTTATTGTGAGAAAAGATTCAACGAACATTCTCCTTCATTTTTCGTTTTTCTTGCCTTCCCATTGTGGAGATCGTTCATACTTGTGGTTTTGAGTTGTAATTCCTTATTTTCTCGCCAACGTATGTAGGAAAACATGGTGCCTGCTGAGTCCTCAAGGGAGGAGAACGTGTACATCGCGAAACTGGCCGAGCAGGCGGAACGCTATGAGGAGATGGTAGAGTTCATGGAGAATGTAGCAAAAACCGTGGATGTGGGAGAACTGACTGTTGAGGAACGGAACTTGCTCTCTGTGGCTTACAAGAACGTCATTGGAGCCCGGAGGGCTTCGTGGAGGATTATTTCATCCATTGAGCAGAAAAGGAAGAAAGCCGGGGCAATGAGGATCATGTTTGCTGTTATCCAAGGAGTATAGGGGCAAGATTGAAGCTGAACTCCAGCAAGATCTGTGATGGGATTACAGAGCACTCACTTGGGTGCTAATCTCTGTCCCATCAGCTACACATCTCCTGAGTCCAAAGTGTTTTACAACAAATGAAGAAGGGTGATTACCATAGATACGTGGCAGAGTTTAAGACTGGTGCTGAGAGAAAGGAAGCTGCTGAGAGCACGTTGGCTGCCTACAAGTCTGCCCAGGTTGAACATGGGGAAAATGACAATTTGTTACTTCTTTCTATGTTCTTTCAGATCTACCATTTTGGTGTTTTCACAAGCATTTCTAACATGTATTTTGGTAAACATTATACACAGGACATTGCCCTCGCAGAGTTGGCTCCAACCCATCCTATTAGGCTTGGGCTTGCCCTTAACTTCTCGGTTTTCTACTATGAAATTCTGAACTCTCCGGACCAAGCTTGCCACCTTGCTAAGCAGGTTTCTTTTAAATTCTGTTTCTTCTTTTTTCTCTTTTTGTGTTGCCTTTCATGGATGTGCATAGCGTTAAGTAGTTTCTCCATTTAATTATGGCAATCGTCCTGGCCTTTTTAAATCTAAGGTTCTTTATTTGTTTAGGACCTACATTATGAGTGTTTGTTACACATTTGCTCCTGTCATGGTTAAAATATTGTCTGCAAATCAAGTAATCGTTGTTTATTCAATCAAGGACCTATACACCAACCAGCTGATAGCGTTGAGCTCTTAATCTGGTGCTCATCCTTGTGTTTGTTAAATCTGATGGCACAAACATCTCTGATACTTTTTGCTTACTTCATGGTCGGATGGGTGTATCTGCAAACCAAACCAGACCAAGACTTGTCCTGCACTGGGTGTTGAATGTGTGAGTGTGGTAAAGCAAGTGAGTGGTGGAGTATGGTGGTATGGTCCAAGACATTGTCTACTACAACTAAGCCTTTTGCCATAGGAGATGGGTCATACTAGATGGACCAGTTACATGGATTCTTTGTTTTTTTAGAATTGATGATAAGTCCGACCAAGTTTTACACTGGCTGTCATAAGGCTAATGCAACCTTCCTCCTTTATCCGGGCATGGGACCGGCCATACAAGGGTGATCCCTTACATGGTCCGAGACATATACATGGTCTAAGACATTCTACTGGATGAAATTAGAGATAAAGGAAGCATAACTAAATATTATATATAACTGGATCAAAATCTCAGTATCTGGATTTTGCATTTTTTCCCAATTTATCCCTTACATGGTCCGAGACATTGTACTGGATGAAATTAGAGATCAAGGAAGCATAACTAAATATTATATATAACTTGATCAAAATCTCAGTATCTGGATTTTGTGTTTTTTTTTCAATTTAAGACCTGTTCACTTTGCAACCTGCTCGTCTAGTTATCAATTAGATTTTGTTTCTCATTTGTGGTATTTATCTGATGGACTTGCTGCATCTACAAGGATGGCTTGCATACTTTATAACTTCATACCAAGTATTATCAGACATTGTGGTTTTCCATGGGAATGGTTCTCGACCGTCCAGTATGGTGCGTTTTGAGATCATGCTTAATCTACTTTGTCCTGTACATGAAATTTATAGTGTCCTCCTTTACCTGAGTCCTGAACTGCTGTTTGGTTGTGTTTTGTTGCTGCACATGTATTTAGTATAACATATTTACCCCAAAATACTGCTTGTTAAATGTAACAAATTGTAAATATTCGTCGATAGTCGAAGGTTGATGCTTCACAAATCGAATCCTATAAGTCGCCAAGAATCAAACGGAATCCAAGTTTGGATGCCAAACTTAAGTATATCAAATAAGAGAGCGGAAGCATACAAAACCAAGTCAAAAGCTGTGCCAAGACAAGATATTTTTATTCATGGATGAGTGAAGTATTTATAGGCATTTCATATGTACATGAGGAGGTAAGAGAAGAGAGAAAAATGCCACAAAATAAGGGGCTGGTGGCTGGCCCCTTGGCCAGCCAACTAGCCGTTGGAGCTCCAACGGCCCATTGGGGCTCCCAACGGTTATGGCCCTGGCCCTGCCTCATACCAAGACTGCACGGGCCCTAATGGCCCGTGCTCCTATTACATTAACACTCTCCCTCATACTTACAGGGTATACACTGAAAGTTTGTCCAACATAAATCAAATACAACTCAATTTTTGTGTTTGCTTCTAACAAAAATAGTATCCAAATTGCCACAGCTTCCTTTGAAATAACTCCAAATCATCTTTGCACAACCAATGTATCAATTTATTTGTCATCCTTCATGAAAATCAATGAAGTATCAATACATATATTTGCTCAATCTTAATGAAAGCACAAAGACAATTTAAAATATCTAATCCAAAAGGTAAACCAAAAAATGAGTCAAATAAGTTCATGAAGTTGATTTTCTCTAATTCAAGAAAGTCATTTGATTGAAAACATTGATATCATCAAAATAGGATTATCTATTATAACAACTAGATTTATAAATCACTACAAACTTGTGATATTGTAAGGGAACCTTGGCATATCAAACAAACCTTTTAAGGTTAAGCTCAAAACCCGAGTTTTAAGGACAAACTCAAACCCAAACAAGTTTTTTAAGGCAAAGCTCAAAACCTTCAAATCAAACAAGCTTTTTAAGATTAAGTTCAAAACCCGCCAAGTCAAACAAGCTTTATGGCTAAGCTCAAACCCGAGTTTTGAGGATAAACTCGAACCCAAACAAGCTTTTTAAGGCAAAGCTCAAAACCTTCAAATCAAGCATACAATTCCTAAGGCCCTTAAATATCCTTTAAACTCAAAAGTGATTCTATGGATCCAAAAGTAAGATAATCCATTTGAATGATTAAAACAAGTCAAAGGAATCAACTTCATGCTTTTCAAAAGGTCTCACAAGTTTTGTTAAAACCATAAATACAAGTTAATCAAGATAATTATAAGTCTTTTCAATATTGATTACTCTCCAACCAAAAGGCCAACAACATGGAACATCTTAATCACAAAGATTTCCAACAAAAGGCCAACAAACGGAGATTATAATCTCATGAAAAAACAACCTTAAGGTTATCAAGATCACAAATCTTCAAATAACAATAAGTGCATCTTAAAATATCAATTAATTTCCAATAAATGGCCACCAACATAAAGCACCTTAATCACAAAGGTCTTCGACAAAAGGCCAACAACATGGATCTCAATTATACAAGAAGATACCCCTTATTGTTTTCCAACAAATACATTTTCAAACTTATCAATAGTCAAGTTTGAAATCGTTCAAATGTCACAACACATTTTTCTTCTAAACATGCCAACAAACAATTTGATACAATCAATATTGCATATAACCAAGTTGGAAGAAACACACCTGAATGGGTTCAAGCCTGAATTCCATGCACAGCGGAATCGGATCGAATAGCCAAATCTGTTCATTTCAGTGTTATCCGTATCGCACCGTATCGTACGATACGGTGCGATACGTATCGTATCGTGGGCCACCAAGATACGATACGGGGGCCCGTATCGTGAAACCCACAGTATCGCACCGTATCGCATGATACAGTGCGTATCGCCCGTATCGTACGATACGGGCGATACGCCCTGGGACCCTTATAAAGGGTCCCGGGCCGACTGAAACCCGCGATTTTTCGCGGGTTTCCTCTCTCTTCTTGGGTTCCTCAAGCTCCCTAAGAGCCGATTTTCGCCTCCTTAGTGTTCAAAGTTCCAAAATTATGCCCTACGGTGCTCGTGCAAGCCTCCAAACTCGGATTTTGGTATATTTTTAATGTTTTTTTCATTATTTTCCTTTATATTTGTTGTTTTTTGTGTTATTTCGGGTTTTTTTTTGAATGACAAAATATGAAGTTATTAAGTGTGTGTATACGATTTTTATTGCATTCATGAAGTGGGAGACACTCGATTTGAGTGTTATTTGAAGATTGGGGAATTTACGAAGTGCTTTTATTTTCAGGTTTTTGTTTGAATTAAAGTACTCCATTGAGATGGCAAGAAGGGGTGGTAGAGACTCTCATTCAAAGTCTGATGATCCGGCATGGCAGTGGGGTATACCAGTTGAGGGTTCAAGGTTAAAAATCAGATGCTTATTTTGTGAAAAGGTGGTTAGTGGTGGAATTTCAAGGTTAAAACACTACCTAGCAGGAACCAGGAAAGAAGTTGCTCCATGCACAGACACAGTTAGAAGTTTACCAGAAGGTATTAAATGGCAATGCCTACAGATGATTGAGAACATACAAGAACGGAGACAACAAAAGGATGATTTTCAGATGTATGAAGAAGCTGATGATGCTACTGCCACTGGATTTAGATTCACTGATAGTTTACCTTCAGATGCTCGAACAGAGATTGGTAGTAGCAGTTCACGAGCACCTACTAGAGGAAAGAGGGTTGCAGCTGAAGACTTTGGAGGTGGCAGAAGAGGACGTTCAGGAAGGAGTAGAGGAAGAGCTTCTTCTTCTAGCATACATTCGTTCTTTCCTCCTTTCACTACACCTGGTGCTCAATCAGGAATTCGTGCTGCTATGGCTTCAGAACAACTGCATGATCAGGCAGACCTTGTAGTGGGAAGATGGTTTTATGATGCATGCATTCCATTTAATGCAGCAAATAGTTTTCATTTTCAAGCAATGGCAGATGCAATTGCAAACATTGGTCCAGGATATAAGATGCCCTCTTATCAGAAGTTGAGAGGGAAGATATTAGATCAGACCGTAATTGAAGTGCAACAATACTGCTCGATTTTGAGACAGTCGTGGAAGGAAACAGGATGTACTATTATGGCAGATGGATGGACCGATAGGCGAGGAAGGACATTGCTAAACTTTCTTGTATATTGTCCTAAAGGACTCATGTTTTTGAGATCTCTAGACATATCAGAGGAGAGACACACTGCAGAGATCCTACGAGAAGAATTTGATAAGATTATACAGGAGGTTGGGCTACAGAATGTGGTCCAATTGATTACAGATAATGCAGCTAACTACAAAGCAGTTGGGAAGGAGTTAGCTGATATTTATGGGACTTTCTACTGGACACCATGTGCAGCCCATTGTTTAGATCTCATCCTCGAGGACATTGGTGAGATGGATGAAATAAAGGCATCAACTGAGTGTTGCCAAGATATTACAAAATTCATTTACAGCCATGCATTTGTTTTGTGTATGATGAGGAGATATACAGAAGGTGCAGAGCTTCTTCGCACAGCTGCAACTCGGTTCGCAACAAACTTCTTATCAATACAAAGTATTGTGAGACAGAAGCAAGCTTTGAAGAGAATGTTCTCTTCAGATGAGTGGCAACAATTTGCAGAGTTGCCTCAAAACAGAAGAAATAGAAAGTTGAATGAGATTGCAGAAACAGTTTTTAGAAGTTCATTTTGGAATGCATGTGTCAGATTATTGAAAATTACTTGTCCATTAGCGAAAGTTTTGAGATTGGCTGATAGCGAGGAGAAACCATCTATGGGCTACCTTTATGAAGCCATGGACAGGGCAAAAGAAGCCATCAGAAATAATTTTAATGGAAAAAAGAGAGATTATGTGCCCGTGTGGAAAATAATTGATAGTAGATGGAATAAACAATTGCATCAGCCTATTCATGCAGCAACATATTATCTAAACCCATCATTCAGGTACTCAGAAACCTTCAAAAGGGACGGTGAGGTTAATCGAGGAATCATTGATTGTATCGACAGATTAGTCCCTGATGAGAGCATAGCAGATGCGATACATCGAGAGATGGAGATATATGATAATGCTCTTCACTTGATGGGTTTGCCTGTTGCAATTCGCAACCGCTCTACGATGCGTCCAGGTACATTTTTTATTTTCATATTTAAGTTGCATCTTACATTACTGTAGATTATTATGTCTCTAATGTTTGTATTTTTTTTACAGATGTTTGGTGGAACAGGTTTGGAAGTGATTGTCCAAACCTTCAGGATTTTGCAGTCAGAGTCTTAAGCCAAACCTGTAGTGCAACAGGTTGTGAAAGAAATTGGAGTGTTTTTGAACACATCCATACAAAAAAGCGCAACAGGTTGGAACACAAAAGGCTTAATGATTTGGTTTATATTCGTTGTAACATGCACCTTCGTGAAAGGTAATGTTGTATTACTTTCAAATTTTCAATTCAATATTATTTAACTTCAGTTTTCAATTGTTAATATTACTTACTAATTGTTTATCTTTGTTTGTGTCGTAGGCAATTAAAAAAAGTAAATAGAGAAGAAAGTCAATTCGATCCAATAAGTTTGGATAATTTTGATATATTAGAAGATTGGGTTATGGAAGACACTGAAGAAAATGCCCTCCTAACAGAAGAAGACGTTGCCTGGATTAATTTGGAAGGAGCGCAACAACATTATGGAGATGAAGAATTTGATTTTGAAGAAGAAGGTGTGGGCGTGGCTGATGATGATGAGGATCTGCAACAAGGAGAAGATGAAGATTATTTAGTTGATGATCCTGATTACAATTTGTAAAATGTAACATTATATGTAACTGTAGTGTACTGTAAAGTGTAAACTATGTTTGTATTTTATTTTTTGGATTCAAAATATGTAAATTTGGATGCAATTGTTCAATGTTGAATGCTCAATCTGTACTAAACTTACATTATATGAATTTAAAGCAATTATCAGATTTTTCCTGATTTTTTCCAATTTTTTTTTATTTTTTACTAAATTTTATTGATTTTTAATTAATTTTTACATTATTTTAATATTAAAGTATGATACGATACGATACGCCCGTATCGTGGAGCCCAGCGATACACGATACGATACGCGTCAGACAACACTGGTTCATTTAACTCAAAAATACAAATACTATACAACATGGAATAATACTAAGTGCAATAGAGAAAATTCATGTTTCCACGAGAAGGGAAAGCAGTAAACCACTAAAATGTTTCAATAATCAAACTGAACTCATGTTTCTCGTCAATCGCCAATAAGTCCATCTAATCCACGTATAATTTAACATTGCCAGATCAAGGATAAGAAAAAGTGATTCTCACAAAAACAAATTGATATTATTGGAATATTGCATATCCCAACCATCACCATAAGACAGATTGAACCCAAGGAATTCTGAAAGCAACCACCATAACAAAGAGTGCAAGACTAGCCGAATTCATATGGCAAACAAAGAATGACAGTTGATATCGTGATAAGTAAACAAGCCAAACAAGACCACATATAAAGAAGCAACGATTAGCTAAGTACTCGATCTTTATTAAACCAATTTTCAAGGACAAAAGAGCAAAGCTATTTCAACCCTTATCAAGTCACTCAAATGCCAAAACCCAAACGAAACTACATAAGAGAAACCAATACCCATATAGATGTATTGCACATTTACAATCACAAAATAGGTTGTTAGGAAACCGTAAATCATTCCAAAATAAAAAACCGAGAAACTGAGAAGTTGAGCCAGGATAGGTTATCAAGATCTAGAATCATGAAAAACAACACGAAATGGACATGTGGGTGAAACCAGAAAACCTTTAAAATTGAGTACCAACAAAAATTAACAAAGCAAAAATAAGACCAATTGAATGAACCAAGGTATTGAATCTGAACACAAAGAAGTTTTGATTTTTTTTTTTGAAGTTAAAGGTCATACTGAGAGAACCCAGAAAATATAAAGGAGAGATACCGAAAACATACCAACAAACAAACAGTCGCAACCAACAAAAGATAATTAGCACTGAAAAAACAGTGATTTCTTCAAAATCCAAGTAATTATTTAATGATCATTTCAAAAACATGCTTCAAGAAATCTTAAGTTATCATATTTGCACCGAAACAACATAGGATTTTTCAAAGAAAGGGGAGATAAACTAATAAACCATCCTTAATCCAAATATAGATCGCATAATGTTCTTGTAACAACCATGAAATAAGAAACTAAGGAACAACCACTATTAAGATTCATAGCAAAAGAAATATCATTGAGTTTTGAGAAATGAAGCAATGCAATGCGAATGAGCTAATCTATCGTCTTCTTCAAACTCATTAAGGGCAATATATGGATCAATAACAAAAGACAATGATAAAATACTATACTTTTTTTTTTGAAAACGAGAATGTCAAAAATATTATTACTATCTCATGTCTTTGATAAACAACAACTAAGTTTTCAAATGTTTCGAACATATTAAACATAGCCACACATTTATTTTAGTCAAGAATCGTTTGTTAAAATCAAAAGTTCAATTTCAAAAACACAAGCATATATATAAGAAAACCGTAATCATATATTTCTAAGAAAGCTATATTTTCAAACACATTGTTATATTTCCAAGAAATTTCAAAATTCTCACGAAAACAACGTAATCAATTGAGAACTTTATTATTTTCTTTCAATTTTCAAAATAAACATATTTTCTAAAGTTACCTTGAACTTCGAAATGTCAAAAACCAAGAATCGTAGAATTTTCAAAGTTGGCACGCTTCCCAATATGCTCGGTATCTTCAATCCGAGGCTCTGATATCATGTAAATATTCGTCGATAGTCGAAGGTTGACGCTTCACGAATCGAATCCAACAAGTCACCAAGAATCAAACGGAATCAAAGTATGGATGCCAAACTTCAAGTATATCAAATAAGAGAGCGGAAGCATACAAAACCAAGTCAAAAGCTTCATGGATGAGTGAAGTATTTATAGGCATTTCATATGTACATAAGGAGGTAAGAGAAGAGAGAAAAGGCCACAAAATAAGTGGCTGGTGGCTGGCCCCTTGGCCAGCACTAGCCATTGGGGCTCCCAACGGTTATGGCCAGGCCATTGTGGCCCAGGCCCTGCCTCATACCAAGACTGCACGGGCCCTAATGGCCCGTGCTCCTATTACATTAACACAAATCAGGGTAGAAATTTCAGAAATTTCAACTCGATGTTGGCATACATAAATTTCAATTGCTTCCAAGTATTAGAAGTTTCCAAAAGGCTAGTATTAGAATTATATAGGTTAGAGTTTAAACAAAACCTAACTAAGCAGGTGTGCTGTCTTCAATATTCATGGGTTTGTCCATGCTTGCATAGTTATGTTGAGCCCAGCCTTTCTTCCCCGGCGTGTGCCTTCTCTCTCTCCCCTAACTTTTTCTCTCTAGAATGAGTCATGCATAGTCCTTAACAGTGGACAAAATTAATGTCCTTGTTGGAACATCATATGAGATAAAGTCCATTCTGGGGAACCTGTGTGTGTGTGTGTTGTTCTAATCATAACTTTAAAGTGCATAGCAATATGAACTTCGTATATCAATGGGGGAACAGGAGTTGAGTTTTACACTCTTCTTGTTCTTAAATTAAGATTATGCTAGTGAGCTTCACTTTTTTTTCGTTATTTTAAGAGTTCAGCTCCAAAATATCAGTTCGGAATCATGTTTTTTTTCTACGGTACAAGATAAGAATAGTAGAAAGATGCATCTGTTGCTCTCTCTCTCTCTCACACACACACACGATCAAGCACGGACTGAGTTCTCTGTATGTTCTGGAGCTTCTCCTTTTAGTTAGTTGGCTCTGACCCCTGTTGAAACGTTGGAGTTGTATATGTTTGCACATAGTTGGATGTGGTCGGGTGCCGCTATTTGGATGTCAGAATAGCCCTTTCTTCTGTCTGTGCGTCTGATAATGTGAGATGTGTATCTTTCAGGCCTTTGATGAAGCAATCTCTGAATTGGACACCCTGGGCGAAGAATCATACAAGGATAGCACTTTGATAATGCAGCTTCTCCGTGACAACCTGACCCTCTGGACATCTGATATACAGGTCTCTCTCTCTCTCTCTCTCTCTCTCTCTCTCTCTCTCTCTCTCTGTGTGTGTGTGTGTGTGTGTGTGTGTGTTTGTGTGTGTGAGAGAGGAGATATTTGTGGTTCTAACACTGACACCTTGTTGCCAGGAGGATGATGGGGATGAGATGAAAGAGTCTGCACCTAAACCTGACGAGGGAGGCGACGGGCATTGATGTCCCTGTGTCATCAAGTGAACCGCGTCGTGCTTCTAATGCAAACGAAATTATGTATTGTTGGTATAAATTTGATTTAGGCTGTAGGATCTTGGTGCATGCTGATCTCGACTAATTTCTTCACACTTCATGCCGTTGAACCGCGGAAGGTTCACATGGTGATAGAAAAACTGGCAGCTGGTTTCTTTTTTGTTCTTTTCCACCTTGGTACTAATGAAATTCAAAACGGATGAACTATTAACCCGACTGGCTCAACTTGTGTTGAGCCAACACATGATAGGACGCACACTGGCCATTAATGAATTCGCTTTAGAGAAATAGTGCTTTATATGTCCCTTTATTGTTGTAAAAAGCTTCTTTAAAATGCACAAACTATAAGTACGCAATTTAAGTGAATTTGTGATGATCCCTCCGACTTCCCTATTTTCCCTTATTTGACCTCTCATTTAACTTTTAACATGATATGAGGTAGATGTTTAGAACCAATAGAAGATGAATCGTGGGAAGTTATAGAAGGCAATAACAAAAAAGTCGCCTTTGTATTGCACCGGCGGGACGCTCTAGGGTCGTTGCTGCTGGTGAGGAGTTCGACTCCAAGATAGAGCAAGTATAAGAATCTATATGTCAACCATTAAAGGCTTGTTATTTTCGGTAACGTGCAGCGCGTTAAAATCTACGGTAGGAGTTTATTCTGTGGTGACTAACCGTAGCAATCTTCGTTTCAAGTAGGATTTCGCCGGCACTGTCGCACGGTTAAGGAGTTGTAAGCCATCATTGGAATTCCATGTTGCAACTTGGTTGAGAAATTATATATATATACATATATATATATATATAGAGAGAGAGCCATCAATAGTTTCTCATGCTAGACATTAGTTCATCATCGTCACTGTTTGTGTAATCTGTTGGATGATGGCGATCAAAGCACATATCTTGAACTTCGTACTCATGTTGATGAACAAGTTGATTTGTGCCGTTCATATAATGGCACGAACAATGTATAGATCATAACAGAGTGGAGAAGGTGTCTATTGCTCTCGGTTTCCCTCTCTTTATAAAGAGAGAGAGAGAGAGAGAGAGAGAGAGAGAGAGAGAGAGAGAGAGAAAGAATAGTATGTGCTCAATTTACTTCAATTTATTCAAACATTTCTATGGTTTGTCTGTGATCAGTGATAGAAATTTTAAAATGAAAAACAAATTATATCATTGTGTATTAAATACAAATTCAAAATTTACAATAATATAACTACTTTACATTAAAATCTTCACCGTCATGTTTTAGAATATTTAAGCATGAATGAATATTGATAAGGGATGACTATCTATTTACATATCTACATATAGAGAAAGAGAAAGAACGATTATATGCTCAATCTATTTAAATCTACTCAAACATTTTGGTGACACTATCAATAAAAATTTGAAAATAAAAAATATTACATCATCGTATATTAAATATAAGTACAAAATATAATTATACAAATTGTTTTATATTAGAATATTCACTGTTCATCAGATCGATCAAACGATGAATAATGTATATTTTGTTGACACGATCAATAAAAGTTTAATTCTCGTTGTTGGACAGTCAGTTCCACCGAGACAACCTCGCTCAGGTCTCAAAATTGCTCGCAAAGTTTGAGAAAGAGGATGCCCGACTTCGGGTGGATTAAATAAACTAATGGATAAGGATCTGTTTCCTAAATACATAAAATTGTAAAATTTTAGGCAAATAAGTAGGGACCAAGATTGAAAGGATTTTTAATACATTTCCCACGTTTTTTGACCGACTCATATGTATTTCCATCGATACTAAAACTCTAAATGAAAAGGACTACTCCACATACATAAATGAGATCTCATTTATACATGATAAACCCATATTTAATGTATTAGATCTCAAATATATGTGCATATAAGCCAAATGAAGGAATATTTATCTTTTTATTAAAAATGTCCTCTTTCAAAATATGTAAACTCATATATATATATATATATATATATATATATATATATATATATATATATATATATATATATTGAACTCATCCCTAGCCTTTATATTTATGCATATGTTTAAAATTGACAAATATCTAAACCTATATATGTATATACAAAAATCAACCTATATATTTATATGTATCCCATATGCATAATTATCACGTAAAAAGACATGGATACATACAATATGCAAAATAAACTCGTATAGCTCAACTCGTCGGGTTTGGGATAAATTGAGTGCAATCAGTTTGAGCAACATGGTGAGACTAGGCCTAGGTTCAAGAGGGTTGGACTCAAACCCTTCGGCTTGTAACCAGCTCATGATGGGGTCCGTTGCTGACATCATGCTACTGTAGGAATTTCTCAACTGAATCTTATCTTCTTGATGAGATATCCAAATCCTTATCAGTTGGGTAAACTAGACTGGGCAGCCTCTTTTCCATTAACCATAAGCGATTGAGACGTGATCGAGATGGACTAAAAATCAAGTACGTGTCTTTCGAGTTGTGTGTGAGTTTTATCATAGTAAGAATGTAAAGGTACTCATACGTACTCAATAACGCGACATTGATTTTCTAAGGCAAGTTTGCAAGGACGACTCGTACACATAAGTTATTCTTATGATTATTGCTTTCGTTTAAGTTTGTTTATTTAGTGCATACTTTAAATGTACGGATGTTGTTTAGTGACATGTTTATATTTGTTGTATATTAGTTTGCTTAAGGCATATTTTACACCCCCAGCAGACCACCACAACCCCGACCTCCCAAAGGAGTACCTCGAGTTCGTCTCCACACACAAGCTCCCCTGCGGTCACAACCTAAACATCGGTTCGGATCAGACCCTCGCAACAGCCGGACGTGCCTGCGACAGGTTGTCTGAGGATCTCAAATGGTACATGGATTACACTGTTGGGGGGCCGTATCCGGACGACGACGTCCTCGAGCAGCAGCTTCTTCTTAAAGGATGTCAGCCGCTCCCACGACGTCGTTGTGTCTCTCCAGGCCGACTCTCGGAACGGTTTGTTGAGCCCACACCCTTCCCGGACTCTTTGTGGTCCGTTCCGGACGACTCGTCCGTGCCCTGGACATCTTATTCTTGGAAGAACTACACGTCTGGTTAACAGGAAGTACCAGAAGGGCTTCGACGACTGCAAAGACTTTTTCGACCTTGCCGGCCGGGAGCAGTACCGGTGGGTTCAGACAATTGTCGGTGAGTACGCCGACCTCGACTACATGATCGATGACGTCCTGTCCTTCAAGAATGGGACTATTCGTTTGGGTCTGGACATTGGTGGCGGTTTGGGGACGTTTGCGGTCCGAATGCGCGAGAGAAACGTGACTATCGTCTCAACGTCCATGAATTTCAATGCGCCATTCAATCCGTTCATGGCGTCGCGCGGCGTGCTGCCTCTCTTCGTCACCATCTCTTAGCGCCTTCCTTTCTTCGACGGGACGCTCGATCTCGTGCACTCCATGCACGTACTAAGCAAGTGCATTCCTCCCAAGCTACTCAAATCCATCTTCTTCGACATATACAGGATACTCCGGCCCGTCGGCGTCTTATGGCTGGACCATTTCTTCTGTAAAGAGGACCAGTTGCGGGATCTCTACGTTCCAATGATCGAGCAGACCTTGTTCAAGAAGGTCAGGTGGAACACGGGAAGGAAGCTCGATCGGGGCCCTGAGTTCAAGGAGGTCTACTTGTCTAGCCTATTGATGAAGCCCTTCACAACACATGAGTTATATGGCAATGGGGTGGGTCAGGAATGGCACACCTATACTTGGCTCAACCCAAACTTTAATGGGCAGGTACGGTTTTGGTTTTCTTTTTCAAAGACTGCAGGGGAGGTAAGAAAATATATATATATATATATATATATATATATATATATATATATATATATATATATATGAAGTTCTAAAAGTATAATATCTTTTGGTATAATTTTATATAAATAATTTTATTATATGATCTTTCATATCCTAACGAAGGGTGGTTCATAAGTAGAGTCTTACTTTGAGGACGTCACTTCTTTCGGCCCAATAGTTTGGTCCAGTTCTTTGCATGTGCAAAAATACCAGTAGCGGATTTAGAAAATAGTGTTAGGGGGCAAAGTATGTATTTCATGACGTTGAGGGGGCCATGCATGATTGAAATGTATCTCAACTATGTATTAAATATACAATGTAGGTTTTTGAGTCAAATTTTAAAATTTGAGGGATGGTGGTGGCCCGTCCTTCTATGTAGATGCCGCCACTGAAGGATACGGTGGATCACATAGTCCTTCCGCCATTTACTGTCGTCAAAGCAATGTTGTTCCACCGTCACCATAGCCACCAAATGGTTGCTGCAAACCATTTGTTATTCCTATAGCCAATAAACCGGTGAATCGAGGTTTTGTGATATGTATTTCCAAATATAGGAGAGGATAAGCCTAGTTCGTGCTAGACATGTTTAACATCTGGGCAATCGCGCAAGCAATGAGTTATGTCTTCATCCTGCTCACAACGGTTGCATCATGCCAATTGACTGACGTCTCTTGTAGAACTTACGATTTGGATCCTTTAAGTGATTTGCACATGGGCACATACATATGTGTTTATGTATATTATATATATGATGATGAAATTTAGAACTTCAATTTGGATACTTTGGTAGATACAGTATATATATATATATAAGTTCTAAATTTCATCATCATCATCATTATCATCATATATATATATATATGAGAAACCGGATCTTGCCCACTTGTGACATATCTAACTCGTGTTGACTCATTGTTTTTCGATGACATGAATATACTTTGAAAATATTTAAGAATTTTCAAAAAATGATGAAGGATAATGTTATTAAGTTCGTGTTCTCAAAAAACAATAAGTGAGTAGTGATAGACAGATCCAATCACTCCATATATGTATGTCTCTCTCTATATATATATAGAGAGAGTGATAACATAGTACATAGACCATTTCAAATCTACTTGAAATCTTTAAGAAAGAAAACAAAATAGTACCAAGTGCATGTAATGCATATTTTACATGTACTTTATATTTTTTAAATTCAAAACTCAAGTGTGAGATAGTGAAAGGTTGAGATCTCTAAAGGTTTTTGGGGCCAAATGGGTGTGCACATATTCTCTCTCTCTCTCTCTCTCTATATATATATATATATATAGATAGATAGATAGATAGATAGACCAAACTTCTTAACTCAAGCCAGCAATGAGAGCGCCACGGGCCTCAGTTGGTCAAGTAGCGAGCTCTTCATCTCGTTTCACAGCCTTCTGATTATGTGGTGGCACAGTCTTGAACATCAATTCTTCAGTGTGATTTCTCGTCCCTCTACAGAAGAAGTGTTTTCAACTGTAGTGCTCGATCGATTACGAATAAAGTCACTGTGTGAGTGTTTGACAAAGCGAATTAACCAAACCAAACTGAAATAACCAAAAACCGAATTAAGAGAATTCAAAACCAAACCAAATTGAGATAACTGAATGCGTTTAAATCGAACCACAAAATCGAAAAAATGAACATAACGAGAAAACCATCGATGATTTGATTTACCCGATTCATTTTTTTCTTCTTATATCCGATTTTTGCTCACCCTTAACTATTGCCATATAATGTGGCTCTGGGCTTGGGCTCGTACCCGAGAACCAAAACCAAATCAATGGAAAGTTAATGGTCTATTAGGGGTTGTGTCTCGACCAGGACGTGGAGTGTGACGATTGCACGCTCCAACCTTTAGTTTGATCCAAGCAATGTTGTAATTAGTGTATCAGTGCCCGTATTATAGAGGGCATCGATACGCAATAATCATATTGTACTGTATAATACAGTACATTAAATATTAAAAATAAAAAAACATAAAAAATTGTTCTCTATCGTAATATAGTGTATTGTGTGATACATGATATATCGTACGATACGATACAATATATCATACATTATATTGTGATACGGGTGTGATACATGCCTATTACGATACATGTATCTATATCATACTCTATTTTTATATTATACACAATAAAATTGTATTGTACCATATGATATGATATGATTTTTACAATATTGATTCTAATATCTGACTCAAATCTTTTTGTTGGGTAATAGGATATGGATAGGGATCAATACAATCAAATGTTTGTATCCAATCAGATGTAACCTCAGGGAGAGTGGGAACTGGGAAGATAGTGTGACCGAGAAATGACTGGTTCCTAACTGTCCCGATGGTTTCAATGGTAATCGTACCGGGTCAGAGACTGATTGAACACGAAACTGGTGAACTTAGAACAGGGACCGGGCTGGGAAACGGGAGGCCACTCGGTTTAATTATGGCTTCACGTTTGATAAAACCGGAACAATAACCAAGCCGGTAAAGTTTTTCTATAATTTTTTAATAACCCAAACTAGAACCAACCAGAACTGCCTTGAACCGACGGTTCTAGAACCGGAACCGGTTTTGAGCCGGCTCAGTTGTTGTTTTAAATTCTGAGCTAACGGGAACCGAACATAACCAATTGCTAGACTTGTTGGTTCCGACTATTTCAAATCGCTGGCTTTGATTCTAGATTTAGAATCGTCATAAAACTGCAATTTTTTTTTAAACGAACAAGGAACGGAACGGAACTCTCACCCAACTTCGGTAGTAGGAGGAAGTCTTGAGCTACGGATGGACTTGTGTTATTAAACATTAAAAAATTATTATATTAACTATCTAATAGTAGTTTGAAACGGTTTCAAGCCAGTTTTCTAAAAAGACGAACCGTAACCGAGAAGAAGGGTTTCCAATTCCGGTTCTAAAACCTCTGGTTTGAGGGTGACTCCGGTTTATGAAAAAAGTCGGTTAAAAAGTCTTTCTTAAAGAAAGGGTGCCCTTTACCGCTCTTGGGAGTCGAACTCTCGACCTGGCTCAACTGTACTTGTGATAACTTACGTTAAAATAATAAATATTTAATAAGAAGCGGTTCGAAACACTCATTCCCGGTTCTGCTCCAGATCGGTTTTCAAAATTTACGTACCGTAACAGAGTCGGACCCGGTTCGGCAGGTAATGGTTCACGGCCAGTTTGGTTCCAAACCAGGTGTGTCCAACAGCAGCACATAAAGAAGAGGCAAAAGGCTTTTGCCGTCTTCTCACCGTACACCACCCTCTCCGTTCACAGAGAGAGAATGGCGGGGACGGAGGCGGAGGCGGTGGACTTCGAGCCGGAAGAGGATGACCTGATGGACGAGGAAGGAGGGATCGGAATGGACGCGGAGCCAGCGGCGCCGCCGCAGCCCAAGCTGCGGTCCACCGTCTACACGTCTCTGTCGGGGCTCGGAGTCGGCGGTCCGAAGAAGACGAAGGGGAGGGGATTCCGGGAGGGCGATGGTGAGAGGGGAAACAATAACCGGCTGTCTGGCAAAGACTTCGATTCCCTCGATTCCGACGGTGGTCCTGGCCCTCAAAGATGTAAAACACTCCCTCTCTCATTCAGTCGTTTTTTTTAGCTATACATTTGCTTTCTCTTGCGATGGATTTGGTCCCTTTTTCTCTTTTTTGTATTCATAGGGGAAGAGTTTGTTTCTCTCATTGCGATTGTTGTCGGTTCATGTACTCTCTCCCTCAAGCGCTTCAGTGCTATATAGAGGGAGGGGGTCATTTGGGCTTGTGGAGTGGCGAAGAAAGTTCGGTTAAATTGATGGAGAAAGATCAGATGGCAGGGTCCGATTCGGATTTCTTCATTTATTTGTGCATAGATCTTTGTCGTTGTGGATTTAGGGTTTGTTTCCCCGAATGTATTCATGCAGATGGTTCTTTTTCTTTCTGTTTCTGTCCACTCTTGGGTACTGTTTTCGGTTTATTGCATTTGGAGGTTATTCTTTAGGAGTTGGGATCTTCTTTAAGGTTTTCATGTGATGTTCATCATGAGTGTAGTTAATGGATAGCTTATGTTGAGTTTGTTTCGGTGGAAGGTGTTGTAAATTTACCTTAATCGGTCTTCAGATATTATCCTTTATTTAGAGTTTAATTTGATGTGGTATAAGCGGAAGCATTAAGTTTTACTAGTTATCAAGTTGAATCATACTGTGTCCTATGTATGGTTATTCGTTATATGTACCGGATAATATGTTTTTTTTGCCACAACGAATCTTGTTTTTATCTTTCCGATGCTGGAAAAGCAATCAGTGGGAGTGTTTGATGCTTCATAATAGGATGTTTTGTCCTATTTTAAGGCGTTTATCACCATCTTGGCCAATCAAATTCAATTTGCTTTTCTCTTCCATTCTCTTTACAAAATCAACATTAGAAGTTGAATATTTGTTCAAGTCTAGCTCGTACTTGTGTTTTCACCTACTTTAATCCCGCAATCTGGCCTTCTTTGTGCTTCTGAGTCCTCGCCATTCTATTATTGATGGACTTGGCTTCTTATAAAATGTTACTACTTATCAATGATCAATGGGAGTGTTTGATGCTTTTTATGCTTAACACCTTTTCTTGTTTCTTTTCTATGATAAGATTGTGTTGCCTTTCGTTGCAAGAATGTGAAGATCTTGTTCTCTTGTTTATGATGATTCAAATTCTGTCTGAAGTTCCAACCAACCAACCAAAGGCAAGCCTCATTACACACTATGTGCGGTGGCTACCTTTATTCTTGGTCACCATGGCGCTCTATCTCATGCATGGTGGAATCTAACTCTTAAAAAGGCAAGATCATATCTTATTGTTTCTTGCTAACTCTCTGAAGGCCCCAGTGCCTCAGTGTAATCATTTTAGTGTGGTCCTCGTCTTTTCATAATTCTTGTCGATTCTGATGGGAGATCCACCTCATCATCTCTCCAAAAGTTTGAACCACCTTAAACATGTCTCTCATTTTTCCATTAGATTGCTGTATCAATAACTGCAGAAGTTATTACTTCATTAATTAATTGTAACATTGTATATTATCTTCATCCCATAGGACTTGCAGCTAGATCTTATCCTTCTATGGTCTCTTGGGCTTAAGTAGAAATCAAGCCATAATGACAATGCTTATGTTATCAATAGTGGATAACAGAAAGTTACAGCTTGGTGCCAATGAAATGTTATGGATGAAACAAATTTAGCAGCATACCAACCTTAAGAATTTCAAACAACTAAATAGTTTAAGAAAAAGTGCACTAGATCATACGCTTCATTACTTTATATGAATGTACATATACATGCATATATATATATATATACATATATATATATACATATATATATATACATATATATATATACATATATATATACATATGTATATATACATATATATATGTATGTATGAGTGGAACTACCCAAACTAAAGCAATTGTACCGGAAAAGTATAAAACACATGATCGCGTAATATATAACATCAACTAAGCCTTCTCCCATACTCAACTCATGGGTTCTTTGTTTCTAATTCCATATAGTTTGCTCGAGTCACGCTAACAGATAACTAACATAAGTAAGCCAAATCAATTTTTGTTATTTCCTTCCAACACTTTTGTGGTTTTCCTCTTTCTCGTTTAACATACTCACCATCTAGTTTCTCATAGAGCTTCTTTTGGTAGCCTTTCCATGTGTCTAGCTATCTTAAACAATTTGCTCTCATTTCATAAGATATTGGTGGAACTCCTAGTTTGTCTTTGATTATCTCATTATGAATACACTCTTTCCTTATACAACCACACCCATCTCAACATCTTCATTTTTGGTGCAGAAATCTTCTCGACATGTTGATGATTAACTACTCAACACTCAACACCATATAATGTAGCGAGTAGTTGCTCTATAATATTTACCTTTTGATTTTAATGGTTTCTTATTGTAATACTTGATGCCCTTCTCTATTTAAACCAACTTGCATTAATTCTATATAAATCAAGGTACTTCATCTTGAATATGCTTTGTTAATTGTCAATAACTAAGGTAAATAAATACAGACTTAAAGTTGATTCTTGATGTAATCCAAATATTAACTTCAAAGAAATTTTTTATTCTTTCTTGAGTCCTTATACTCTTTTATAAGGATCATGAGTCCTTATACTCTTTTATAAGGGTGGGATACGTTGACGGGATACCCTTATTTTCTAAGGTTCTCCAAGAATATCTCTTGAGGTTGGTGTACATGGGATACATTTATTTTTTAAGGTTCTCCAAAGAATATTTCTTGGCTCTCTTTTGTAAGTTTTTTCCAACCAAGTGATACACGTTTTGTAGGATTTTCCATACCTTTATAAAAATATTGTCTAGTCCTATAAATTTACCAACCTTTATAAGTTTAAAAGTATCTTTGACTTCATTTCTTTAAATAATTTGATAGAAATAATGGTTTATATATTATTTTGGGGTAGTTAATCCCTAAAGCTAACACTAATATTTATATTTTCATTAAAAGCTTATAAAAATAAATTTTCTATCTATTTTTGATATCATTGCTTATCACTAGAATATTTCCATCCACTATGATATAACAAACAAAAGTAATATAATGTACCTAACAAAAATAAATCTTTATCTTTTTATCTCTATTCTTAGTTGCTTGTACCTTCTGCTTTGAGTTTATTTATATAAATCCTCCTAAATTTATTTTGGCTTTTGCTTTAATAATACCCTTTTCCGCTTCATTCTTTGCTTTTTCTTCTATCTATCCACCCCATGCTCCCTGAATCGATTTAAAGATTATGATACTTTTGTCACCTCCTCGAACAAATATTTATCTCAATACCAAACTATCTTGTAACATTAACCATGACTTCAAAGTTGGGAAATCTAACAACATTAAATGAAATCTACTTGGTAGTTGATACGATTACCTGATTTATATGCATATGTTGTCTCATTTTTTTTAATGAGTTCTTAGTGTTATTTGATGCTTTATGGATGTTCCTTACTTGAGAGAAGGACCGCTAATGCATGCGTAGATCTCTTCCATAGTGATAGCCATCACTCGACAGACAATAAGCATGCATTTCCACTGTGAAACCTACTTTTACTTCAAGGCAATAGTAGAGGATATAACTAATGTCTCCTCCTCTCATCCGTGCATTCAGAGTTTCAGACTGTTTCTTGGATTTTTTTTCTTTTTTGCACCATGTGGTTCATACACATAGTTATAAATTATTCTTGTTATTTCTTCTGTTGCATTGGGACAAGTTGTGATGTGGCCAACTTTTTTCAAATAAGTGATCCTCAAATCCAGTTACTTTCAATGAAGGCAAAGTGTACAGATTATTGATTTATCAGTTTTTCTTGGAGGGGGAGGCTCCCCACTTTCATCTCCAGTTCTTAGAATTTGCCAGCCTGCAAAGATGCTGCAATTTAGAAGCAGGCGTCCTTGGAATTGGTAGCCTGATATTTTCTGGGTGCAACCTTGTAGGTTAATCATCTATGCAATTCGTTTTGGTGCGACTTGGTTTAGTTTTGGTGTCTGTAAGGGACTAGTTTCTTTTTGGGTATCTGTTTCTATAAATTTAAATATCTTTGTCGCTTGGATTTCATTTTCAAAATGTCTTGCTTCTGGGCTATATCATGTGTATAGTGACTTGAGAAAGTACGCATCTTGAGCTTTAGGAAATTCCATGTTTTTTATTCATTGCCCTTATTATACTAATGTATCAGTTCATCACATGTAGCTGTTGAGGGATGGATCGTTTTGGTCACTGGGGTTCACGAAGAAGCTCAAGAAGATGACGTGCATGCAAAATTTGGAGATTGTGGGGAGATTAAGAATTTGCACCTCAATCTTGATCGACGCACTGGTTTTGTTAAGGTGAGTGGCTGTCTATTTCTCTTACAATCTCAAGTGTGAAACTATATTGTGCTAGTTAAGGTGAGGGGTTTTGATTCACCACCCTTTTGCCTCCTGCTGTCGATGTATCTTGCTTTATGATATATTAATATTGAGTTTGTGATCTTTAAATTTCTAGTGTATGTCATCCTAATGCGCACATGTGTCACGCATTTTTATTGGAAGTAGCGGACTCAGGGCTGTCTCGTGTCACAATTGTTTCTGGATATTGTACGAACCTGAGGCACATGTTTTTGAAATTTATCACCCATATAATCGAATTTGTAGTGCTTCTGAGATATTCAGGGAACCTAAATCCCTCCGTCATTTGTTTGAGGTTCATGTATTCCTATCCTCTTCTTCAGTAATGAATATTGCTCATCCAACTAGGAGATTGACTTGATGATGACAAGAAATCCTTTTTAATTCGTTTGTCTCTTAATGGTTGATGCTCTTGCTGTACCCTGGAGCAATCATTGTTTTTTTAGCAAACTTACATGGCTTGAGAAAGTTGGTTCCTATTACATGAAAGTCACTTCTGTGCTGGGTGACCGTGCATGGGGTACATAAGGTACTATGTAGCTACAACTCTCATCGTGAATGTTGGTAATGCTACCATAGCTACGGTGTATTCTGGAATAAACCCATATCCCAAGGTCGATGAAAGTGATTCTCTCTCTCTCTCTCTCTCTCTCTCTCTCTCTCTCTCTCTCTTAGAAGTGCCTATTATAAGCATGTACCTACAACTTATCGTGTCTGCACCATTTGGACTCCCTTTCAGTGCCTTGCTACTGGCATTGCAGTACTGTTTGAAACTTGCCGTTACTCGCCTGCAATGTCTGGTAGGGTCTGTACCGTTATAAAAACCTCTCCTTTTCCCTTTTCTAAACGTGTGGCTGAAAGTTCTTTCACAAATTTTTTCTGCAAGTTGACTCTTTCCTGCAACTTTAGTTGGCATTAAGCTGTTTTTAATAATACTAGCACCTTACTTGGAGAAAGTATGCCTTTGATATTTGATCTTGAAACAGGGATACGCATTGATCGAGTATGAGAACATAGAGGAAGCTCGTGCTGCCATAGAAAGCCTGAATGGTACTGAGCTTCTCACGCAGACCATCTCTGTTGATTGGGCTTTCAGTAATGGCCCCTTCCGACGCAGGAACATGAGGAGGTCTCTAATTCAGTGCATTCTCTTCTGTGATCCTTATTACCCATTGATTTGCATTGCTACCTTGAACTTATCTCCACGATGACTCTTTTCTTCACCTTGGCAGGTCTCCGCATGGGCATCGTTCTAGGAGTCCTCGGAGAAGATACTGAGGCTATATTCCCTCTTTGTAACTCTGAGGAGATATATATGGACTGTTTGGGCTATGTGTGCTTTAGCAGATCTTTGACATGTTCTAGATATGTGTGCTTCAGCAGATTTTTGACATGTTCTAGATTTTACCATTTGCTTATCTAGGGTTTTCTTGTGAGACTTTACCTTATCTGGCCTTTTTGTATGTCGAATGCCTAATTTTCCTTGCTGTATCCTTTGCCACCTCAACTGACGACTTCTAATGATTTACGGGAGACACTTGCATATACACAATTTGAGTTGGCTGCTCATCGATTCCACACCAATCTTTCCTTTGAATGCCATGGTTTTGATGAAATAATGTTGAAGTTGCAGTGTATAAAAGAAAGGCTCTGTATTGGGAAGCGCAACTACAATGAACTCAACAAAGAGGGAGATGGTAGTCACTTCTTTTCTTAACCTGTAGCTGAATCTGCTGAAATTGGAAAGTAGAGGTAATGGCGGTTTATCCAGGATTCGTTTGAGTACAGCTTCTCTGTATAGATATCTGTTTATGTTGTTCTAATGATTCTATCTGGGGACACCATCTCTTTTAGAGTACTTAGAAGTCAATCATAGATTAATTGGTATTGGTCTTCTGTTTCATTCAAAAAGTTGGTCTCAATCATCATTATGTTAAATCTATTGTGCAATCCATGCGCGATAGATGTGCATGTGGTTATCTGTTACTGGATCGCTTTCGAGGAACCTCGCGCGCTCACGACGATGATGGCGTTTTTTCGCGATGGATCAACCTGAGAACTCGATATATGGAATAACTGACGATATCCCACCGTTTGCAATCAAATATAGCAAGGGTCAATCTTGGCGGTATATGGATGTGTAGACAAATCAGGGTAGCCATTTCTTGCCTTTAATTATACTTACTCGATCGCGGTTGCGAAGAATTTGATGATATCCTAACATGAAAAGAAAATTCAACAATATTCTCCATATTCGGCTCCGGGACAACTTATGAACCTTATTTTACTAAATTTTCAAAAATTCTGAAACTACTATCGTTGGACATTCTGTTTCTTTCTTTTCTTGCTCACCGGTTTCTTTTCTTCTCGAGTATTTTAGTTCTTCCTTTTTTTCAATGATTTTTTTATCTCCTTTTCTTTGATGATTTTTAATATTATTTTTTCTTTTAATTATTTGACTTTTCTCTCAATTTTGTTTTCTTTAATTTTTTAAGTTTTGTTGAATGTTTTTTAAAAAAAAATTATCAATCTCTTTTGATTTTTTTTTATTGCTTTTAACTTCTATCTCAATAAGACAAATTTACGAACAATTAATAGAAAATTGAATTTTGAAGGGTTTGCCGAGATAGATGTTTAGGGTAAGAGAAGAGATCGGTAACAGATGATACGATTTGTCTAAAATATATTTTATTAAAAAAACAAACGTGTTCATGATGGTGTTTAGACAAATGTGATTGAATTGCATTATCCCTTATAACCGATGATCATTCGTGTTTAAAATATGTTGTGTTTAGAGGATAAGGAAAAAATGAAAGAGAGAAATATGAAAAGGAGAAATTTCAGAAAAAGAAGTGACAGAGGTGCATGTTTAGTATAAAAAATGTGTATAAATAGTAATGCCCGCCAATATAGTAGAACCCACATAAAACATGTAATATTGTGTTTGGAATAATCAAGTTTTGAATGTTTAGAAAAAGATCGTGATGATTTTTTTTATGAAAATAATAAAACGACAAGATGTAGCAAGCATGATATTTGTTTTCTTGAATTAAGTGTCAACACGGCATGGCAAGATAGACGCAGTGGGAGTGTTGTGTAAGGTTTTAGTCTTGGTTCGCACCATGGTCTCATTCTGTGAGACCAATGCACCGAACCCCATTCAGCCCCAACAAAAGCATGTGTCTGGGCTCGCACCATGGGTATGGGTGTAACCCAGAGGAGTCGAGCTCACGAGCAGCTCGACTCAACTTGTGAAGAAAATGCTCAGTTCGATCTTGAGCTCAATTTGCGAACATCTCGGGCTTGTCTTGCTAGGCTCATTTGAGCTCAGGGGACCAAGATTTACTCAATTAAGCTCGGTCAAGATCGAACTCAATGAGCTGGAACCTGACTGTGAAGCTTAATGTGGGTCCACCATAACACGATGGATTCTTGAGATGGATTCGAATAGTTCGTGAGCAGCTCGTATCACCTGCACCCTTAACCATGGGCTACAAGGAGCTGGTTGACTGTTTGAGCACATGAATTGGTTCTAATATGGTCCACTTCTCGATAGGATCGAGACAAACTGGGTCAAGTTTCGCAAAGCTGATTGATCAAATTTTGAGTTATACCATATAGACATAGCTGGTTCTTAACCCTCTCGGCAGGTTCAACCAAAACTGAACCTGCTGAATTCAGAATTGGTGAAACCGGAACCGAGAACCACTCGGTTCGATTCCGGTTTCACCTTTTATAAAACTGGAACCAGACCCGAAACCCACCGGTTTCAACATTTAAATTTTTATTATCATACTTTTAAAAGTTTTGAATAGGATTATGGATTCTGAACTCAAACCGAAACCGTCCTCTACCGCTTTTAGAGTCGACCCGGTTCGGTTGCGTTTCCCGGTTTATAGGTTCCGGTTAGGCATGTCTAACGCACATCCGTAATTTTCAGTTAGTGCCTTTAATCGGATGATACTAACCCGCGAGGAATCCCACTTCCCGGTTCCCGCTCCATCGGCAACCAAGACATCTTCTTCGCTGGCGCCCGCCTTAATCCGATCTCTGAAATCTTTCCCGAGATTGAGATCGCGGGAGATTCTCAGTTCGTATCCCATTTCTCCTTCCAGCGGTTTCCTCGTTGTCTCCAATACGGACGTTCATTTCCTTCCTTCGGTGTTCATGAAGGGCTAGGGTTTGAACGAGTCCTAGCAGTTCCGATCGACGAAGGGATGAGTTCCCTCTCCGAGCAGTGCAAATTCGTTACGGAAGACTGCGTCCACGAGTGGAAGGCGGGTGGAAATGGGTTCCAAATGACGGGCCCCGTCCCAGCAACGAGGTTTATCTACGAGCTCTGCTGGACGATGGTTCGCTCTCAATCTTGCTCACTTCTTCTTTCAATCGACTTATTGATTCTTTTCGAGACGAGTGCGGCGTCATTCTGGCGAGGTTGTTTTGTTCACGGGTTTTGGGGATGTGCTAGGTCCGGGGAGACTTGCCCTTCCAGAGATGTAGACCGGTTCTCGATTCGGTTGAATTTGCTGAAAAAACGTCGAAGGAAGAAGCGGGTTCCATTTTCGCAGACATCGTAGCCCACATGGGCCAGGACGTGAGAAAATCTCCCCTCTTATTTATGCTCATACTTCATAGTATTGCTCGAAGTGTTTCGAAAATAGTTTTGCACATTATTGAATTTTCTCATATAGCGCAAATTTTCTTTTTGATTATAGTTTAACAGTGTTTTCAAGAAGTAGTGTGTAATGAATGGTGAACTGGCTTGTCCTTTGGTAACTTGTATATTTTACGTGGTCCATTTTTATTTGAACGGGATTAGTGTTACTCAGGATCATCTTGTGCCACAATTAGCTGTTATATGTTAGGTGATTTACAATAACTTAATTGGATGCTTTTTCAACTTGGTCCGTGTCCATTTGGACTGGGTTAATCTGTTGGGGGGGTCTAATTTGGCAATAGCTTATCAAGGCTGAGCAGCTGCGCTTGTTGACAAATCTACAACAACAACAAATAACAACTAAGCCTTTTCCCATACTAGATGGGGTCGGCTATATGGATTCTTTGTTTATATGTCATGTTAAGAGTTAACTCACAATAAGCTAGATCATTCTTTATTGTTTCTTTCTAACACTTTTGTGGTCGTCCTCTTCCTCCTTTAATACTTTCAAAATCTTGTTTTTAAAACCTTCTTACAAACACTTCTTTTGATTTCTTTCTATATGTCTCATTTTATCCTCTATTGGTGCCACTCCCAATTTGTTTCTAATAACCTGATTATGTATATGATCTTTCCTTGAATGACCACTCATCCATCTCAACATCGTCATTTCTGCCACAAACATCTTTTGTACATATTGATGATTAACTGCCCAACACTCATAAACATAAAACATGACAAGTGTAATTGTTGCTCTATAATATTTACCTTTTACCTTTAATGGTATCTTTTTTTCACAAAGAATACCAGATGCTCCTCTCCATTTTAATCAACAAGCATTAATTCTATGCGTAACATCTCCATCAATTCTTCCATTACTCTTAAAAATTGACCCTAGGTATTTAAAACTTTTCTTTTGGGGGATGCAATGTGTGCCATTTTTAATTTTATGTCCTCTGAAGTAACAAAATGATCAAACTTACATTCCATATATTCTGTCTTTGTTCTACTAAGTCGGAGGCCTTTGCTTTCTAATGTTTCTCTCCATATTTCTAATTTTCTATTAACTTTTTTCTTAGACTCCTCCACTAAGACAATGTCATCTGCAAATAACATACACCAAGGTACTTTATCTTGAATATGTTTTGTTAACTCATCAATCACCATTATAAATAAGTATGGACTTAAGGTTGATCCTTGATGCAACCCAATATTAACTTTAAAGAAGTTTGTCATTCCTTCATGAGTCCTCACAAATGTTTTTGCGCCATCATTCATGTCTCTTACAAGGTTTATGTATGTCAATGGGATACTTCTTTTTTCTAAGGTTCTCCAAAGAACATCCCTTGGTACCCATCGTAATCTTTTTCTAGATCAATAAATATCATGTGAAGGTATTTCTTTTCTGCTCTAAAATGTTTCATAAGACGTCTCAAAAGGTGAACCGATTCTACATGGCATGAATCCAAATTCATTCTTTGTTGTACTTGATACTTATCTTAACCTATGTTCAATAATTCTTTCCCATAATTTCATAATATGGATCGTTAACTTGATACCTTGACAATTCACAAAATTTTGAATATCTCTCTTGTTCTTTTATATGGGTATAAGTGTACTCGTTCTCTATTCCTCAAGTATCTTTTGTTTTTTTCATATTTCATTAAATAGTCTTGTGAGTCAAGTGATTCCTGTCTCTCCTAGGATTTTCTAAATATTTTTTGGTCCTATAGATTTACCAACTTTCGTATATTTAAGAGCCTATTTGACTTCATTTTTTGAATAAGTCGGTAGAGATTGTGGTTTATATACTTTTTTGATTTGGCTAAATCTCCTAAGCTAATACTAACATCTTTGTTTTCATTAAAAAGATTATTGTAAACACCCAAAATAAAAATGCTTTCAAAATTCCCAAAAGAAGAATTTTAAACCTTTATAACTTTACAAAGTTGAAAAAACCAGCTTTTAAAAGATTTTCCAAGGTTTTAAGAGTTTTAAATTCAATTTATAAAGAAAACAATTCGATCCAAGTTTGAACCCAACCAAGGCCCAAACCAGGATCAAGATTGGGCAAAAAGAGCAAGCTTATGCAAGACCAACTCGTTCAAAGCCAGACGGAGATCAAAAGGAAAACTCGAGACCAGCAAATCAAGAAGGGAGCTAAAGATCAATATGGGTGGAGTCAAAATCAAAGTGGAATATGAACCATTCAAGAGGCAAGATAAGCATGGCTGAATGAGAAAAACCTAGCTAGGTCCAACCAAGAGTATTGAATCAAGTTGTAAAGAAATGCCAAGGAAAGCTAAGACCGGTTGCACCAATTGGCCACAGTCAAGCTCAAGCCATGGCACCCTAGACCAGCCCACATGGGGCTGATCCAAGTCACCATGGAAGGAACCAAGTTCATTAAGTGGAATGATCAAGCTAAAGTGCATCGACCTTAGCGAAGTCCATGACACTCTAGCCGGTTGAAGCAAGGACCAAGGAGGGAACCTAGTCAAGGCCGACTACATTCAAGACCAGCCAAGTTCTTCCTTTTTTTGAATGATCTTTTTATCTCCTTTTCTTTGATGATTTTTAATATTATTTTTTCTTTTAATTATTTGACTTTTCTCTCAATTTTGTTTTCTTTAATTTTTTAAGTTTTTTTTAATGTTTTTTTAAATTTTTTTTATCAATCTCTTTTGATTTTTTTTTATTGCTTTTAACTTCTATCTCAATAAGACAAATTTACGAACAATTAATAGAAAATTGAATTTTGAAGGGTTTGCCGCGATAGATGTTTAGGGTAAGAGAAGAGATCGGTAACATATGATACGATTTGTCTAAAATATATTTTATTAAAAAAACAAACGTGTTCATGATGATGTTTAGATATGTAACCCTTCTTGTCAATGCCATAACCAAGGAATACACATTCAATAGCTCTAGATGACAGTTTATTATTCTTGTCTGTATACACAAAACATCTACATCCAAAAACTCTAAGTCGTTTATAGTATGGAGGGATGTTGTACAATTTTTCGAAAGGTGAAGTATTTTCAAGGTTAGATGAAGGCATTCTATTTATAAGATATAATGCGGTAAGAGTAGCTTCGGCCCATAAATATTTAGGAACCCTACTAGCAATTAGCATAGTTTTACAAGTTTCAATAATATGTCTATGTTTTCTTTCCACTATACCATTTTGTTGGGGTGTTTTAGTGGATGATTTTTTATGAAAAATACCACTAGTTTCAATAAATTTTTGAAATTCATTAGACATGTACTCTCCTCCCGAATCGGATCTAAAGATTTTAATGGTAGCTCCAAATTGGTTTTTGATCATATTACAAAAGACTACAAATTTTTTAAATACTTCGGATTTGTGTTTCAAGAGATATATCCATATAAAGCGAGTAAAGTCATACACAAAAATCACATAGTATTGCACTCCTCCTTTAGAAACAACGGGCGCGGGGCCCCAAACATCCGAATGTATTAGATCAAAAGCTTTCTTTGGTACATAGTTCCTTTCTCCAAAAGGAAGATATGCATTTTTCCAAGAATACAATCTTTACATTCAAACTTTTTCTCTCTAATGGTTTTCATCAAGGGAATATTACATAATTTTTGAGTCTAAGTGTTTTATGCCAAAGTATAGCATCTTGGGCTACGTTACAAAAATCGGAATTTGGCATAACAAGATAGTCCATTTTGTATAGACAACTTTCTCTATGGCCTTGACCAATCACCTTCCTCGATAGGTGATCTTGCACCACACAATGTTTGGATGAGAAAGTGACTATACAATTGTTATCACATATTTAAGCAACCGAAAGTAGGTTTAAATTAAGTTTAGGTATAAGACTTACATTTTGAATTTTAAAGTTTTGTTTTTAAGGTTTCCTATTCTTTTGATTTGGAGTTTTGTTCCATCCGCCGTAAGCACATGTTTTCCAATGGTTTCACAAGAATTAATCAAAGAATCTTCACTATGTGTCATATGAAAAATGCACCAGAATCTAAAAACCAAGACATACCTTGAGAAGTGGATAGAGCATTCCTAGAGATGCTTGCTTTTTTCTTGAAGATTTCTTCTATGTATGCTTTGATGTTGTTGGGCAAGACATCCCCTTCTTCTATGGCTCCCACGTTTTCACTTCTTTTTTGAAGTAAAGGAGAAGTGGTTTTGATGCGTCTACTTTCCTTACAATAGTGACAAATAGTGTCTTTGTTGGGCCACAGTCTCATGGGCTTCTTTGACATGCCTTCATTGTTCTTTGCATGTGGAGGCTTGTAGGTCTTCAAGTTTGCTCCTGGTTTTGATGCGGCAAACACAGCTTCCTTGGCCACATTCATATTCTTCAATCTTGTTTCCTCTATAACAAGGTCGACCAAAAAGGAATCTCCTCTAGGTCTAGGTTTTCTATGTATAAGGTTTGATCTAATATTTTCAAATTCATCTCTCAACTCACGCATAAATAAGAAGAAGTATTGGTTGTCTAGAAATTCTTGAAATTCATCTAATTTGTGAAGATTTTCAAATTTGTCAAAACTTCTTAATTGAGTCCATAATTCCAAAAATTCATTATGGTAGTCTCTAATGCTTAGGTGCCCTTGTTTAAGCATCATAACCATTTTTTCCATTAGATCAATTTGGAAAACAAAGTCATCTTGAGAATGAAGTTTTTTCAAGTATTCTTAAGTTTTAAAAGCGTTTTCAAAAGCACTAATCCAATTTCTAAGCTTTTCATCCACATTTTGGCAAATAATTCATGTAATTTTTGCATTCATCTTTTCCCATAATTTCAAATCTAACTTGTATTTTTCATGAGCTTTGACGATTTCATCATCATCTAAACCATGAATGTTCAAAGTTGGTTCTTTTATGGTTTCATCGATGTAATCTCAAAAATCTTTCGACAAAAAATACTTTTTCATTGTCCTAGCTCAATTTTGGTAACATTTTGGGTCTAAGATACATCTAAATGACTCGTTTTTACCTTACATTTTGTGCAAAATCAAGAATTATGAACTAACCTCAAGTTTGGTGAAATTTTTCAAATTTTGCACCGGCAGCACGTTTCCCAATGCACTCGATTTCTTCGATCCGAGGCTCTTATACCATGTAAATATTCGTCAATGAACGAATGTTGATATTGCACGAATCAAGTTCACCAAGTCGCCAAGAGTTAAATGGCATTCAATCACGAATGCCAATCTTCAAGAATAACCAATGAGAGTGGAAGCACATACAAAACAAGTCAAAAAGCAGTGCTAGACTGCATACTTTATTCTTGGATTGGAGTAGTATATATAGACATTTTACATAGTGTTAGAATGAAAGACAAAGAGGAGTAAGAAGGGCTAGTGCTGGCCGGCCAGCATGGCCAGCCGTTGGGGCCCCCAACGATCCTGCCATGGCCCTGGCCCTGGCCCCTTTCACAGTGGTGGCACGGGCCCTAAAGGCCCGTGCTCCTATTACATTAACACTCTACGCATTAGGAAACTAGCGTAAGTGGGATTCATGGACAAGAAATGCAGCTCCCAGTTACTCGCAGATTAGAGCCTCCACTTGTAGCTCATGAAAATGGCAAAATTCACCACTCAAGCCAGCAACCTTGTGGGTGACTAAGACCTACCAAACAACATCAGCAGCTTGCACAAAATTTTCTGCCTTTTTCAAGAGCAAAAGGGCAAGCTGATCAATCAAGGAAAGTTATAAACTTTCCAAGCTCGAAACATCCACCATAGATGGTGTATCGATTAAAGAATATTTGCTACTTGACAAAAGTTGTGTTTATAATTTAAATTAGTATTGTTCTTGATTTTTCATGATTTTTTTTATTTTTCTGATTTTTAAAATATTTTTAAAAATTTACGATACCATACGGTATGATATAATACACCATTCTCATGGAGAAAACCGATACATGTTATGATACGGTACAAAGAACACTATATTAAACCATCATGCAGCAAAAATAACATAAAAACTTGGTAGAATCAATTATAAGATTATTTGGAATTCAAAAGGAATCAAAATACATCTTTGGATATTACATAAAACATTAAATGAATTTCCATATTTGTACAAGATAATAAAAGATGTCCATAAAAGGAAATTTTAAAAATTTTGATTTGCCGCACTTTGAAAATAAAGTGGCATTGTATCTTAGTGCAATTTTTAGCATATAATGTCAAAATAAATGCATTAGATTTATAGACATGCAAAATGATGCTGACTCATAAAATTTCAAATTTTTTGTTAGATCACGATAGTTGTCTTTCTAAATCTTTAGAATTTTATTTTAACTACTTTATGAACTCAAATAAGGCAGTATTTTGCTTATTTAGATGTAATATCTTAAGTAAGTGGAGAATAAAATAAAGATAAATAAAAGGAGGAAATTTTCTTAAAAGGAATTATATGGAAATAAGCATTATATAAATAACTAACACAACAATATCCATGTGTATAAAGAAAAGGAAGGAGTTTAGGGAAGAAAAGAAAATAGGGCATTAGGCAGACCACTCGCTTAACTGGTGCGCATGAGCGTGCTGAGTCTGCTACACCGAATATGCCTTCATATGCGGGTGCCTATGTGCACATTTGTCAACATAGTTACACTCTTGTTCAAACACATTTGTATAATAATGCTAACTCCATTTATAGTCTTCTTTTTACGTAAATACAATAATTTCAAACTCTTTGGCTTTTTCTCGAACCCACCTTATCTCTTAAGTGCATGGAATGTGAATATTTCGTGAGGTCATAGTATCTAGAGTCTCCATTAGTTTTTTAATCAATCTTCCACCAATTTCTAATTTTATTGTCTTAACTAGTCTCCTTATCCTTGCGTCCATATATTTCGAAAATGCAGGAAGTTCTTTGTAGTTGGTTCACTGCATTCGGGCGTCAACTTAGCGGAGGCATTAACTTGTTTATCTATAACTGTCTTTGACATGGGAATCCTTTGTGCAATTGATTCGCTACGTTGAGGAGAATATGTAGAAGCTCTTGCTTGTATTTTGTCAAACATTCGATCCTTGCCTTGCGTCACTAAGAGGAGATTCCCCAACAAATTCACCCTACAGGGTTGTCTGCTTCAATAACGAAATTCAGTTATCAAGAGATATTGTATATGCTTCTTGAGTAAATTCAAGAACTGATGACCGCAATCAAATGATATAGAAGAAAACCAAGACAGTTGTCCAATCCTTAACATTTTACAACTAAGGGGCATAAACCGAATCATACATTCCGAATGTGTTCATAGGCATATGGTTATCTTCGTTCCTTTTAGTTCTTTAATAGTTGCTTCTCATGTAGTACCTGGTGTGTACTGCTGCTACTGCAAATTAGAGCAGTCCTTTGGAGGCATTTGTTACACTCGGAAGATAAGGAAAACTGTTGATTTCTGAAAAACTGTAAATTTCCATTCTTGTTGGACATTTTTCCGGTTGTGGCTTTCCCATCAAAATTCTGCTCTATGGACGAGTTGTATTATTGATCTTGATGTTGGACTAGTGCTCTTGCTAGCATGGACTTCTGCCATATCGATGGAGGAAAAGACCATTCTTGCACCAGTGATGAGAAAACCTGACACCCCAGCTGCTACTTCAGCACTTCCTCATCATTTTGGGTGAAACAGATATCCCTGCTAAGTTTTCCATCAGCTATGTGTTTCAATGATAAACATAATAAACTACATATTGGCAATGTGATTCTCTTAGGTAGTTAGCTGGGCCGTCACATCTGTACAAATGAGCATGCAGTTAGGTTCCGGCTATATCTTGATTATCAAGATACTGGAAATAAAACTTTTCCTAGAAACAACAGAAAAGAAAAAACTTTTTTTGTGTGCTGCACTTTTATTTGTGCAGTATTTCATTTAGAATTTGGCTGACGATGCCTGCAACTTGTCATGTTTCATTTGTCTCTAATGCTCAAGTGCCGTATGGCCTTATCTAGTCATTGTGGTTTGCTGTAGGTATTAACTCGGGCGACCAATAGGCTAAGAGATGCATTGTTGCCCAAGGATGAGCCTAAGTTGGCGATTCCTCTTTTATTGCTCATAGCTCAACATCGTTCCATGTAAGAATATGGATGTCGCTGTCTTTTCTGCATTGCAACTTGTGCTTTCTGAAAATCCTGATTACTATATGCATATTCATGCTTCAGGGTTGTAATCAATGCATATGCCCAGTACGTTAAGATGCTCAGTGAGCAATTTGATAGATGCCACGGTTCGCTTCTCCAGTACGTGGAATTCCTTTCTAGTGCAGTAACTCCAAGTGCAGCTTATGCTCAGCTGGTTCCGACATTAGATGATCTTGTTCATCAGTACCACTTGGAACCAGAGGTGTGCGATGCTTTTGTTTTCTAGTATGAGATGCCTTCCATGTAGGCATTCTTGTTCATCAGTACCACTTGGAACCAGAGGTGTGCGATGCTTTTGTTTTCTAGTATGAGATGCCTTCCATGTAGGCATTCTTAACTGCTGCTCAATATCCTATGTGTATTTCTATTGAAGTCGGGAGTTTGTTTTGTTTGAGTTTGCTTCATGTCCTTTAAAAGTACATGAACTCTTTTTTATAGATTGTGAAATGAGTTTGCTGATTATCCAGGTGGCTTTTCTGATTTATCGCCCCGTGATGAGACTCTTCAAGTGCTCAGGAAGTTCTGACATCTTCTGGCCCTGTGATATTGCTGAAGATAGAATTGCAGATAAAGATCTGGAAAATCCTAGTATTTCTGGTCACATGGTTCTGGACCTGGGATCATCTCACAAGCCTCTAGTGTAATTCTCCTCTGAAGCTGCTGATTTTTATCTGTACTGTACTGTAAACTATTCTTGGCATCATCACCGACAACAGTAAACATCACAATCAGCAACATTATTATGCTACCGGATATGTTATAAATATATTGAACCATGGGTCTTTGTGCAATATGGTTTTCTTTCACTCTCTGAATTCTTGCTTAAATCAATGTGCAGGTGGCCTGATCTTCTTGGTACTGTTCGATCAATGTTGCCAATAAAAGCATGGAACAGTCTGTCTCCAGCTTTGTATGCTACTTTCTGGGGTCTTACACTTTATGATCTGTATGTTCCCAAACATCTGTATGAGTCAGAGATTGCCAAGCAGCATGCATCTTTGAAGGCTCTTGAGGAACTTTCTGATAATTCAAGTTCAGCTATTGCAAGGAGAAAGAAAGAAAAGGAGCGTGTTCAAGAAATATTAGATCGGTTGACTACTGAACTCTACAAGCATGAAGAACATGTTGCATTTGTGCAGCGAAGACTTTCTCGTGAAAAGGATATATGGCTGACCTCTTGTCCTGATACTTTGAAGATTAACATGGAGTTTCTTCAGCGATGTATATTTCCTCGTTGTACCTTTAGCATGCCTGATGCTGTCTACTGTGCCTTATTTGTGCGTGAGCTGCACTCTCTTGGTACACCATTTGTTAACACTGTCAACCACATTGATGTTCTCATATGCAAAATGTTACAACCAATGATTTGCTGCTGCACGGAATATGAAGCAGGCCGACTGGGAAGGTTCCTGTATGAGACCCTAAAGATGGCTTACTATTGGAAGTTAATGTCTATTTGTAGTTTTTGTTCACCTTTGAGGTGGGTCCGGTGCTTGTGAAGAGACATTAGAAACAATATATTGCTGGATGCTGGTGTTATCAAAGGACCTATGCTTTTTATATTGTTGTATATGTTTCTTTGTAATATAATGATGCATGTATTTATGTCTATATTTTGCAGAGCAGTGATATAATTTATGAAAGAGAATGTGGAAATATGCCAGGTTTTGCTGTCTATTACAGAGATCCAAATTTAATGGATGTGCTGCATTGAATATGTGAACCTCCTCAAATTGCCACATGTTTACGGTGTGCATGTACAAGGTGTGGTTGCAAAGGGTATTGTACGGTATTACAAGTAACTGCAGCGCTTTTTCGTTTGCATCTGTTCTATTAAAAGTTCAATGCTCCTATAGTTGAATTCATTGCTTAAGAATCTGCAATGTTACCATTTTTTTCTCTCTGTTTTATTCAGGTCCACTGGAAGTGAAGTGGAAGAATCACACGGCTTCTTATCCAGTGCTTGGAGTCAACTGAATATATGGAAATCCGAAATGCTCTCATGATTTTGACAAAAATATCTAGTGTATTCCTTGTTACCAAAAAGAGTGGAATCAATCTTGAGAAGCGGGTGAGACTGATGGTCATACATGCATGCACACATACGTGTATGCATATGTAGATATGCAGTTTTATACATTATTACACGTTATGAGTTCTGCAGCTTGCATTTACCTGGCCTTTCACCATGTTATTGCAGGTAGCAAAAATTAAAAATGATGAGAGGGAAGACCTGAAGGTGTTGGCAACAGGTGTAGCTGCAGCTCTGGCTGCAAGAAAGGTGATCTTCTTTGAGATTTTTGTCAATATGATGTACTTAAGGGCTGCTGAAATTATGTGAACTTTTGCAAATTGTTTCTGTTTATTTAAATATTTTTGAATTTTTATGTATTTTGTGTTTCTCCAACTGAATTTGCTATATGATTGCAGAGTTCATGGGTTTCAGAAGAAGAATTTGGGTTCGTTGATCTAAAGCCTACTGCACCAGCGAAAAATTTGCTTACCACTACAGTGCCTCTTGGAAACACCAATGCTTCTATCAGTTCGCAAGGTGAAATTACTCTGACCCAAACATGAACTCCTGATTTACCAAGCTCTACCAGGGAGCAGATGTTACTGCTAAAACCTGTGGAGGCAATCTTGAAAAATCTGAAAGTTAAACACTTGCAAAGCATGAAGCTAAAACAAGAGGCAACACTTTGACAGGTCATGCGGAGGCCCGAATGGGTGCATCTACTGCTGCTGTGCATAAAGCATCTGGTATGTTGAAGAATTCAGAAGAAGTTGCTAAAGATCCCATACTTGAGGAATCTGCAACAAAAGTTACAGCAAAGGGTCCTGGCGAGCATGAGGTGTGTTCTTCTGTTTGACTAACTTTTATCTTCCAAGTGTTTGAAGGAAACCATAAAACGTGATTTTGCTTTTTCAGAGTTGCATGTGGATATGTCACGGCTGGTGACTTAAAACCCATGCAGCCAACCACACTTACTGCAGAAGAGGGCTTGGTTTTCATTTTGGTTGGCCTCACAGTTTAAGTTTGCATATCCTAGTAGATTAACATTTGTCCATGAACATCAGTCCTCCATACTCAAGGTTTTAACTGCTAGGAGTTATTTTTGTGAGCCACTTAGTTGTAAAGCAGCCTTGCAATGGGATGTTTTATTGACTTGCATAATTTCGGGTATTTGAGTGGGGCGACCCATGAATATTGACATTTCCTTATCAAATTTTCACTTGAGAACTTCTTTTTAAGTCAATAAGATGCATGATGGCAATTGCTGCCACCTAATACAATTCTCTTGGGCTTCTTTAGTCTTTGCACTGAACTGAATAGTAACGATAGGTTGTACGCAAATGGTGGCTACTGTTACCTTGAAGGAAGTCACGACTATGAAAAGTTTGCTAACTGAGTCCTCCATGTTTACTAACTAGTAACAATATATTTGATAAATTTTAAAAAAATGCATGAGTAATCAAATAGGCTTTGTTCCCTCCTATCTTGTATAGTTTTGTGGACAAACAATCATTAATTGTTCAACAAGAAAGTGGTATAAGATCCATCTAAAGGCAATGCCATATGATCTTTGTACAACACGTTTTTCTTGCAGCATGTATAGACACAAATGGATTGTAAGTTGTTTCATGTTGTCATCATCATCAACAACAACAACAACAACTAAGCCTTTTCCCATACTAGACGGGGTCGGCTACATGGATTCTTTGTTTCCACAGAGCCCTATCATGTGTCATGTTAGCAATTAACTCACAATAAGCTAGATCATTCTTTATTGTTTCTTTCCAACACTTTTGTGGTCGTCCTCAACCTCTTTTAATACTTTTAAAATCTAGTTTTTCCTTCTTCTTTTGATCTTCTTTTATATGTCCAAACCACCTTAAACAATATTCTCTCATTTTATCCTCTATTGGTGCCACACAATTTATTTCTAATAACCTCATTATGTATACGGTCGTTTCTTGTATGACCACTCATCCATCTCAACATCTTTATTTTTGTCACATACATCTTTTGTAAATGTTGATGATTAACTGCCCAACACTCAGAACCATAAAACATAGCAGGTCTAATTGTTGCTCTATAATATTTACCTTTTAACTTTAATGGTATCTTCTTATCACAAAGAATACTTGATGCACCTCTCCATTTTAACCAACAACAACAACTAAGCCTTTTCCCATACTAGACGGGGTCATCTACATGGATTCTTTGTTTCCACGTAGCCCTATCATGGGCCATGTTAGTAGTTAACTCACAATAAGCTAGATCATTCTTTATTGTTTCTTTCCAGCACTTTTGTGGTCGTCCTCTACATCTTTTAATACTTCCAAAATCTAGTTTTTCATACCTTCTTACAGGTTCTTCTTTTGATCTTCTTTCTATATGTCCAAATCACCTTAAACGATATTCTCTCATTTTATCCTCTATTGGTGTCACATAATTTATTTCTAATAACCTCATTATGTATTCCGTCTTTTCTTGTATGACCACTCATCCATCTCAACATCTTCATTTCTGTGATGGATATCTTTATGATTAACTACCCAATACTTAGAACCATAAAACATGACAGGTCTAATTGTTGCTCTATAATATTTACCTTTAATTTTAATGATATCTTCTTATCACAAAGAATACTTGATGCTCCTCTTCATTTTAACCAACCAACATTAATTCTATGCGTAACATCTCCATCACTCAGAAAAATTGACCCTAGGTATTTAAAACTTTCCTTTTGGCGATGCAATGTGTGCCAATTTTAATTTCTATGACTTTTGAAATAACCAAATGATCAAATTTACATTTCATATATTGTCTTTGTTATACTAAGTCGAAAGCCTTTACTTTCTAATGTTTCTCTCCATAGTTCCAATTTTCTATTAACTTTTTCCTTAGACTCCTCCACTAACACAATGTCATTTGCAAAAAACATACACCAAGGTACTTCATCTTGAATATGTTTTGTTAACTCATCAATCACCATTATAAATATGGACTTAAAGTTGATCCTTGATGTAACCCAATATTAACTTCAAAGAAGTCTGTCATTCCTTTATGAGTCTTCACACATGTTTTTGCACCATCGTACATGTCTCTTATAAGGTTTATGTATGTCAATGAGATACCTCTTTTTTCTAAGGTTGTCCAAAGAACCTCCTTCGGTACCCTTTCTAGATCAATAAATATCATGTGAAGGTCTTTCTTTTTTGTTCTAAAATGTTGCACAAGATGTCTCAAAAGGTGAATCGCTCAACAGTAGATTTGCCTGACATGAATCCAAATTGGTTCTCTGTTGTACTCGATACTTGTTTTAACCTACTTTCGATAATTTTTTCCCATAATTTCATAGTATGGCTCATTAACTTGATATCCCGATAATTCGCACAATTCTGAATGTCTCCCTTGTTCTTATATATGGGTATAAGTGTACTCGCTCTCCATCTGTAGCCATGACTCGATATTCGGCTTCCGTGGATGAGAGGGATACTTGTTGTTTTTACATTTTTAATAAGAGATTCACCTAAAAACACACAAAAACCAGTCATAGAGTGTCTATCGTTGACATCTCCACCCCAATGAGCATCCGTATATACAGATAAATCAAAAGATGAAAAAGAGGTTAAGAGGACCTCCTTGTGAGCAGTATTTCTAATATATCTAATAATGCGCAAGACAACACTCATATGAACAGAAGTGGGTGCCTGTTGATATTGACTTGTTGTGTGTACCACATGAGAAATATGTGGTCTAGTAATGGTGAGTTAAGTAAGTGCACCTATAAGTTGTCGATAAGGGGTGGGATCATCTAATTTCTCACTATCAGTGGATCGTAGTTTGGTGCCTAGGACTTTCGGTGTGTCAACAACCTTTGTATTTGTAAGACCAGATCTGTCAATAATATCATTAGCAAACTTTGTTTGAGACATAAAGTATCCACACTTATTTTTTGTTATCTCAATACCTAGAAAGTAATTCAATAAGCCCAAGTCTTTCATATCAAATTCGTGATAAAGGTTAAGTTTAACTTCAGCAATTCCTGCTTCATCACTTCTTGTGATGATCATGTCATCAACATACAAAAGCAAGATAACAATACCAGATTTTATTTTTCGTACAAACAATATAGTATCAGTATAGCAAGTCACAAAATTGTGCAAATGCATTAATTTTTTAAATCGGTCAAACCAAGCTTTAGGAGCTTGTTTCAGACCATACAAAGCCTTTCGCAATTTAAGGGCATGACCAGGAGGAAGGTTGATACCAGGAGGAGGACTCATGTAGACTTCTTCATTAAAGTAACCGTTCAAAAAGGCATTCTTGACATCAAGTTGGTATATGTTCCATTGTTTAATTGCACTAATGGTTAAGAGGATTATAATTGTAGTCATCCTAGCTACAGGGGCAAAAGTCTCATCATAGTCAATTCCATATTCTTCGACATAACCTTTAGCAACTAGTCTGGCCTTATATCTTCCAATGTGACCATTACTATGAGTTTATTTTTGTACACCCATCGGCATCCAATGATTTTCTTGTCCTTGGTTATAGGTGTAATTATCCATGTCTGAGCCTTGTTTAGGGCGTTAAGTTCATCCTTCGTAGCATCTTCCGATTGTGGAATGCCTTTAGCTTGATGATAAAACCTAGGTTCCTTATCTTGTCGAAGGGTGGCAATCAAATTCTTTCTTTGTGGTTCAAAAGATTCATAGGACACAAATCGCTAAGGAGATCGTGAGATCTTGGGTTCTAATCTTGTACTATCAGATTCTATATTGTTATCACTAGTTTCTCTAGGACATCTTGTATAATATGAGGGAAGAGTTCGACAATTGAATAAGTATCCACGGTTGTGTGTGAAGTGTTGTTGTCTTCAACAGAGTTTTCTTGAATTGCTTGATAATCCTCTGAGTCACAATCATCTTCATCTAAGACAAAGAAATCTTGAGGAACAACAGATTCAGAGTTCTTCAAGGATTTGGTCTCATAATAAATATCATTCTAAAAAAATTTAAGATCCTTAGACACGTACAGTTTGTCTTCTATAGGATCAAAGCACCTATAACCTTTCTTATCAATACCATATCCGAGGAATATGCATTCAATGGCTTTTGGTGATAATTTATCATTCTTGTATGTATACACAAAACACCTACATCCAAAAACTTTAAGTCTTTCATAGTATGGAGGAAGATTATACAAATTTTAAATAGGTGAGGTATTTTCAAGGGTAGATGAATGCATTCTATTTATGAGATATACTGCATTAAGGGTGGTTTCGGCCCATAGATATTTAGGAACCTTATTTGCAATTAGCATGGTTCTAAAAGTTTCAATGATATGTCTATGTTTTCTTTCCGTTGGGCCATTTTGTTAGGGGTCTTAGTGCATGATTTTTTATGAATAATTTCATTTATTTCAATAAATTTTTGAAATTAATTAGACATATATTCTCCTCCCGAATTATATCTAAAGATTTTTATGGTGGCTCCAGTTTTTTATCATATTACAAAATACGATAAATTTTTTAAATACTTCGGATTTATGTTTTAATAGGTATATCAATGTGAAACGAGTAAAGTCATCTACAAAAATTACTTAGTATTGAACTCCTCCTTTAGAGGCAATGGGCGTCGGGCCCCCAAACATCCGAATGTATTAAATCAAAAACCTTATTTTGTACATAATTACTTTCTCCAAAAGGGAGATATGCATTTTTCCAAGAATACAATCCTTACATTCAAACTTTTTTTCTCTAATCGTTTTCATCAAAGAAATATTACATAATTTTTTAGAATCTAAGTGTCCAAGTCTTTTTATGCCAAAGCGTAGCATCTTGGGGTACATTACAAAACTCAAAATTTGACATAACAAGATAGTCCATTTTGTATAGTCCACTTTCTCTATAGCCTTGACTAATCACCTTCTTCGATAGGTGATCCTACACCACACAATGCTTGGATGACAAAAGTGACTATACAATTATTATCACATATTTGTGCAACCGAAAGCAAGTTTAAATTAAGTTTAGTTATTAGGTTCACATTTTGAATCTTAAAGTTTTCTTTTTCAAAATTTTCAATCTTTTTTATTTGGAGTTTTGTTCCATCGACCGTAAACACATGTTTTTCAATAGTCTCACAAGAATTAATCAAAGCATCTTCACTATGTGTCATATGAAATGATACACCGGAATCCAAAAACCAAGACATACCTTCAGAAGTAGATAGAGCATTCTCGGAGATGTTTGCTTTTTCCTTAAAAATCTCTTCTATGTAAGCTTTGATGTTGTTGGGCAAGACACCTTCTTCTTCCACGTCTCCCACGTTTCCACCCCTTTTTCGAAGTAGAGGACAAGTGGTTTTGATGTATTCACTTTTCTTACAATAATGACAAATAGTATCCTTGTTGGGCCATGGTCCCATGGGCTTCTTGGACGTGCCTTCATTGTTCTTGGCATGTGGAGGCTTTTAGTCTTCAAGTTTACTTCGAGTCTTAATGCGGCAAGCACGGCTTCTTTGGCCACATTCATATTCTTTAATCTTGTTTCCTCCATAACAAGATCGGCTAAAAAGGAATCCTCTCTAGGTCTAGGTTTTTTATGTATAAGATTTGATCTAATGTTTTCAAATTTGTCTCTTAATCCACGCATAAACAAGAAAAAATATTGATTGTCCAAAAATTCTTGAAATTCGTCTAATTTGTGAAGGTTTCCAAACTTGTCAAAACTTCTTAATTGAGTCCATAGCTCCGAAAATTCATTATGATAATCCCTAATACTTAGATTCCCTTGTTTGAGCATAACTATTCTTTCCACTAGATCTATTTGAAAAACAAAATCGTCTTGAGAATGAAGCTTTTTCAAATATTCTCAAGTTTCAAATGTATTTTCAAAAGCACTAATTTTATTCATAAGTTTTTCATTAACATTTTGACAAATAATCTATGAAATTTTTGCATTCATCTTTTCCCACAATTTTAAATCTAGTTTGTATTTTTTATGTGCCTTCATTATTTCATCATCATCCAAGTCATCAACGTTCAAAATTGGTTCCTTTATGGTTCCATCAATGTAATCCCAAAAATCTTTTGATAATTTTTTTTTTTTCGTCGTCTTAACCCAACTTTGATAACACTTTGAGTCTATAATACATCTAAACGACTCACTTTTAACTTTCATTTTTATGCAAAAACGAAGATCTTGAACTAACCTCAAGTTTGATGTAATTCTTCAAATTTTGCACTTGTGGCATGCTTTTCAATACACTTGATTTCTTCAATCCGATGCTCTGATACCATGTAAATATTCGTCAATGAACGAAGGTTGATATTGCACGAATCAAGTCCACCAACTCGCCAAGAATCAAATGGCATTCAAGTATGAAATGCCGATCTTCAAGAATAACAAATACGAGAGCGGAAGCATATACAAACAAGTAAAAAAGCAGTGCAAAGACTGCATAATTTATTGAAGATTGAATGGCCTTATTGAGAATGAAGAGCAAAAGAGAGAAGAAGGGGGGCCTAGTGCTGGCCCTGACCCCCTTTCACCATGGCCGGAACGATAGGAAGGGCCCCATATTGCCAAGGCCAACATACGTTGAAGATCAAATGTCCAGAATGCATGCAAAAGAAGCTGCTGGGAAAATTAATCATCGTGATAGTGAACCGTATCCTTGAATAACACTAATCTGTCGTGTCATTTTTTTTTTTTTTTGGTATAATGAGGAGGCCTAAGCCAGATGCATGCTCCAGTACCAACCATGACCTTAAACTTGTGAGTAATCTCCCTAGCCAGGTGAATTATTGTTCTTTGTGCAATTTTTCCTGTTAATTTTAGTTTACTTTACCAGAGGTTTCTTCAGTTGTTTCCAAAATATTGTTTAACATCAGAATAAAGATGAGTAAACCTCCTTAACCAGTTTGGTTCAGAACATATGATCGTGACTGGGAGGATGAAAAGCGGCAACGAGCTGAACCGAAAAGGAGGCATCGGAAGTAATACCTAGCTGAGAGACAATCTTGCCAGGCTTTGACAAGACTCTATGTACCCGGCCTTACTTGGTCTGGGATGAGGATTGATTTTGGTTAGATTCAGCCAGAGTGTTTGACAAATGCAGATTTTTCCTGTCACTCAGCAATTTTGAAGTTCTCGGCCATCTCCTTGAAGATTAAGCCCATGAGTCTACGAACTGACAAGCACAAGTTTGACAGATCTAGGATTTAGAGGCCGCGGGATCGTTCAAGCTCAGAAGGTTTCTTCCTTTGAAATTGTAAAAATCAATGTACATGTCGAAGCACGGTGCGAGCCAGTTTTATCCCAGGATGATGTATTTTTTCTGACATCATTGCTGTTATTTTTGCCCTTGTAACTTGCTGCTTCATGAGGGCTTGCTGTCTGATGATAGAAGACTTGGTGGTGTAATGTTTATGCATGTTGTGGCAAGCATTAAGCATTTACGTCAATAGGTTGTCATATATGCCTCCCTAAGTCAATACTCTTTCGTTCTGAAGTGAATGATGAATGTTCTTCGTTTTTAGTATGCTTGGATCAGGCCTGCTCCAACCTATTCTTGGCACATTCTTGACCCCTCTAATATGATAACGGTCAATCTTTACTGGATCCAAATTCTGTATCTAGGATCTCATAGATAAACTATTGAAGTATTTGTGAAATTGGATAGGAATCAGAACCAATCATAATTATGCTCAATCTTTGCCACAAAGGTCTCTTGTGGTTTTTGTGCGGTGAGCGGCAAAGCTTCTGAAGCTACCTGCAGTTTTCCTACCTTGCTATCAGTGGCAGATCTAGAAAGTTCCTTCCGGGAGGAGGCAAATAGCCGGGTCTCTGTATTGTGGTTCATGACAGTACATTGGTTTTTAAGGATAGGATTAATAGTTCATGGGTGGGGTGAAATATTATTGCTTCCGTGTTCAACTTTGGGCTTGAATGTTTTGTTAGTTGCAAATATTGGGTCTGCCGTAGCATTTTAGCAACATTGATGCATTAACTCTGCGTGTGTGACTGAGAGAGAGAGAGAGAGAGAGACGACTTATCCATTTGATTATGGTACACGGCATTCACATGACTTGGCCTTAATTTGTGCTCTCAACCGTGTAAGTTCAGGCAAACCCAGATGCTATTCACATTTATACGGTTCTTTCTGTGATGAGGGCCCAATATACCGTAATAATTTTATAATACTGGACTGTCGGTTCCCTTGTAGTTGATCATCTATCGTAGTAGTGGATAACTGCAAAAGAACAAGACCATGGTCTCCTTACCACTTCTGAAGGGATCGTCATCTAATTCTTCACAAGTTTCCACCAAAGCTTCATTTTTCTTGATCTCCAAACAACTGATTCTCTCTCATTGGAAACTTGTGAAGAATTAGATGACGATCCCTTCAGAAGTGGTAAGGAGACCATGGTCTTGTTCTTTTGCAGTTATCCCCTAATACGATAGATGATCAACTACAAGGTATATATATACGTTCCAATTTTTTCTTTCTTATCACAAAAACCATGGCATTTTTATAAAATTCTTCTGTCCTCTCAAAAGTCCAATTCCATGTATAAAACATTTTTTTCTTTTTCTTTTTACAAGTGGGGGTTCACAGCCACACATGCACCCTCTGGGAGTCGATATAAAATATCTTTCCTGGGACAATAAATGTATACCGCCACTGGCGCGTGATTCATTCAAGGAATTCAGCTTTGTTCCCTTTAAGCAAGGTCTCAAGCTCGAGTCATGCAATGGAGAAAACCAGTCCTGTCATGTGGCTGCTCGAACGAGACCGTGGGGTGCTTGAGGGCTTTCTGGTATCCGTCGTTCAGACAAGAAAAAGTAAATGTGTACCAACTTCCACTTCGCTATTGGCCAAGATATGGGTCAGCTTCCCACAGGGGTAAAGCTCTCGATTGCTGGTTTTCCCATTTGCAAGAATCGAATTCGAGAGCTTACTTAAGGATAACAAGTTCCACCACTTGAACGAGCCAAGTTTTGGTAACTTTCCTAATATTTGTTTGGCCAACATCTTAAACTTTCATCTTCAATACAGCGTTAGTTTCCAACCGTCCTGATATATTCATTTGGACGGTTAGAAATGGTCACATTGCCACTGCTTGTCTCAATTTTCATGGCGTTGATCGAGTATGAAAGAAAGTTGAGCTTACGCATCTATTCTAATGAATTGATTTAGACTTACTCTTTCCAATTATATATATATATATATATATATTATATATATATATATATTATATATAGAGAGAGAGAGAGAGAGAGAGAGAGAGAGAGAGAGAGAGAGACAGACAGACAGACAGACAGACAGAGAGAGAGAAAGGTGTCCATCCCATTTGGACCATTCATGCAATTGCACGGATGATGCAAATCAAGTCGTCCAATATCACACCATGTGCATTAAATGCCACTTGTATCTATCTCGATATAGATGAACAACTTAATTTGTGCTGTCATATCTTTTAAAGAGAGTTTGGGATAAAACCTAGTGTAGCCATTCTCATTTTCTCTATGAATATATATATATGGTGTTCATGTGTCATGTCAACAGTTAAATCTTTAAAATTGAAATTAAGATTTAAAATAAAAAGCAAAATAATACCAAGTATATTTAATGCAGATGTAAAAATATTATAATACTTTTTGACTTTTTAATTAAATTTTCATCGTTCACACATTTGAAATCTTTAAGAATGTTTGAGGAGGGGTATGTTTTCTCTCTCTATATATATATATAAAGAATATATAAAAAGAGAGAAAGAGACTCACTCTTTTCATACGAAAATTGATTTGACCTAAGATGTCAAGTCAATTTGGGTGTGGGTGGGGTTTGCATGGTGTAGACCGAAAGGCCAAGGGTTTGACAGGTTGGTGACTTCTTTATTGTGCTTACCCAAGTCAACCCAACGGTGGGTTAATGGGAGAGTTTCCTTTCCTTTTCTTTTGCTCCTTTTGTCAGCAAGATGGAGTTAACTCCTCAGCTGCCCGTCTCAAGCGCCGGTGTGAAAGGAGAGGTGCATTAGTACTCGACGGCCAACGTAAAACTCAATGGGAGTGTTTGACTCACTTATTTAGTGTTAGAAAATGTTTGATTTGATTCAGTTCGGTTTGAATAAGCGGGGGATGTATATACCCCTACTACATGTGCATAGCCCGAGTATTGAACTCTTGACCTTCAACTTTAAGGCTCGGTCGAACCTTTAACCAAAAGGGTTGTAACTCATGGTGCCATTAAGACGAAACTTTAAAGAGACAGTGCTTCATCGCCTGGGTGTGGTCATAGGACACGAGAAACCCTGTTTCTTTTAGCTGCAGTGTTTTTATTATCTTACAGGTAAAATACACTAGGGATGGCAATTTCTACGCCTTCCATGGATACCCACCTCGCCTCGCCTCATGTCATCACATGAACGCCATACATCTAATTGTCCATCAACATTAATACTATGTTCAAAGTCAATATATACAAGTGCATTAAATGTTATTCAGGATGGGTGTTTTGATCATCATTATTCAATTGATTGCATGGATGATGATGATAAAGTAATGTCTATAAAGAGATGTTGTTAAGTAGGTCTTTCTCTCTCTACATGTATATAATTTGTGTATGTATTATACTACATAACATGTACTTATATATATGTTTATAATTATTTTATATACATATATATTATAAATATAAATATATACGTATATGTATATGTATAATAACTTCTAAATTAATAATATAAAATGTTATAAAAAAAAGATATTTGTGTTTTTTAAGTATATACTACTTTTTCCTTTTTTATAAATTGACACTTTTATAGGTTGAAGCAGGACGGGGCAAGACAGGACCGGGTTGTAACAAAGAGGGTCAAGGTTTCCCCAAGACCTGCGTGGTGTACAAAAAAAGCCCCACCCCATTGTACTCTTATACAGGTCCTTGTAGTTGTTGAAATTTTCTTTAAAATATGAACCGAAACACAGAGGGACGGGTGCCAATTTTTGTGTCTCAGGTAATAATCCTGTTCGTGTCACTTTATGTGCCGTAGGGCAGGTTACCCGACCTGATTCTTCAGTCTTTCCTTGGCCTGATACAAGCATGGCAAGAATACACACCTGTGACACGAAAACGGACCTTTCTGCATTGTGCCTGGTTCCTGAAGCTTAATAGAATCGATCATGTGGATGTGGATTATGGATCCCAAGATCTCGTCTCTAACACTATATTATCATGCATGTGTGGGACAAGCGCATGCTGCCCCAGCATAGACATGACCACTTCTGGTTTTCCTAGAACCAGAAACTGAACCAGTCCGAGACATGATGAGTTTTGGTTTTCCTAGAATTAAGAATTGGAACCTAGCTGGGACTGGGCTGGTTCCAATTTCGATTCGAGTCTTAAACCACCTGAAACTGATAAAAAATCATTGAAAGTTTTAAAATTTTAAAAATATAAAATGGAACCATCCAACACAGTTCCAGTTCCATAGAGTGTGTAAGTGGAACTGAATTGGGTGTTCCTTATAGGAATCCAAGAGCATTCAGAGACAAGCTCGGCATGAAGAGGACATCAAAGATAAATCCTACTCGAACGGTTGTCATGTCCATAGTCAAGAGTTGACTGAAAGACCCATCACCCGATCTAGGGCTAGGACTCAGTGATTTCACATTTAGTGGATCTGTTTTGATACTTAAGTAGATCCATTAAAATCCGTATTGAGGTCCAGGGATCCTTTTTTGAACTTTAAAATTCACTAATTTTGCCTTTTTGTTCTATTAGTTAAGTGGGAGGTAGACTGTTTAGTCATAATTATAATGGAGAAAACAATATTTATTTGATTCACTAAGCTAGGAGGCTTGTTTTCAGCATAAATACCTATTTTTTTGAATGAAAAGGTACTTGATTAGATTGCATCAAAGGAAGTTACAAATTTTTTCTTCTCTTATCTAGGCTTTCAAGGTTCAGTTGTGAATTTCCGGCTTCCTCTCCTTATCAACAGTCCTTGTTGTAGCGGATTTTAAGTTGATTAGTATTTTTCTCCCCATTTCTTATTCATCATGAAACCCTTTTCGAGAGAAATCTTATTTCAAGGTGAAGCAAGCACAACAGTTCCCTAGTTCAGGTTCTGGATTGGCCGGTTCCAACCCGTTCTTGGCTTGGCTTGGTTGGGTTGGAACTGCCAAACCAGTTCCAAACCCGCCATGTCTAGCCCCACACATTTCTGAAACCTGGGTCCTTATATTTACCCAGATGCTAACTCAGTCCCAATTGAACTCAAGGCCCAATCTAGGTTAGGTTTGAAACACACGGCTGGTCAAATATTGAACAAGTAGTTTAACAGAATATGTTTTAAATAAATTTCAAACAGTTCAAGCTTGTGGTTTCTGAACCTATGGCAGTATTGCACGGTCTTTGACAAGTCCAAGGTGCAAGATACGCACCAACTATGCTGACCATTCATGATTATTTGGATCTGGATCAGTCTTTTAGTCCATGCTTATAAACAGTGACAGACCCACTTTAAGGTGAGGTAAGACATGGGCCTCACCCGAAATCTGAAAAAATCCCCGGTCTGTAGTGTACATTTGAAAATATAAGTGTTCAGTGGATGTGAAATACAAGTGCATCACACCCGAAATAAAGTGTGCCTGACTCCAAAAAAATTCCTTGGTCGACCACTGCTTATAAGCATGGTTCAACATAGATAACCGATCCAATCCACATTAATACATGCACTCTACGAACTTAACTAGCTTCATCTAGTGAGAGAATCTAACACAATGTGGAGCAGAATTAGTTTGGTCGAAGGTTTGGACTTGTCCCGGATCTGTTGGCCTAGATCCAATTCCTGATATGAGAGGCCATATCGAGCAAAGATTTAGTCATTGGTCCACCATGAGAAAAACCATCCAGGGTTTTATGAAGCCATTTCAGGACCATTCGTAGAGTATAACATAAGGTTGAAGGGTCTTGATAAGAATAGTTTTGTCGGTCAAGTTCAGACCCATGTGGAACGATATCGTTTTCGACATTTAAAGACCCGACGGGTTTGGGTCAGGTGAGACGAAGTCAAAACTGATCTTATTATATAGTTTCTCATACCTTCTTATTCGAGCTTAATTTGATTACTTCTATAAGGGTTCAACTTGATTAATTAACACGCCAATATTCTTGTTGCCGAACCATGATGCTAATGGGTTTGGTATAGGCCTAGCCATGGCCAGTATGGAACGAGAAGCGTTGTTTCAACTAGAACCAAATCAGGTCATGAACCAGTTGAAACAGAAACCAGTTAAACCGGACTCTGTACCGAAGACCACCGGATTCAGTTTCAATTCCACCTTCTATGAAACCGGTTCAAAATTGGAACTGGCAGTCTCAAACCACCAGTTCCATTTTTCCTAATTTCAAAAAATGTAATGATTTTTTCATGGTTTAGGATCCAAACGAAACCGGAGCTGGAAACCGACCATGTCCACACAGATCATGTTCAGGTCAGATCCAACCCATGGCTCCAGCAATCAAAAACCAAAAACCAATACTGGATCTGGATCCGTACAAGAACATGGTCATATGGGTCGGATTTGGTTCAAGAAGATCCGTGGTCCAGTCGTGCACCGAGTCAAAGGGTCACGCGTTGTGTTGGGTCTAAACTTCGATAGGTGGGTATTTGGTAGTCCGTGGGTAACCGTTAGCTTTTTCAAAAACAAAACCGACGCGTTCAAATATTCAACGGTCAACATTCAGGCTTCTTAATTCCTCGCACGGTACAAATTTGCACAAAATTAAATTTCCCTCTGGTTTTCTTTTGACTCAAGTCATTATCAAATTACGACATTGCCCTCCAATGAATGGAGGAGGTATGCAATAACCGACTCGATTCTTGAATTGGTCATATTCTTCGTGTCGCTCATTTATTGTTCAACTAAGTCTTAGTTATTCTTCACATTAGTTTGCTGCATTTTCTTTTCTTTTTTCTTTTATTATAAGAGAAGGCCCAAGCCTAACACACACTTACACATGCACACTGTGGGAGTCGAAACAACATTGTTAGAGTGCTCTGCCGTTGAGCTAACGCTCTCAATACCCTTTCTTTTCTTCTTTGTTGTAAAAGAAGGAAAAGAAAATGGTAAAAGTTTTAAAATAAAGCAATAAAACATTACCTGACTTTTTTTAAGTTGTGGTTGTGGTAGTTGTTCAACTATATTTAGCTCTTTTTCCTAATGTTCCTGTTACTTGAGATCATTTTATTTCATAGTATGCAAATTCCATTAATCTCATTACCAATTTAGGTTTATATTGCTACATGTTCACCTTAATATCATTAACTCTTATCATATATTTATTTCCTCATAAAACTCTTTTTACAATTATGCATTTTCTCATACTAGATGGGATCGGTTATATGATTCTTTGTTTTCATATAATTTAATCATGTGCTATACTAAGAGTTAACATGTACTCTCTTTTTTTCCTTTTAAAATTTACACAATCTAGTTTCTCATACCCTTTTACTTAAGTTTCATTCGGTCATCTTTTTACGTGTGCAAACCAGCTTAATCAATTTTCTCTTGTTTTGTGGTATCATTCCTACTTTGTTTCTAATAACCTCATTTCATTTTTTATGTGGCCATTCATCCATCCCAATATTTTTATTTTTGTTATAGACATTTTTTTATGCATATAAATAATTAACTGTCCAACATTCAAAATCATAAAGTATAGTAGGTCTAATTACTGTTCTATAATATTTAACTTTTAATTTTAATGTTATCTTCTTATCATATAATATATAAGATTATGTTTTGATATTGACGTCAGGGTAGCCACGTTATTGTTATTTTTTTATATGTTTATTTATTTATTTATTTTACCGAAGGCTGAAGCTCGGTATGCACATCCGAGGAGTCGAACTCATGTCCGACGTTGCCTGATTTGGGAGCCATGCTAAGTGAGCTAGCGCTGTGAGTGGTTCGTGTTGTACTCCTCATTTACATGGAAAAGGGTTTCCGTGTCTATAGATGCAAGCCAAAACTGAACGAACCCGATTCGACCTCTTGAATAGCTTAATAGCAAGGTTCGTTTCGTAAGGGTATTTTCGCTATTTATTGACCAATAAATGGTATATGAAGAAAGTTAAAGGCCATTTAAGTAATTGCGTCTTACCTACGTAAGACATTCCCCGCGAAGGAAGCTCCATAAAAGGGCGACCAAACTCGATCCTTCCCTCTAAGCAAAGACCAGTTCAGTCTCTTAACGTTGAACGCAAAGTCCATCCGTCGTCGACGATGATCTCAAGGTGGAGAACGCGAATGGAGACCAGGAGTAGGAAATCCGGCGATGTGTCGGTCGAAAGATCGAGACCGGCTGCGTTGGAAGGCGCTGAGATCGTGATTCCGGCAGTATTCCGGTGCCCGATCTCGCTGGACCTAATGAAGGACCCAGTGACGCTTTGCACGGGAATCACTTACGACCGGCAGAGCATCGAGACGTGGTTCGACGCCGGGAACGTCACCTGCCCCGTCACGAACCAGCCGCTCCAGAGCCAGGACCTCATCCCGAACCACGTGCTCCGCCGGATGACCCAGAGCTGGTGCGTCGAAAATCGTGCTGCCGGGATCGAGCGGATCCCGACGCCAAGAATTCCGGCGACCCGATCGCAGGTCGCCGAGATCCTTAGCCAGATTGAAACCGCGAGTTGCCACGGAAACCTTCGGTCAATAACAGCAGGCTCTGACACGATCCGGCTGCTTGCTAAGGAGAGCGAGCGAAACCGGCGGTGTGTGATCGGATCTAGCGCAGGGACCGCACTAGCGGCGGCGTTCTCAATCGTTTGTGACCGTTTTGAGGACTCCGACTCGGATCCGGAGCGAACCGCGGCGGCGGAATCCATCCTCGCGGCCATGACGGCGGTGGCGCCTCTCGACGCGGAGGCGCGATCGCACATGTGGAGACGCCCGTGCATGCGTCGCCTGGCCGGCGTGCTACGAGGAGGAAGCCTAGAAGGAAGAGGAAACGCGGCATCGGTGCTCAGAGACGTTCTGAGAGACGAGGAGAAGCTTCAGGAAAGTGACAGTCGGAAAATTGTTGAATCGACTCCGGAGCTTGTGGAGGGACTCGTCCGGGTAGTCCGGGAACCAATCTGTCCGGCGGCGACGAAGGCGTCGATAGCAGTAATCCTTCGGATGGTGTCCGCGAGCAAACGTATCGCGTCTCGAATCATCGATTCCGGTCTGATACTGGTCCTCCTTGAGATCCTGCCAGATTGCGAGCGAAGCGTGTGCGAGAAGGCTCTCGCCCTGCTGGACCAAGCATTCGCAAGCAAGGAAGGAAGAGAACGGGCGTATGGGCACGCCCTAGCAGTGCCGGTAGTGGTGAAGAAGATGCTCCGCGTGTCGGACACGGCGACGGAGCTCGCCGTGTCCGTGTTGTGGAGGCTATGCCGGGGAGCCGGCGACGAGGGCGTGGTCATGGAAGCGCTCTCCGTCGGTGCTTTCCAGAAAATGCTGCTGCTTCTGCAGTTGGGGTGCGGAGAGGGCATCAAAACGAAGGCTACAGATCTTCTGAGGATGATGCGTCCTTACAAGGATACGGTTGATTGTGTGGATTCTTGGGATTTCAAGAATCTCAAGCGACCCTTTTGAGAATTGAAGGGACTGCTAGCTTCAAGCTAGCATCCCATGTGATTTCATTTCATTGTGGGATTGAAATTGATTGCATTGAGAGAGAGAGATGTGTAACTGCATGGTTTATATTAGATATAGAAAAAAATTAGAGGGAAATGTAGAGGTCCTTCAACCCCATTGATGAGGTTTGATCTTTAGTTTTCTAACATAAAATACACTTGAATCCTCCCCTTCATTGGGGTTTCCTTATATCAATATGGGCCCCAAATCTTTTTTTGTTTGGTGAAAAGGGCTGCAATCTTTTTTTCTTCGTTCATTCATTATTAACAAAGGAATAACAGGGAGGGCGACGACAAATGCATGCCCCTCTATCAAACTCTTGGACTTCTAATTTGTGAGCCGACCTTCTAGCCAGGTGACCTATAGCTGGTTGTGCTCCAGCTTAGAATTCACTTTTGCAGTCCAGCTGCACAGATTGTGGGAAAGGGCTTGGGTTAGGTTTGGCTTTGGATTGATCATTTAGTAACCATTTTATATATAGAGAGAGAAAGAGAAAATGGATTTTCATATTAGAGAGACTTTCAATGGATGGTAGTGACAGTCAAGCAATATTTAATACTAAATATTTTCTATCAACTCCTTCTATTTCTTTATATATATATATAATCAGCTCCCCCTCTCTATATATATAGTTTTTGGTTGCAAGAGGAGGTCAAAACTTATCACACACTTACACATGCACCCACCGGAGTCACACTCCCCACCAGTACAAATGATGCTAGTGTGCTCTGCCTTTGACCTAACGCTCTCCGATTGACGATTACATTTAGTGATCGCTTTCTAGAGAAACATTGATTGTCATTAGAGCGCTTGGCCATTGAGTTAATGCTCTCTTACACATATATGTAAAATCGTGTGTGTGAGAGAGAGAGACTCAAAAGCAATGCGCCAAGGTTGAACTCTGAACTTATTAGCTGCTCCAACACGAAAACCAAATCCCCTCAATTCAATAGACTTGTGAGAAAATAGACTCAAAAGCAATGCGCCAAGGTTAGAAGAAAATAATAGAAAAAGGAAATTGGTGGGCTGGGTTGGCCAGGTCAATAGTTGAGAGAAGAAGATTTATTCAAAAACTTGCATGGACCCAGTTTTCATGCCCCATTTGACCCCAAAAATAAGAACCAAACGTAATTCAGGGTTTCCTTATTTTGGTTACAGTGGGTGGCTGAAGCCTTGTAGGCACGCGCCGGGAATCGAACTCACACTCTGCGCCTTGTGGAGTCGAGGGCCCTGCCAGGTTGGCTACCACCCCCCGTGCAAACATAAAGTGGGTCGATTGGATCACGGAGACTATATAGGTTCAATAATATGTACTTTGGGCTTGGGGCCTGATCCAATTCAACATATGATCCCTCTAGGCAATTTGGTGGATGTCATTTTGTGTCCGTGTCAAAGCATGTCTACCCTAACCCGATTATTTCTTTTGTGTTATTCTAAGTGGATATAATCATATAAACATAGATTAATCTGACCTCTGGAGTGCATCGTAAATGCATCTCTTATATAAGAGAGACGCAAACGAGACACTTCTCTTTGAACGTAAGTGCTGAAAAAAAAAATTGTAGTTTGTGTAGCAAAGATAATATGAGTATTTTCAATAATAAAAAGGATGAGTCTTTAATAAGATCCTATTAGATATTCCAAACTAAATGCATTTTATCACCTCTAACAATATAACTACATTACATGCATATATATATATATATATATATTGGTATATGCTAGTATACTTAGGTGTTAGCAAATTCAAATAAATATCAACTATTTATTATTTATAATGAATGATTAAAATTTAAAATTTAAAAAAAAAAATGTTCATGTGAACAGCAAAAGGTATACATGTACCTTTTATTTTTTGAATTTAAAATTCAACCATCAATCATAAAAAATAGATGGTTGAGAATTTGTTAGTACCTAAGCGTGCTCACATACGACTATTGCTTTTCATAGGCATGATTCATTTTTTTTTAAACTTATTTTTTCAAATTAAACTAATGCTACTGAAAATCAAGGAAAACATGAGGGAGCTTGTCAAAGTAGGCAGTATCCGGTTTTCATATATATATATATATATATGTGTGTGTGTGTGTGTGTGTGTGTGCAAGTGCACTTATATCACCGGGAGAGACATACTTACATGCGTACATACACTTGTGTGTACATGTGTGGAGGTAGATGTAGTACCCGAACCCTAACCTCACCCTCAAGGAAAGCTGTTGTTCCAACCTGACTTGTTCAAAGGCGGGTTCTCAACTTCTAAAATGTACCCCACGTAGGGTTGGGTTGGATTAGACTTGGGCCGTTCCAGTTGCTCTTGAACCTATAACCGCAACCGAATTGGCCGGGACTGGTTCTGATGTAGTTTGATTTGAATTCGAAACAGCTTGGAACCAGTAAAAAATTCTTAAAAATAATATTTAAAAAAGAAAAAAATCTGGAACTGACAGTTCTTGCTTTTCGAGTCAGTTCTGGTTCCATGAACGGTATACCTGGTGATTCATGTTTCTGGGCTCGGGTTCCGTTTCCCTGGTTTCGAGCTCAGTGCAGTTTCGACAGAACCCACAAACAACAACAACAACAACAACAACCCGCTTGGCCGAATTCAAACCAACGATGTCTAGGTTGACAGAGGTACTTGTTGGTTAGGTATGGATTACCATCTCTACATACACATAAATTGGATCATTGTTGTGGAAGGGCTGGGACTCAATCGGCTCAAGCGAAAGTGTACACACCTAGAGTATCAAACTCACATCGGCCTTCGTCTTGTGAGTCGAGTCCCTGGCCAGGGAACTAGGTTAAAATAGTGATAGTTTTAAATAATCAGTTTTATATAGAAAAAATAGCGGTTATACAATGACAAAATAATATAATCAAATAAAATAAAATCATATCTTAATACTAAATGGGGTCGGCTATATTGATTATTAGGTTCCATATACTCGGATCCTTTGGCCCATCACCATTCTTTTTGTTGGTTCTCGTATCTTAGGGAGTCCCCATAGAGACTCATTAAAAAGAAAGAGATGTTCAAACACATGTTTGTGTTTACTTTTATATATGAAATTAAATTAAATTTATATGAAAATACATCTAAATTCGAATATATTATTACGAATAAAATGTGAGAAATGACGATGAGTTCATAAATTCAAAAAAAGAGATAACACTTTCTTTTATTTATTTTGTTTTAACTTTAGATGGACCTAATTTTTCTAGAATCAATTGGAGAAAGGTTGAAGGTCGGTTCATGAGATGGGGACGAGAGACAAGGAAAGGTGGGTTGGTGATATTCAATTTGGCTAACCAACCAACAATGGTTTCTCTCTCTCTAAGGTTCTTAGTCTACATTTAACTTTATAAAAGATCATGCTCTATTGTTTTTGTTCATGGTTTTAGAGTTTTTTTCTTTTTTAAAGTATTTATTATCTAATTTCTCATATTTCCTAAAAAAAATTATATGATTACCTTCTTCAAAAACAAAGCAACAACGTGTTTGATATGAGTCAACAAGTCATCTCTTTTTCTTTTTGGTTACAAGTCTGAGAGTCGAACTCCCCACTAGCAACAAGAGTGCTAGAGCGTTTTGCCGTTGCACCTCCTTTTATTTTTAGTACTATACTTTGAGAGACGTGCCTTCTTGTGCATGTAGTGCAGGTACTAGGGCTATTATTTTTAGACACGAAATTAAGACCCAACACTGAAACGGCATGTAAAATCTGCGTTAGTGACCGGGAATGTATCGTGTCAGCTGGAAAATAACAGGTTAACAAAACGTGTCTTATTCGAGTAAAGCCGAACACGACACAAAAATAACTCGGAAAAAGTAAAAGGTAATGCATAACTTGGAAAAAGGAGGCGAGTGTAATTTTAAAAAACTGGAAAGTAAAGTACAAAGAAGAAAATGAAGCGAGGTGTAAATTTAGATAACTTATGCGCTTTATACAAACATCAATTAGGGCTTCCGTTGCAAAACCATTTCCTCCTTTCCCTCTGTCTCTCTCCTCTTCCCTCCATCTTTTTTTTCTTAGTAGGCAGTGTACGCCGGAATAGTGACCGTGAGCGGCACGCCCGGTGGCGATGATGGTGATTTGGGGTGGGGTATCCGGCAATTATCGGCAATTTCGTTGTCCTCTCTTCCTATACCATTCTTTTACGGGGGAGCGGAATTTGGGCGTCAACAATCTCAAAATTCAGTTTAGCTAGATCTTTGCTCGTTCAATTCCAAAGCACTCGTTGTTAATGAGTGTGTAACTCATTCTCTCGCTCTCTGCATTTTGCGCGACTAGGGTTTTCTCATTGGTGTTTCAGCTTCGTGTTAAGAGGATTCATATGTGTCACTTAAGAGGTTTGCGAAACGAGAGTCGTTCACTAACTTGACATGCTGATAGCCACATATAGTTGAAAGATTTTCTCATTTGATTTTGAAAGAGAGTTAAGGACGAGGGAGGTAGCAATGCTTCAGATTCGATTGAACAAAGGCCCGGCTGGTGGTTCGGTCCCTTCGGATGGTGCGGGGGGTGGTTCAACAGGGAAGCCATTGCCACCGCCTCCAGAGAGTGGAGTGAATGTGGCGTGCCCGGATCATTTAGTGCTTGCAGATCTGCCGGTAGCAAAGAGCCTTGGCAATCCGTTTCCCTCTGCCCTTGTCAAGACTATCGGACGGAGGTCCAGACGGCAACTCGGCGAGCGCGTTCATTTTTGTGTCCGCTGTGATTTCCCCATTGCCATCTACGGCCGCCTGGTACGAACCTCTCTCTCGCTCTCTCGGGAAGAAAAGCAGCATCAGCTGCATCTTTTGGATGTTAGCTAGAAACACTAGGCAAAATCAATGAGCTATGCTCGGCCTGTAAGCTAGGTTCAGACATCTGTTCTTGTTTCTAAAAAATTCGTTTAATAGGGCTTTGGTCAGCCTTTGAGTTTGATTATTTATTCACAAAACTTTGTTAGCTTGAATTTCTGATCTTATCCAAAAGTAGGTTCTAATCCCGACAGAAAAGAGCAGAGACGAGCTTGATTGTTTGTTCAAATCTGTGTTGTCAAGTTTTAATTGTGTTCATCACGTATGGAATTGCTTTCTCTTTCCCGGTTCTTAGGTGGGAGTCCTAAAAGATGTTCTTGGAGGCCGTTTCATAATCATGCTTATACATTTCTCAGGATTATGATAGATTTGAAACTCAAGAACACCATACGTATATAAAAGAAAGCTGGTTACCTTGCTTGATTGGCCCGTCGAATTGTCCATCCATGTCTTTCCTCTCTCTGATGTTTGGTGACAGTATCTGACCTTAATGGTTGATAGGAGTGTCACTGCTTTGGGTTGGATGAATAAATGATTGAATCTGAATCCCTGTAATAAGATCTTAATTAGAGCTTGTTCTCGGATGATTTTCATCCGAGGGGTTTCAGTTTGGTTGGTGTCTTCTGATAAACTTGCTTAGGAGGAACGAGATCCGGGATTGCACTGAATGGATTCGTTTCAGTGTGTGGATTAAGGATAGTTTGAATGAAATTTCCCCTTCCTTTGGATTATCCGTTGTGTGTGTTTTGGAATCTTCGAGTTTCATGATTCGAAATTAGTTGGGAGATTATGAACTTTGGGTGATGATTTCATCATTCTTTTGATTTGGATTTATTCCTTGTCATTATAAGCCCACAAGTATTCTTTTCGTCAGTCTTTTGTTCTTGGGAAATAGTTCATTTGCTATTATCAAGTTCTTTTTTTGACTGTCTTGACAGAGAAGTGAAATCAAATTCTCTGCATTTGATTAGTTTTTTTTCTTTCTTTTCCATGTCGATAGCATCAAATATGAGCTCTTTAGCACTGTATCTAAGCATCTTGATACACGGACCTAATTTTTAAGTCGGTTCATTTTTTTTTCTAGATTTAGCGTTATGGTGTTCACTTTTTGATTTTTGTTGCCATTTAGAGATTAAAACTGGGCACCTGCTTCCTATCCGCTGTCTTCTTTGAGAGACTTCTATGATGCTCTTTTTACTAGATTTTTTCTCAGTTTATCTATTGGATCAAGTTGTGTGGAATCTTTGCTTAATAGCCTCTTCTTAAAAAACGCAATATTATGGATACAGTTTGGTGCTTTCCCTTCATCCTCTTTTTGATACATTTCTCGGTCAATAGCTATGCATATTGGGAGGATTTGTCTTGTTTCTCTTGGTCGATACCTCCAAATAAACAGGGGGCTTCATTCTGTGACTGATCATATTAAACAAGCTGCAAATGTTGAAGAGACGTGTCTGACTTTTGGCACTGTGACCATGTCTTTTGCATATTCTTATAGGCTTCTTTTTTCTCCCCCCACAGCTTCATATTTTGAGTTCTAATATGATTGTCTGGTTTAAAATCGCTATACACATTATTTTTACTATCACTAGGTCCCTAGAGGAAAAGAAGTGCTGGAGCCTTTTGAATGCTCAAGTGGAAAGTGTTGTGTTTTCTGATGATCATTATATTCAACACGTGTACAGGGTTGTTGACACCTTCATTTGATGATATTATAGGATCACTCGGTGCAGGGCTTCCTCTAACGCTAATGCGTTAAAGGACTGCTTTAGTGGTAGGGGTTGAAGTAGTAGGCATTGTAGCAGCACTTGTAGGCTCTCATAGAAATGCTCGCAGTCTGATAGTGGAAACAGCCCCTGCGTAGTCCCACCCACGAGCCACGAGAAAACCCAACCATTGTCAGATGCAAAGCCAGCCAAAGGAAGAGCAAACAACTAGCAGACAACTTGGATAAGAAGCGGTTGAGGGCTTCCAGTCCCTAGAAGGGTTGTTGTATAACTTTAAGGATCTAGCCTTGGTAATAAAATCATTTGTTTGAATTCCTACAGTCTCAGAATCTCATGTGTTCCGGATCTGGTTATTCCTGGTTAAGTAAAGCTTACTGCTGTGTCTAACACGAGTACTTATATCATCCCCTTTTCACCCATATCCCTATAAACACCCACACGGTAGTTGCAGTTGCCTCCTGTGAAGTTATAGGCATTCACTTTTCAACCTTGTTTGGTTTCTTCATTTGATGATCCATTAGCATGTGGTAAGTATCAACTCTTTTTGATTAATTCACAATTTTGGACTCATAGCTTGTAATTTGTCTAAAAGAAGTATAGCCTCAGGTGCCAATCTCATGTACGGTTCTGCAGAGGAGCGATGAGTGACTTATCAGTCAACTTTTCCACTATCATCCCCCCAAAAGCCAATGTCTTACCTTAACGAATCATTGGTTTACTGAATACAACAAACAAAATCATTGGTTTACTGAATACAACAAACAAACAATAACTACTAACTCAACATGAATTCTTTGTTTCCATAGAGCTCAATCATATGCCTTGCTAACAGTTAACTCAACATAAGCTAGACATTCTTTATTGTTTTCTTTCAATACTTATTGTGGTCTTCCTCATCCTCTTTTAGCATTTTCACGATATAGTTTCTCATACCTTCTTACCAAGCTTCTTTTGATTGTCTTTCCACATGTCCAAACCATCTTAAATAATTTTCTCTTATTTTATCATCTATTGATTTTACACCCAATTTATTTTTAATAACCTCATTATGTATACAATCTTTCTTTATATTACACACATCCATCTCAGCATATCCAAATATCTTTGTTTCTATCATGGACATTTCTGTGTCATATGAAGTAACCAAATGATGAAACTTGTGTTCCATATATTCTGTCTTTGTTCTACAAAATCGGAAGCCTTTGCTTTCCTTCTTTACATAGTTCAAACCAATGACTCATCTACTAACACAATGTCATTTGCAAATAACATACGCCAAGGTACTTCATCTTGAACATGATATATTAAATCATCAATAACCAATATAATTAACCAATATAAATAAATATGGACTTAAAGCTAACACTTGATGTAATCTAATATTAAATTCAAAGAAATCTGTGATTCCTTCATGGTCATACATATCTTTTATAATTGATATATCTCATTGGGATACCTCTCTTTTCCAAGGGGTTTAACTGAATAACTAAATAAAATATACAGACCTTTGTCTTCGTCTCAAGTTATGGGCAACATGCATCTCTCTTTTGCTATCAATTTTGCCTTTGCTTTCTTTCATGTGTTGTGCTTACTTCTTGCGAACTCTGGTAACCAAATGATGAAACTTGTGTTCCATATATTCTGTCTTTGTTCTACAAAATCAGAAGCCTTTGCTTTCCTTCTTTACATAGTTCAAACCAATGACTCATCTACTAACACAATGTCATTTGCAAATAACATACGCCAAGGTACTTCATCTTGAACATGATATATTAAATCATCAATAACCAATATAATTAACCAATATAAATAAATATGGACTTAAAGCTAACACTTGATGTAATCTAATATTAAATTCAAAGAAATCTGTGATTCCGTCATGGTCATACATATCTTTTATAATTGATATATCTCACTGGGATACCTCTCTTTTCCAAGGGGTTTAACTGAATAACTAAATAAAATATACAGACCTTTGTCTTCGTCTCAAGTTATGGGCAACATGCATCTCTCTTTTGCTATCAATTTTGCCTTTGCTTTCTTTCATGTGTTGTGCTTACTTCTTGCGAACTCTGACCAGCAAATCTATTGTAACTCTTGACAAATTCTTGGGATTTCAGGTGGGATAGGGGTTGTAATTCTTTCTACTTCTAGAGGTAAATGCATTTCCTTTAGCTCCAGAATAGGACACTATATGGACAAGATTAGAAGGATCTTGCATGTCTGACCCTCTAAATGGCTGTCAACTTGCTGACGTTTTATAGTTTGTGAACTGCCTACATTTCCAGTATCACAATTGCACCATTTTGAACAAATCTTCAGTAGGTTCTTTAGAGAACATTTTTTTGCTTCATTAGAAAAAAAAAGAAAATAGTGCTGTCATTCTTTATAAGTGTCTTACGTTACTGTTCTATCTTTTAATGTCTTCTTTCAACATATATCATGAAGCTAAACGGTGTCATTTAAGTGTTTTTTCTTAGAAGTTCTTTTTTAATTGTGTGATAGAACAATGTAATTCATGAATGATGTTTGTTGATCCAAGTTTCTTATTTTTTGAAAACCACAAAGTAGTATTTGAATTTTCGTTTTCATTGAGATTAGAAATTGAGGATAGAGATCGCCGGAAGAATGCCGACAAGTTCCCCCCTTTCATGTCTGTGAGGGAGTAAATGCATAACCTTTGAAGATGTTTATGATGATTTCCGTTAAGGGCATGCCTAGTACACTCAAAAGGCACTGAAGTTGTAGATTTGCCATGAGAAATCTCTTCTTGATTTTTGACACTGTTAGACTATCCTTTTTGTAGAAAAAATTTCAAATGATATTTCATCAAATTTGTTTAATTAGTTTTGCTATGAAAATGTTATGACTACAAAAACAAAATAGCTTGCACGTTAATGTTTATAGTGTTGTGTTGTGTGTAAAGGACATCAAGTGGCCTTTGTTGTTAAGCATATGGACGTTAGTATTTTTCTAAAACATGGCAAGTTAAGCCTAATATCGTACTTGTTACTTTGATTTGGGTGTAAAAGATTCAATACTATATGTTCTTTGCTTAAAGCCTTAAAGAAGTTTAATGGGCTCTTTATATCAATTATAATGCTATGGTACATGCCATGTGGAATCAGGTACAAGTGTCTGTTCAAACATCTACACGAAGATCTAGACATGTTGGAAATTATTTTTGCAAGGACTTGATGCACTTAAGTGTTGGAATTGGCAGGGAGTGCAACGGATGATCGAATGTGAGAAAAAATGAGAAACAGTGAAGGGAAAATGGCTGTCACACGGGTGCGGGATACGGCAAATTTCAAAAATTTTGGGTGCGGCGACACGTCTAGGGTATATAATATTATATATTATATATAATATTCAAGCTACATAAATCAATCATAATACAACTAGTATTTGCTAATTTTGGGTGCACGTAGGTATCAATTAGCAAGTTCCCTCATAATGATCTGAAACGTAGAATGATTTTACGAGCTGCAAAATATCCAAGTTATGGATTCAAAGAGTTTCAAGATCTTTTGTAGGATATAGCATATACTAGTATTTATACTAGGATCTACTAGTGATGTCATACTCTTCTGTTCTATTGATCTGGCAATGTTCTTGGTCTTCAAATGTGTTTGGTGACAGAGATTATTCTCTGCAAAGGCATACAAAATGGAATCAATAATCCAATCACATTGAATAATAAGAAACCAATTGTCCGCACCCAAAATCATTCAAGCTAATATTGTATACAGCTATAATAGCAAGTACACAACTTTATAATATTAAAGCAAAACACATAAATGGTAAACAACTACTAATTTCATCATAATACACAAATCAATCTTCATTATCAGACCCATTTATCCATGAGTTACAAAAAAAAAGTTGCATTTTTTTTTGCCATGCCGCACCGACATGGTGTCGGTGTCGCATCAGTGTCGAGGTCGACACTCCACACCTTAGAAGTGTTTGTGTGACTTGGGAAAATGGTGGAGATCGAGAAGGGGGACAAGCCCTCCAATGGAGGCCGCCCCCTCTTTATCTCTCAATTTATTATTAAAACCCTTACCGATTACCAGTTGAACCATTCGTTATATAGTGGACTCGTCAATATGAAAAGCCCAAAATACCCTTAGTACTATGGTAATCTCCCTACAGACAGATGATAAGAGCCTTGACATATCTTATCATCACTCGACCATACATAACACACGAAGTAATGTGGCAAGCCAAGTTAAACAACCCCCACTAGTGTACATGTGAGTACGGTAATATGGATTTTAAGATACATAAAGGATACACTTGAAAGGGGGATCATTCTAACATCATCATCTTCTTTTAAATTAACTACTTACGCTGATGATGTTTGGAGTAGGGATGTTAATGATAGACATTCCATCATTGAATTTTGTATTTTTTTAGATGATTCTGTAATTTCTTGGAGGTGAAAAAAGCAACAGAAGGTGTCTTTATCATCTATAGAAGCAAAATATAATCATGGCCACTAGAGTTGCTGAGATATCTTAGATCATTGCATTCCTAGCAGACATGGAGGTTACCTTAGAGGACACAACAAAGTTGCTTTGTGACAACAAAAACACTATTTGCATTGCTTCAAATAATACTTTTGAAGAAAGAACTAAAGACATTGAGATGGACTATCACTATGTTAGAGAAGAATGCTTTAAGAAAAGATTGTCTTTATGCTATGTTTCTTCATGGCTACAATCGACAAATTTCTTCACCAAATCCTTGTCAGCCCCTAGATTTATGTTTCTATTGTTAAAATGTAATAGTAAGGTTGGGCCAGTAGGGCCCAACAGGTCCCTTGGGGATGGGGCCTCAGAGCCAGTCCCCCTCCTAACGGCTACAACAACTAGCTATTGAGGACACTCCCAAATGCTAGTTGTTGTAGCCGTTGGGAGCATATCTCCCTCTCTCTCTTTCTCATGTAAAATCAGCTCTCTCTCCCCCTCTCGGAAATACCTCTATAAATAAAGATGTATTATGAATAAATTAGAGCTTTTCATGCTCTCTTGACTTGTTTGATATTTGGTTTAGCTTGTATATCAAGTGGTTGGTGATTCATTTGACGATTTGGCTTGTTGAAGATCTTTTCGGATAGTTTGTGTTTGAGTTTATGGATTATTTTGGCAGGATATTATTGACATTTTTACAATCTCTACTGGTTGCTGAAACTTAATTGTTGCACCTCTAAATAGCCTTTAGAGATTGTGAACTTGTATGCATGACATGCCTCAGAGGGTTCCAATGATGGTGTTTGTTGCGTGCATTATTTAATGATTTTGTAGAGGAATAAACTATGTTTAGTACCCGTACATTTAAATGTACATGTCTTAATCTGTTCCTTTCCATACTCGCAAAAATTTGGGTGGTACCTATGAGAAATATAATCCAAAAGTCTGAAACATTTTAAACATGCTCCATTGGATTTTATGAATCATGTCTATCTATTGCTATTTCAATAGTACAATCTCATGCTCTTTTAGGTCCCTTGTGAGCATGCTTTCTGTTTGGTTTGCGCAAGGAGCGACTCTAGCTGCTACCTGTAAGTGTTTCTCTCTATTTTTGACAAGTTGGAGTTGGTTCACTTGTTACTTCCTGACTTACGCACTTCATACATATCCTAACTTTTACATATGGCTATATGTTTTGTTTATTTTTCTTCAGTGAACATTTTGCATAAGTTTAAGGTAACTCTTAAGTTCATGCTCTTTATTGCACTCTTATTCATGGTTACAGGCCAGCTATTGTCAAGTACACTGTGTTCCTGCATTGGTTCCAGATCTATTTGGATAGTCTCAAGTTGTATAAATAGGGTAGATTGGATTTAAGTATTACTCAGCCTGATGTATTAATTGAAGTCTGGTGGGTTATATATGGAGAAAGTAGAAATAGATATTACAAAATCTGGTTCTATTTAGCTTCCAGGGTTCTAGGAGCTTGGATTAAGCTTGAGCTGTGCAAAGTTGAAAATAAAAAGTTTCAACAAAGAAACTTGGTCTTTGAATCTGTATCACTAGGAAATTTCTGAAGCACTTAGAGCGTTAGCTCACCTGGCAGGGCATTCAACTGACAAGACTCATGTCATGAGTTCGATTCACAATGTGTGCAAACCTGGTCTTGGCCTCCTCATTGTAACCTAACAACAAGAACAACTGAGCCTTTTTCCATACTAGATGGGGTCGGCTAGATAGATTCTTTGTTTTCATAGAGCTCGGTCCTATACCATGGTAGCAATTAACTCAGAAGTTAGATCATTCTTTATCATTTTATTCAAACACTTTTGTGGTCTTGGTTTTCCTCTTTTAACATATTCACTATTTATTTTCTCTACCTTATTAGAGCTTCCTTTCATCGCCACTCTCCAAACTATCTCAAGTGTTTTTCCCTCGTTTTATCAACTATTGGCCTCATCATAACCAAAAAAACAAATTAAACAAAAAAAGAACTTCTTGAAGATGGCAAACCTAAAAAGTTATGTCTTAACTTTTTGGCGAGTTACTTATTTGTAGTGCAGGGCAATATATGAATGATGTTTGTTTAGTGGTTTAAATTTTGTGTGCAAAATCCAAATTGATGCATTTACATATAAAATTCTCATTAATCAAGAAAATAAGAAAAACCATTTTCCAATGTGCTAGTTTAAAAAGTTTTACATCAGTATGTAAATTTTCATATCTATATCAAGGTGAGATACGTGTCCACGCCTCTAGTATGTTTGTGTATAATGGTGCATAACCATCTTAAAGAAAAAAGAATATAGCAACCAAAAGGATTTTTCCTCATGGTTTTATCTCAGCGGAGTCAAGAATATTGTAATTAGCGTATTGGTGCCCGTATCATATAGGTCACCGATACACGATAATCGTACCATATACATTAAATATTGAAAATCATAAAATCATAAAATCATAAAAAAAGAATCATCTCGTATCGTAATACAGTGTATCATGCGATACAAGATGTATCATACGATATAATACCCGTATCACAATGTATCGTACAATACATTGCAATACGGGTGCAATACATATCTATTGCGATACACATACTTGTATTGTACCATATTCTCATACGATACACGATAAAATCGTATCATACGATATGATTTTTGCAACATTGGTATAATCATCACATCCAAAAAAGTGTATTTTGGATAAGCTATCTTGAAAAGCACAGAAATTTGTCCAAATCTGAGGTTGTTATGAAGACAGATATATCAATTTCACCGGAAACTTGCTTGAACTTCTATTTATTTTAGTTTTTAACTTATTATTATATTGTTTTAGCATGTCTTGGTACTTAATTTACATTGATGACCTTGGTTCTTAAGTTAGTTATTTTTTCTCTTCTTAGGAGTCTGATCCTGCATCATCTGGTATTCTTTCTTCTTTTCTGCTGATATTGCTATCTTTGGCTGTTATTGAATCAATTGCTACTGATGGCCATGCATTGGGCATTCGTCTCCTGGCCCGCTATGTTGAAGATGCAACTCTTTCATTGCGTACTGGAGTAGTATTAGTTGAGACGATTCTTTCCATCATCTGGTTATTGTTGAATTCAACGTTTGAGATTTTAGGTAATTGCTTACCAAAATGCTGTTTATTGAATTTCCTGACTTGCTTGGCAGTTGTGATGAGCGAATCCAGAAGATCCAGACCATCAAAATGCTGGAGGGAATATTCATCTGTGCAGCACCCCACTGTCTCAAATCCTTTCTGAAACATTCCCTTTTTCAAGCACATATTAGTGAAACTCATGCAGACCTACTCCAGCCCAATGCTGAGAAAGAACCTGGCAATGACAATGATGTTACCATGGCTGCTTCTTGGCCCTCTTCCTCCTCTGACTTCCGTTCTAAGCTGCCCATCCTGCCAGAGCCTTCCATCTCCCGCCCACAGTCCAGGTCTGGTGCCCCACCAAGCCACAATCTAGTTGCACTACCAACCGAACGGGATGATAAATCACGGCTGTACCATCCAAAAGAGCAATTTCCACTGCCACCACCACCAGTGAAGCAACCTCCACAGCTGAAGCTGCCATTATTTCCTCATGGCCCCTCACAGGATCAGCAGATGGACAGTGCACAACAGATGTTTGATGGGCTGCCGCCACCACCACCACCATATAACCACTTTCAACCACAGCTACACAATTTCGAGATACCAACTACACAACCTCGCCAATATTCTAAGCAATTTCCAGAGAAGCAACCAGAATCCTCAACATTCCCAGATTACATGTCTCATAAGGGTCACTTCCCACCTGCTTTTCCGCACATGTATGCATATTCTCCGATGCCTGTGGCACCAGATGGCAGTCAGCCCTTTTACAGTGACACTTCCCGGCCAGGGCCACCAACATCAGAGGGAGCTCCCGTGCAACATGGTTCTTTGTTGGGATTCCCTTCCATGCAGTCTCAAGGCATGGTTGGTTTTCATGATGCTGGTTATTCGCGGCCATGGAACATGGGCATAGTCCCGGGCCAGGGTACACCTTATGAGAGTTTGCCCGGAAATCAGATACCACAAGGGATCAATCAAGCCTCAGATTTTCCTGGGCCGAGGGTGCCCTTCTTTCAAGGGGACTCTGGCCATCTTCCAGGAGGTGTTGCAGTTGGTAAAGGACCAGAGCAAGGTGGTGGTGCTGTTAGTGTTGGAGGTGCAGATTACCAGGATGAAAAAGGTGTGCTTGCACCATTGCCTGCACTGCCACCATTGCCACTTCTACCTCCACATCTGAAACGAGGTAAGTTTGGGGGGCCACCTCCAATGGATGGCAGTCGGGATGGATATGGTTGGCAGCAAAATGACAAACGCGGTTTCAGTGGGAGCCTTGATTAGTTTACTGCTGTGATTCTCTTCTTAGCTTAAAGGCCGGGAAAGGTATTGCTGTGATTCTGTTCTGTAACGAGGTGAACCTAGAGAAGAATGCAGACTTTTCTACTCTCGTTGTTTGGTTTATGATATTATGTCCTGCTTGTGCTGTCCATTGGAAATATTGCTTCTTTCTCTGTTGCAGTTAATCTTAGTAAAACCTGCGCGATCGAAGACAACTTCAAGGCTTTTCGACCTGGGCTCCAGCCAGGTGGGGCAGTTATTTTGGTGCCGTGACAGTTATCTAGGCACTCTTTTCTTCCTTGTTTTTTTCTGGAGGCTTGTTCGTGAACACCCATTCAAACTGGCATAACTCAACGTTCAACGACCCAAACGGCCTGGTTGCATTTAAGCGACCTTGTACACTGAAAGCGGCTATTGCACTTGTTATGATGATAATTTATTTGATCCAATCATGCATAACAACTCGGGGTTAGATTACTTCTCTTGTTCATTTGTCCTCTCTCTGCTTGCGATGCCAGTGCCACTGCTGCAATCCATCGGCTGCTGCCACCATTCAGAGCTGCTATTTCACGGTGCACCACCTTCTGCATCTTGTTTAGAGGTCTTTATAAAGAATCTATTTCTACTTATTATGAGTCACTAATATCTTGTTTGTGTTGAGTTACTCTAATAGGCATGAGGAACTTCTAATGGTTTGATTGAACTGTAGAAATCAAAAGGTGAGAGGACCAATATTTCTTTTGGAGGCATCATCATTCATCCACCACTATAATTTCTATTTCAATTCATAACTGCTGCTATCGCTATATTTTCTGCCACCACTATATTCCGCCATTATTGCTTCCAACCCCCAACTTTTTCTTTCTCGAGATGAGAAAATTTCAGCCGAAACTCAGATTAAATGCGTTTCACAGCAAATTATAGAGAAAGGTAGAGCGTCAAAGAACCAAGTATATTTTGCCATTGCGTCTGCAGCTCCATGTTTAGCTTTGGTTATCGCTTTATCTTCAAATGCAATAAAATCTGTGGCATAAATGTAGATATCTCTCTAGATCCGAGTTGCCTGGAATCGAAACCATACTGCCCTGTGGCTGGTTTCGGAACCACTGGGTGAGAGGTGGTTCTGGTTTTGGTTTCAAAACTGTTAATTTTTTTTTAAAAGCATAAATGTGATGGGTGTGAGTCGAACTCCCCAATCAACATGGGAGAATGGAGTCAAACACCGGCGGTATTTTCAGTTCGAACCACTGATCTGGTTCCGGATTGATCATGCCTACATCTCCCAGTAATCTTCCCCTAGGATGGAGTCAAACACTGTGAAAGCATCTCCTTCCTGATACACCTTCTGTAATCCCATACGAATGAGCGGAAGGAGGTCAAGCTCACCATCTTCATCGTTCAATTCTTAATGAACCGAACTTGAACAAACAAGCGGCTGCCCGAACCGAGCTGAACTATGAGCAGCTTCGGATAACTACCAGCGCTACATGTGGTTCCGGATTTAATCCCCGGCCCACATTGGTCACATGGAACCTAGGGTTGGTGATTACACCGTGATGGGCCGTCGAACCCACTATCCATATCCTTAAGAGGGCTTTGCTTATTTGGATCACAGCCTTCATATAGCTGTCAAGTTGGTCACTTGCTCTTCTTTTGGGATCCAACTACCATTCATTCCCTTCGGATGGTGTATAAGATTAACTGTCACTGAGATAAGATTCCAGTCAGCAGGTAACCGGAAAACAAGCATCTGAGATGGTAGTCATGCTTTCCAGGCCAATTGATCACCGGAAAAGGGTCGAAGATATACCATCTAATATGGATAGGTAACACCAACTTGAGACCAGCTAGATATGCAAGGATGATACAGATACCGTCAAGCCCTTATTCTTGTGGGCATGAATTAACACGAAATTTCGGGCTTTTCAGATTAACCTGTTATTGACCCGAACACGAAAAGATGTGAGATAAACACAATGTGAAAACAAAGTTACTGGCAAATAACAATCTCCATGAAAACACGATTTGGGTGAGTTAAAAGAGTTTGCTTTTTATGAGACATAACACACGAGAAAAAGGGTCACGTTCTGGTTGGCTTGCTTTTCACACAGCTAAAAATGACTTAACGCAAACACAACCTTAAACATGAAATTGCCAACCCGCTACGGGTTCAAAATCAGCTACTGCTTGGGATCCAAAACTAGGAGCTGCTCGGATCAATATAATCAAAAGCAATGTACAAGGGACTCTTCTTTGACTCTCTAGGACAGTTGCATGACAAAGTCCCTCTTCGGAGGGCACACAACGAAAGAATAGGAAGCTACTCGAACTGGCCTACTTGTTGGTCCTCAATGTCACCAGCACATGCATCAAGAGAAAGAAGACAATACCCTCTCTCTCCTTGCTACTGGCTGCTCTCCTATCTCCCAAGAGCAAATATAACTCATGAGTCCTAGGAGGTTCTCCAATAAAGAGGTCATCCACAAGAAACTCTAGTATGGATCCAAGTCAGATCCGATTCCAACTATATTAGATTCATAACACTAACTTGACACAATAACCCAAAACCCAATCCACTAGACACAACACGACCCAAAGACAATGATGATGATTGTATGCGCTTATCTGGTGAGACATTCTAACCTTGGTAGTAAGGTACACTGCATCACATGCGGTTCTTTTCTCACAAAGGAACCAACATCCATACTACTATTCTTTCTTCTTCTTCTTTTGAGAGAGACCCACATGCTTTCAATCATGTAGATATCCAAAAATTGCTTCTGGTCCCATCCTAACATGCCTCTTCACAATCCACCTTTCCATTGTGAGCATCACTAATTAAAACCGAGACAGAACACTGATGTTAATGCTATTTGGCTGAGAGAAAGAATCAAGCTGAGCAGCTGGGCCCAAACTCGTGAATTCATGAATAAGAGGTCTTGGTGCAGCCAGCTACGAGCAAAAGAGGAATCTTTCTTCGTGGAGACACCCTCCAAGAGAGTTCAATAAGACTAAGATATTGTTAGCAGCAAGGACTTTCTCAGGACTGCCATCGTTACGATTGGGTTTCCCATCACATTAAGTCAAATGAAGGGTTGATACCAGAAGTTCAGGGCATGAGTTAACTCACATGTTCGATGCTCTCAACTTTTTAAGAGCAGGTTTGAATCAAACAACAAGGCTTTGAAACACCCTTCTTAAGCTATTTCAGAACTTGCTATCTAGAGGATGAGAGACACTTGAACCCATTTGCTATTCCAAAATATGACCATTGGCACACACACACACACACACACAAAGAAAGGGTAATCCGCAATATGATCATTGGCTTTATTCCAACATAATAGAATCAAAATCCCTAACAGAGCAGAGCGCAACATCCAGAATACTTGAAGACTAAACCAGCCAAAGACAATTTCAAGGGTAGTCAGTGCATGCCACTTGAATAAGGGAGTTCTGGTAACATTGTTAATTTGTTATTGAGTAAATGGGTAGCAGTTACCAATCAATTATGATGAAATATACATCACACGACATAACAATGTCATAGACATCCTACTTTGCCCGTAAAGCATCAAGAAAAATGGCACTTTTTATCAAGGATATAAAGAGAGGATAAGAGAAATGATAATAAAAGATGGCACGTTGCATTGCAAGTGCAGCTGTAGCACCCCACACCCCCCCCCCGATGGTATTGAATGAAAGCACAATATTACCACAAGAAAGCCAAGGTGTCATGAATAGAGCTGAACTTCAAGCTTAACCCCCGAGAAGCGACTAGGATACACTTTAGTTGCATCCACCAAAGATCTGGTCCGCTCCCCCAAATTTCATTGAAGCAGTCAGGCAAAGCATAAAAATAAGTAAGACAAGTGCAAATACCTTGAAATGTGAACACATTACAGAGACTATCCGCATGTACAAGCAACAACTCCTTTTTCCATACTAGACAAGGTCGGCTAAATGAATTATTGTGCCAATTTAACAGTTATAACTCCGCTAGATCATTCTTTATCGATTCTTTCCAATACTTTTGTGGTTGTCCTCTACCTCTTTTAATACTTTTAAAATCTACTTTTTCATACCTTCCTGCGGCTTCTTCTTTTGATCCTCTTTCTATATGTCCAAACTACCTTAAACAAAATTCTCTCATTTTATCCTCGATTGGTGCTACATAATTTATTTCTAATAACCTAATTATGTATACGGTCTTTTCTTGTATGACCACTCATCCATCTCAACATCTTCATTTCTGTTACATACATCTTTTGTACATGTTGATGATTAACTGCCCAACACTAAGAATGGCAGGTCATGTTAGAGACTATCGAATGTACTAAGAGAAAAAGATTATGCAGCAGCAGTTCAGTACGTTTGTGGATTATTAATATGCAGTGTCAATGCAAAGAAGAAGATCGCCGTTTAAAAGAGAAGAGCTGAATATCACATTCTTTTCAAATCTTTTTACGCCAAAAATGATAAAAAGACAGCGGAGAGGGAAGTATGTACCAAAGCACTCCACGCATAGTGTTGCTGCTACAGGCAACACCAACAGCACCACCACCATTGAAAACCAGAAAACCGAAACATTTGGAACAAACAATACAACATTTTTCAACTACAACCAAAGAAGCAACTTATTTTCCTCATCTATCTCTCTGCTCCCTCATCGTCCATCTGCGGAGGTGAAAGAATCAGCAAAACCAGAGGGCCTCGTTGGGATGCTAGTCTGTGTATTGTCCAAGCTAGCCATTGAGTAGGAATTTTCCCCTACTTGTGTATCTTCAAAGGCTTGCCATTTCTTGACCGCTTGAGGCAAAGTCATGTCCAGGTCAATGCCGTAGCAGTCGTCTTCATCAAGATCAGTTGGCTTCCACTGCTCAACAAGTGGAGATAACACACTAACGGCATGACTCATATCAGGCCTCTGATATGGCTCTCTTGCACAGCAATGCCCTGCAAGCTCTGCAACGGTCAAAATACTTGAAATTGTCTCTTCTGTGAGTTCTAAGGAAGGATCTATAGCACTTCGGAAGGTATCTTTGTCGAGTTGCATCCTTCTGAACCATGTTACTAGATGCATGCTTTCTTCAGGCTGAGTTTCATCTAGCGCTCGTCTGCCACTAATCAATTCCATAAGAATCACACCGAAACTGAACACATCTGCCTTGGTTGTTAAACGCCCAGTAACTACACAAGCACCAGCATTAGCAGAATAAGAAAACTGATCTACGAAAGTTATATACTCGTATTACCAAAACTCTGTCAATGACCATTCACCAAGAATATCTAATTTCAGGTGTTACTGAACTGAAAAAGTTGTGATTAAAGATGTGATAAGAAATATCGAATATGAGGATATGCAATAACTTGTATCATGCATCGTTAGTTTTGTAGAGATAAGACTAATGCAGAAAGCCAACTTGAATATGCAATTCTATTTCTATCTAGTGGTAGAAAGCTTGGATGCTCTTGGGTCACTGAAATACTATCATAGTGACAACAGAAATCAATTTACATCCTTTTAACAACAATAATGTCATCTTTCATTGGCAATCTTTGGCAGCAACATTGGAATATTAGTTATAAAAATCATGTTTAGAAGGGTGAAACAGAGTTAACCCTTGGAACGGGTCTGAATCTTGTCCCATAAACAACCATCACTCAACAGGTTAATGAGAAAGCAATCCAAAACATAAAAACGTTGTTCACTCTTCCCTAATTCATCATGGCACTAACAGTTATCTATATCAAGAAAAAACAGAAGCAAATCACCCTCCCTCATTTTTGAAGTAAATTACCTGCATATTCGGGTGCAAGATAACCAAACGTGCCAGCAAGTCTTGTTTCTACAGAACACTTCCCTTCAGGAGCCAACCTAACCAACCCGAAATCTGCGACTTTCGCTCTCATATCATCACCAAGCAAGATATTAGAAGGCTTGAGATCTCTATGAATAAAACTCTGGTGAGCTAAGCTATGCAGATACTCAACCCCTCTTGCCACATCCAATGCTATAGTCAACCTCTTCTTCCAATCCAATGGTTTAGCCCCTTCTTCTTTCCAGTTAAAAAGATGCTGACTGAGTGCACCTTGAGGCATGTATTCATACACAAGAAGCTTCTCATTTCCATCTAGACAATACCCAAGAAGCGCAACAAGATGCCGGTGACGAACCTTGGTCAGTACCGCAATCTCCGACGTGAATTCATTCAGCCCTTTCGTGCCAATCACTCCAGCATCCATTCTCTTTACAGCAATCTTCGTCCCGTCATGCAATTCCCCTTTATACACAGTTCCAAAACCACCCTGACCCAAGATATTCTTTTCACTGAAATTGTTGGTTACATTTCTCAGAACCTGAATCGAGATCACCATGTTTCCAGCTTCGACTACCTGAATATCACCCCTACCACTGCTTCCTTGGCTATTCAATTCCAACATTGCCGCATTCCCCCCACTCGAACCTGCGACTGTGATCTTCAACAAGTCGGGATCTGACCCTGAAAGCCGGGGATGAATCACCACGGTGTTAGAACCCTGTATTCTTCCCAATCCCTTAGTCTTTTTATTGTACACTAACAATCCGATTAACCCCAAGAAGCAAACGCCGCACACTCCAGCAAGCACAGAACCAAACACTACCCCAGCTGATACTGTCGACCTTTTCCCACTTCCACTAGGTCCAGAGCTACTTGGAGCATTCAATCCACCGGAGTTCAGATCTGAGTTCGTTGGGGACGAGCTTCCTGGCACAGTATCTTTACCGAGATTGGGATTCCCATTTGTGATCACAACCACATTTTTAGCGAAAGCTGGCATTTTTCCGGAGAGAAGGTTGTTTGAAACATCCAACATTGTTAAAACGGGCATTGTAGCAATCTCCGGCGGGATCGTCCCGGTAAGATTGTTTCTCGAGAGCAGAAGTTTCTGCAAAGACGGTAGTTTCACGAATTCTGGCGAGATTGTGCCGCAGAATCCGCGGTTCTCGAAGTTGATGACCGTGATGTTACCCTTCGGATCGCAGCTGATCCCAAGCCACCCCTTGCAAGGGTCGTTTCCCTTCCAGCTATCCGCAAGCTCCGCCGGGTAGTCAACCGCCTTCGCAATCGAAAGGAGATTGACGATCCTCGGATCGCAGTTCCCCGGGCTCGACAGGCAGAACCTATTCGATCCTGGAACGTTGTCGACCGCGATCCCTTTGGGGAACTCCGGGAAGCTTCCCTGAAGAAAATTGTTGGTGATCACGACGCCCTTGAGCACCGGCAGCAATGCAAGTGAGGGAGGGACGGGGCCGGTGAGGGCATTATCCCGGAGATTGAGCTCAGTGAGCGATTTGAGATTAGAGAGGTCCGGCACCGGTCCGGAGAAGGCGTTCGATTGCAGCCAGACTTGGACGAGCTGGGTCATGTTCGCGAGGACGTCGATCCGGCCGGAGAGTTTCGTCCCCAGCTGATTGTTGAGCCAGAGAACTTGCAACTGCGAGTTTGCAAAGCTCACCGGGATGCCGCCGGAAAGCGAGTTATAAGCAAGGCAGACCGAGATCAAGCTCGGGAATTCGGAGCCCAAGAAGGTCGAAATTTCATCCGTAACGTTCGCGGCATTGGCAGAGAAATTGACGAGGGAAGATGCGTCCTTAAGGCTCGCCGGAACCGACCACGCCGCGAAAGGATTGTGGTCGAGGTATACCCCGAGAAGGGCGGTGAGCCCGGAGAAGAAGTCCGGCGGGATCGATGAGAAACTGTTGTTGTGAAGGACTGCGATCTGGAGCGATGACATTCCGGCGAAGCTCGGGAGAGGGCCGGTGATCAAGTTTCTCTGGAGCTCGAGCGTCGTGAGGGTAGTGAGATTCCGGACCGATGCCGGGAGCGTTCCCGTCAGGCCTTTCCCGGCGAGCCTGAGCGAGGTCACCCGGCCATCGGAGCCACAGGAAACGAATCTCCATCCACAAGGGTCCGTCGAGGTATCCCACCCAAGTAAGCCCGCCGGGTCGACGGCCACAGCCAAATCGAGCATCACCTGTGCGTCCGCTGGATTGGTTTGCGACTCTGCCGCGCTCAAAAGCAGTAGCACGACCACGGAGAAAAACGGAGCCCGTTTGAGCCCAAAGCTTCTAATCTCCATTTTTTTTTACTTCTTTTCCTATCTCTCTCTCTACGCTTAGTTGCTATACGGCATTTCTGCACGAGAGACAGAGAGAGAGAGAGAGAGAGAGAGAGAGAGAGAGAGAGAGAGAGAGAGAGAGAGAGAGAGAGAGAGAGAGAGAGAGAGAGAGAGAGAGAAAATGTAGGAGAGAGGAAAATCACCGCAAACGTTCAGAAGATGCAGGAGAGAGAAACCAACACAGAGAAAAATGATAATCGAGGAGAGAGAAATCACCGCAGACAGCGAATGAAGGAGAGAGAAATCATCACTGAGAGAGAGAATGCAGCAGAGAGGAATCACCACACAGAGAGAGAGAAATGAGAATCAAGGAGAGAGAAATCACCCAGAGAGCGAATGCAGGAGAGAAATCACCACGGAGAGAGAAGAATGCAGGAGAGATAAATCAACACAGACACAGAACGAGAGATAATGGAGGAGAGAGAGACCACCTTCATCCTCTACGGTTCAGGGACGCTGATGTGCGCGCGCCTGTGTGTGAGAGAGAGGAAGGGAGGGAGAAAGGGACAGAGATAATGCAGGAGAGAGAAATCACCAGAGAGAGAGAAATGCACGAAAGATAAATCACCGCACAGAGACACTACCTTTCCTCTAGGATTCCAGGAATCTGAAGAGAGAGAGAGAGAGAGAGAGAGAGAGAGAGAGAGAGAGAGAGCGTGTGAGAGAGAGAGCGTGTGAGACTACCTTCTTCTTCTTCCTCTATGGTTCAGGACGCCATTACGCTATCTCGGAGAGAGAGAGAGAGTGAAGAAGCACAGAGGGAGTTGGGGCAAAGCGCGGGCACATGGAAGGGTGGGGCCCCAACGGTTTAGAGCTCTGCAAAATGCCTTGGGATTCTCCGGAAGAAGCAGACAAGCAGCATTGGGTCCACGTCCCGTGGACTCGTCACCTACTTAAATCTAATAAGCTCGGTTTCAGGCCGGTTATCTTCCCGAAAGGATGCTTTCAGATGCGTGTGATCTTCAACGTGCGGCTGCAATTGAAGGTGGGATTGTCGTGATGCGGGTGCGTTGTTCACGGGTTTAGTCCCGTGAGGGGCGTTTTGGTAAAACGTAAGGAGGATGATTGTGCCGTGATCGTGGGTTGGAGCGTGAGTCGTGTTCGGGCCAATTTAATGCGCTATCTGGTCCTGCCCAATCAATGGGCAAGAATTTCTTTGTTCTTTTCAGTTTCGGGAATTATTGTTCCCAGTCACTGTGACACGCAAGAGAGACGTGACATACGTTCACGGTTTATCTTAGATGAGGAGAAAACATGACACAAGTAAGACACGACTTGATAGCAATTCAAAGTGTCATGGTGAAGATTACCAGCTGCAGTCTTTTTTTTTTTTTACAAAGGGAGGCTGAAGCTTAACACACGTTCATATCAATCATTTCTTTATTTCTTTTTCTACGTCAAGCACAATCTTCTCTAAGTTTTAGTTATTTTCTCACTAATAGATTTTCATTTTTTTATTTATCCAAGGATAGTAAGGCTATGAAAATAAAGAATCCATATAGCCGCACCAATACTTTTGTGACAGATAAAATATTTTATGGTTAATGAAGAAGGTCCATGAGATCAATGCCATCTATGCTTACCGTTTTATGCTTCAAGTTGCTTTTTTCATTTTTTGGGTACAATGATAACGAAGCCACATGCACATCCCGGGCATCGAACTCATCACCTTCAACTAGGATTGCAATGCGTGGGGTCAGGGATGGGAATAACTATACCCTGCCCCGACTCGAACCTTATGGGGCAGATACGTCACGTTTTCTTTTTTCCATACGAATCTAGGTAGATTCAAGGTAAAATTGGGTTTTATATATATATGTGTGTGTGTGTGTGTGTGTGTTTGGTGTTTATATTACACATCCGCATATATATATATATATTACATACAAATATTATATGTAATATATTTGTTTGTGTGTTTGTAATTAACCTTATTCATTTATGCTCAACTATTATTTTTTAAGTGTACTTTCTTGAAAGTTTTCCAACCTCTAAGTGTGTTTTTAAGATTTTGCTTATTCTTTAGGCATTAAATTTTATTTATTATAAATTTCATGAGTGTGCTCTTGAAATTTATCCTTTTTAGGTGGGATTTGCACAAAGTAGGACAAACAACACTAGAGAAAAAAAGTTGGCTTTGCTTCCATTTGATTCAAAGGGTTTGCCATGAAAGTCCAATGTACCTCCACAACTCTACTTTGGTGCCTACAAATGGCTACTCATGACTGCAATCTTAACAAGAATTGACAGATTGGAGACATTTCATCTAATCTGCCCACAACTCTACTTCGGTGCCCACAAATGGCTACATCTCTTTCTTTCTTAACTCATCAGTATGGCAATCCATCCAATCTCACTCTTCTACAACATGTACTAATCTTTTATACTCTTTTCCTGAATTTTTCAGCTCTCTTAAATATTTCCTCAAACACTTGATGTTCATGTTAATCATCTCTTCTTGAGCATTTCATCAAACACTTCACGTGCAGGTAAACATCTCTCTTGAACATTTCATTGAACAGTTGATGGGCACAATTCATCTACCTACACACTTCTCTTAGAAAGAGTGAGTGATACCCTTCACCTTTTGATCGACCACCGACACCATCATTGCCATCTCTTCCTGAAGTGCATTCTTAATTTCTTTGATCTCTTTAGAGATAGATTTTTTTTTTATCAAGCAATGTTTCAACTATTTCAACTGATCTCTTCTCATCACCTTTCATTAGTAAATCTGCCTGAAAATATGAACTTATTGGCCGCACCACTTCTCTTTTCTTTTTTTTTTTTGTCTTTGTAGGATGCAGTTTCACTTATCTTCGTTGTGCTTGGGCCAACTCCTTCTAACACACTTAGAGCATCTTCTTATTCAATACAGTTGGAGCTCTGTAAGGCTTTGTCTTAACCATCATCCTTCTTTATGTTCTTGTTGCTCATATTATTGTATGTGCTCACAAAGATAACAACAATTAATATACATGGCCTCCATTCTCGCTCATGTTAATGACACCTGAATCGAATTGGTTATCACCTTGCTTAGTCCTCAATGTCCACAAGTGCAATCGCTCAGTTGATGCACATAATTTCTTAGTCACGGACACTGCAATGGTGTTCCAAGCACTAGTCGAGAGCAAAGAAGGAAGTGTAACAGGCAAATCTCTCCATACTAACGAGGGATTCAGTACAAGACCCAAAAACCGAATTACCACTGAAGGATGCTTGCAGTTGATCTCAACTGTATCATTTAATTCCTTAAATAACCTTTTAAGATCTCAATTAATGAGGCTGGCACTTTATAATTGCATATGCACACTCAAGCATTTGTACCAATCCGTCCACAGAATCTCTACTAAATAAAGTTATTATTTTGACTCTCTTGGGAATACGAATAGTATAGTAAATTCAGCCGTTATAGCTTGTTCACAACATTGAATTCTCTGTACCAACGTAATTGCCTATTGTATCTTTATAACATTAAATTCTCTGCCCAACGTGATATTGCAGTCACCATATGCAATAAATTCAGCCACCATATGCAATAAATGCAACCACCATAGCCTCTTCACAACATTGAATTCTCTATTCAACGTAATATTGCAACCACCATATGCAATAAATTCAGCCACCATATGCAATCATCAAACACATTGATAGGCAATGAATCACATTGGGAATTGTCTTGGCTACCAGTTGGCTTAAAAATATACTCTGCTTCTTCAAGCCCCTCACCTTCTTATCGACAGATTAAAGCATAACTCATAGCCTTTGGGTTACCATCGCACAATCATGAACATGTATTCTAGCTTTTGACAGTGCATCTCCTATTGATTTCATCTTCTCTAGAGCACTGTTATATAAATATGATTTGTCAGTTACTCTCGATTGATGTAAAAGTAAAATATATATGCATAGCTAGTCTGATACCACCATAGCATGTTCGTGCTTTGTATCCAGATTTACCTTTATCATGAAACCATCAGCATGCACCTTAAGGTCAACATGAATCACTTACTCAGACAACTCTAATGTTTTTGTTAAACATAATCTTCGTAGTGATTTATCACTTAGAGTGTATGCATCTCTTTCATGAGCAATGTACAATAGCCAAGAATCTTACAATGCCTCTCTTTTGCCTTGGCGAGCCCAGTCAATCCTTCTTTCACTTTAGGAATGATCACGATGTGTGTAGGAGCTTGCGGAGCTATGTCCCTAAAAGCATAAACCTCATTGTCCTCATATACAGCAGCAGTTGTAATTTCCTTCCTTATAATCTTGTCAAATATGAGATAAATAAGTCACCAAAACAAAATTTGTTAAAAGATATGAACACTAAAATGATATGTTCTTCAGTCCTTCACTGCCATCCTCCATGGAAACTAAATCTTTTCCACTCTTCATTTCCTACTTTTGCTCATCCTCATGAAATGTATACTCGTAAACCTGCTTGCTTCTTTGCCCATTAACCCTGTTTTCTAATCTTGTACCAAGTCCATTGTCTTCAAATCAATGTTCTCATGATCCGAAGCCTTCTCACAGTACTTAAGAACATTTCCCATGAAACATCTCTCACAAGCATCCAATCTCCCTCTTTGTCTTCATAAGTGAGCGCAAACTCAGAGTTACCATCCAAGAGTTTTAAGGGTCTTCTGCCTTCATCCATCATTCCATTATTCCTCTCTATGCCAAAGACAGGCCCACTAGAGGTAGGCCTTTTGAACATCTCTTCAAGTGCATGAGCTAGAGTTCCATAGTAGGAATGACTATTCAAATTGACCTTTCTTCTGATAGGATTCCCATCCATGTTAACCTTAACAAACATGTGCCTTTTACCACATTTCTCCTACATGTTCTTATTTTGCTCATCTCCTCATAAGCATCAAAGTTGATGTCATTCTCGCATCTTCCTCAGCTTGAACTCTGATTTGTTGTACCATATCAAACATAGACTTGCCTCATGTTTAGATGTTATCACAAACCCAACACAAACTACTCTCAACACCTTCTCGCACATCTACAACTAATACCCATTGCTCACATTGATCGTATAGCTCTGATACCATGTTGTAATTTGAGAGTTACGTAGCGAAAGATTAAATAAGAAATATTACTAACATTTAAGAGGAAACATGAGAGATCGAAGGAAGGGGATGACACTTTCATCATGAAACTTTTTTCTTAGTGGCGAACTTTTCCTTGTCTTTCAACAAATTTTCTCATGAAATCACTCTCTTTTCTCATCACACTCTAGAAGCTCTTTCCTATTCTTAGACTTCTTGGATTTGAGAGCTGGATTTTGTCTCTTCTGATCATACTTTACCTAATTCTTAACACTAATAAAATGCTTAATGACAACACGATTCCTGTCCCCTCCTCCCAAACTTTTCGAGTAAATACCTAAGATGCAATAAGTCGACTCTACGTCCCAATCGATGAAGCCATGAACTATATGTTTAAGCATGACTGACGGGTTTGGTCTGCAGTTTTCTAGGAGTAAGGGTGATGAGGAGCAATGCCGATCTAAATTACTTACATGACAAGTTTAGAGGAAGAAAACTCATAATGTTGTTAGGCCTCCATGCTAGAACTTTGGCCTGTCAAGAGAACCTTTGGGTAGAGGGGCTGGTTTGGACGGGGCCTGTCGGTTCAAAATGGTCCTGAACCAGAACTAATGAATTAGACCAAATACCATGGATCTCCTCAGTTCGGTTACGGTTCCGCCTATCATCAAATTGAGCTAGATCTACAACTGAAACCCGTGATTCCAAACCGCTTCCAGCTCCAAAATCACACATTTAATGCATGCTCTTGTCCAATAAAATTGAAAATAAACTTAACCTCGAACCGACGAAATTGCAACCGTAATTAGATGCAGAACCCGCCAGGTCTACCTTTGTCGTGGGGCACAACCTCCGATCACATGATAAGGAAACCATGATGTTCACTAGCTGCACATATGCTGGAAATCACTAAATGAAAGCTTGCTTTTCCTTTTGTCCTTAACTTGTTAAGAGAATTTTCCTCGTGAAATCAATGAAGGAATTATTGTGTATTCTGCTCATTAGTTCGCTTTTCTTTTTCCCTCTCAAAGAACATTGATTCTCACATCATCAAAAGAGAGAAGTTCTATCTTTTTAAGCTTTCCTTATGTTGGGGTGTAATGGGAAGGCCAAATCCAATACATGTCCTCACTATCAAACTCATGACCTTTAACTTGTGAGTCTGCCCCTCGCCCGAAGGTGAGGCGATCTATTTATCTTTTCATAAAATTCGGACAGATATTTCAGATTTTGTTAGATTTTAAGTGAGGTGGACACACTACCCTTACCGAAGAGTAGGTCCGCCACTGACCAAAAATATAGATATAATTATGACAACTTTGAATATTACTTCCACCGCCAGGAGTGTTGAACGGCATAGCACTTTAGTGTTGTTGCTGCTGGTGGGAAGTTCGACTCCCATAAGGTGCTGTGTGTGTTAGGCTTTTAGCCTCCTCTTGTAAAGAAAATTGTGATGGTCTCAAAATAGTTATGATTCAAACTGAGTTCATGCTAAACATGATTGAAACTACTGGTTTCATAATTATTTAATATATTTTTTATCACAATTCAAAATTTTAATATTTTAAACTGTTTAAAACCTAAATCGGAACAGACGGTTTCAAACTAGATCCAAAACCGACTCTTCGATTTTGGTTCCTGGTTCCAAGCAAACCAGAACCAGGCATGTGTACCATGACACTTTACTACTAGTTCAATACGCTTATCCACATTAAGATGATGCGAAGCCCGCACCTCGCCCAAATTATCAACAAAATCCAACGATTGAAGCAGTGGGCTTTAAGTGACCTAAAATTTTAAGTCGTGGGCTATTGGCTGAACTTTCTCCTTATCAGAAGAGCCCACGGTTAAAACCATGGGTATTAGAGTTTTACCCCCACCCAAGAAAGCCACAAGTATTACTATGAACAATAACACAAGTCCGGGGTTTATTTCTCTCACCCTAAAAGAAATTTTAGCTCTCTCGTTAAATACAAACCTTTAGAAAGCGAATTCCTTAGATAGTAAATTAAAAGGAAATATTTCAAATACTATTGCATAAAACTGTAAGCCATAGGAGGTGTGTGTGCGTGGGTGCATGTATAAGCCTCTTCCATAAGTGGTGTTAGACAGCCGAAGCTCTAAATTCTACTCCTCATGAGAAGGTGTCAGGTAGCTTCAGGTGGTGGAGCACATAAGAGATGGCGGTTCATGGTGGTTTGTGTCCTCGACGCGGTGTTTATTTTCTCGAGGATTTTGAACTAGAAACAAGTTGACATGGCAAGCATTAACATTAAAATACTTCCTGGTCCTCTGAAACCACATACAATCCAATAAATGACACACATGAAGTAAACTAATCAAGAGCACATGGTTTAGATTCAACAAAAAATATATAAACATATATATGAGGTTAATGGTGCTTGATGTTTTGAATGTACCAAACAAAGAGAGTCTTCTAAGCACATGCTGAGCTCCGATATAAGCTCGGAGTGACATTTGCCGGGATCGAACCCTGGGTGCCCAAGTTCGAGCTGACTTTATTGGCATTTGGCAGGTTCAAGAAAGTGCAATTATAAATGTCTTTTGTTGTAGGTTATGCATTTTGAATGAAAATAAAACAGGGTAGCACCTAGAGCGTTAGCTCAATGGCAGGGCGCTCTAATGTCATTGCTATTGATAAAAAAGAGTTCAACTCTCAAAGGGTACTTATGTGGGCATATGTGTTAGGCTTCAGCCTCTTCTTGTAACCAATATATATATATATATATATATATATATATATATATATATATATATAGAGATAGAGAGAGAGAGAGAGAGAGAGGTATTTTAGCTGCATAATATATTTTAACCTTATACCAACATTTTTATAATTAATTTTTTATATCAATAATAGAGATTTGAATAATTTTGTATGCAAGTACAAAAATACATTTGATTCAAATCTTCATCACTGATCTGAAAGATCAATAAGTGGAGAAGTTTGTGCAAGAATGTACACTAAAATGCATTATGTAGCTGACTCTCTCTCTCTCTCTCTCTCTCTCTCTCTCTATATATATATATATATATATATAATGTTGCGAATGAACCCTAGTTTTTTTTGCACCTTCTTTATTTATGGTGCATATGTGTATTGTAGGAAAGAGATTTCTTACTCCTTGGAGATCTTTGTGCTTGGAATCTCTTCAAGGCGGAGGTCTCAATATTTAAGGAACAAAAAAATTTATATTATATTGTAAAATATGACAATTTGTGCTTGGAATCCTTTGCTTAAATTGGACTTCCAGTCAAACTAAACATGACCAGTTCTGTGTAAGCCAGATCCGATAACTCTAAAACTGAACCGGGACCGTGCCATGTTCCGGTTCTAGTTTGATGCTTTGAACCAGAAAATAAACTATCAAAAAGATTTGAAATTTTAGAAAAAGTAAAGCAACACATGAAACCGTCGTTTAGAATCGTCACTTTCCAGTTTCTGCTCTATTCTAGTTTCATAGCAGGTGGAACCAAAACCGAACCTAGTGGTCCTCCATACTGAGTCCAGTTTCACTGATTCTGATTCCAGTCAACTTCCGGCCTAATTAGTTTCAATTCCACGGATTCCAGTCAATTCCCAGCCCAATTCAGTTTTGATTTCGTTAGGTTCTTAATCCAACTCTTTTAAAGTGTTCATTATCTGATTTATGATATATTATTAATGAAGAGTTAAGTAGGTCATGTCTCCAAATGTTTGCATTTTTTAAAAGTATTCATTATTTAATTTATATTATTTACAAGAGCCGTCTCCAAATGTCTGCATATGTACCATCAAAACTAAGAATTCAAACAATATGGAAGAAATTCCTTGCCTTCATTTCTATTGGAAGAACAATTTTTGGTCCTGAACCATAAAAAACATAATAGAACAATACATACACCGCCTAGGAATAGGCCAAAGGCTCTAAAAACTAAATGCTCAGGACCTTAAGCTAATACTTGCTTTAAACCAGCACCTACAAAACTTCAGGAACCACCCAGCATATATACCACAATGCATAGCTCCTAAAAAAGAATCAGAAACTTCAGAAATGCTTCAGGATTCAGCTCCTCGCCTCTTCTAATCTTCCGAAATCAACAATCTTCCCTGCCACAGACGAGCATCAATAGCTAATTATACATCGGCTCCTGAAAGTCACATTCAATCTTACTCCATAAGCACGAACTCATGATCTGGAAGCCAACTTCCGAGCTCACGAACTATAAAGCCACACCAGAGATCTTTCTTCCAAGAATCTCTACGACTTCGCATCGAAGAACTTCGCTACAGCTTGATAGAGCTGCTGTTCCTCAAAGGGCTTAGAGACATAACCGTCCATCCCATACTTGAGACACTTCTCATAAGTAGCCTGGATAAGATCAGCTGTCATGGCAAGTATGGGAAGGTGCTTTCCTGATTGTAAACCAGACCCAGTTGTGATCTGCTCATTAGCGCAACTCTCAAGCTGTCGAATGCGCTCGGTAGCTTCAAATCTGTAATGCAGATATGTTCAAGTAGTTCAATGATTGAAATAAAACCATGAAGCCAAACCATGTCTGACAAACTTAAGTAGATACTTGCTTAGTCTGTTAAGCATGCAATTCTTTAATCCCCGCACCAACCACACAAGAATATCTATAATCTAATGTCTTATCATATTGCATGATATAAATAATATCGTATATCAGTCCCAGGTTGATTTGATCTGAATCACTTTCTGCCCATTTATCAACACAGCGAGTAACCTAGACTTTTCCCATACTAAGAAGGGAGGACTTCCTCCTAGGAGGTCACGCAACCTAGACATGTCCGGTTCTGAGTAAAGGGGCATTGTCTCCCAGAGAGTCGAACTCCTCACTTGGCTCAGCAGTAGATGCTTCTTACCGGTCAACTTATGAAAAATGTATGCTAAAATATATATATATATATATATATATATATTCTTTACTAAAGCACAGTTTAGAACCAGTTTCAGTTTCAGGTTAGTTTCTAAAATCTTGAACAGTAACTGAACTCGAGGGTCTCCGATTATGGTTACAGACAATTCTACGGCTCGTTCGGTTCCAGTTCGGACCGCTGAATCAGTAACGAATCGGTCATATCTAACACAACCTTACTATTCTTGCCCAACAATGCTTAACCTCAGAGTTTGTATGGGATCCAGATGATTTATACTGGACACATCACACTCCTTGATATCCATTAAGGTAACGTGACGGGCAAAATATGGAATGAAATAATTGTATGGTATCTTTCTTATTCATTGATTTTTAGATTCTTTTAATCAGATTTTAATTATTTTTTCACATTAAATGAAGTATAACATTGTATTGTATGATACAATACAATACATGTATGCATAAGTTTCTCAAACGATATTTATAGGGGCACTTCCTCCTATCAGGGGAAGAGGGAGGGAAATGTTTTGGGGTCTCTTTTGTTGTCCCTTCCTTTCTGAAAAGGAAGCGAAGATCTAAATGAAAAGAAGTTGAACTCAGAAGAAGCTAACAATTCTCATGTAAGTCACGAAGGAAAAAGAAACACATACCCATCCATTTCAGGCATCTGAACGTCCATGAAGCATGCATCAAACTTGTGAGGAATCTGAAGCATTGCGAGTGCAGCTTTGCCGCTCTCAGCACATTCTACATTAGCACCATACTTCTTTAGTGCGAAGGCAGCAACTCTTCGATTTACAGCATTGTCATCAACGACCAAAATGTTCTTCCCGAAAAGCAAGCTGTTAAGAATAGGAGTTCCATTGGGAATTCCTTTCTCTTGCTTTGGCATATCACCAATACCCAAGACCTGCTGGAGGCTCACCGCCACCATGCTCGACCTCAAAGGCTTCATGACTACAGTGTCAACAAAACCTACCGCTTTTGCTTTTGCAGACTCAGCATTACTGATTGAAGTTGCCAGAAGAACCATCTTTGGAATTTCAATCATTCGGCCGCTCTGTTTATAGTCTTGTAAGCGCTCAAAGAAGCCATGCTCAACCTCATGACACCAAGATTCCTTCTCGACCAGTATCACGTCCGTCTTTTGGCCTGATTTCCTGAGACAAAATACAAATGCTCAGATCGAGAAGTGGGAGAATTCCTCTTCAAGATTGGGAATCAAATGAGCCTTTTAACTTTTTACTTCAGACAAGATCAAAAGCACTTGTATGTGAGAATTCGAGTTGATTGAGTGAAAGATAAAGAAACAATTAGATTCTATTGCATCTACAGATGGCCACCCCAAATCATTTATCAGATGCAGAAAGAAGTATTCTCCATCAGCCGAAACTTAAAAACCATGGTTAACTTCAGAGAAAAAAACAATGCAACGATGCATCTAAAATTTTCTACAATTTAAGGTGCACTCATAGGGAAATATCCTGAGCCTATTTTGGAGAAACAACCACCGATCACGAGAGACAGAGACCCGTAAATGCATTGGAGATCTCCAACACATGACAAAACAGTATTAGTCGAAGGTTTATATATTTGATTATATCTACAAGCCCAAAGCGAAGTGATGGTATAACTTGATTGGGGAAAAGCATTCAAAAGTTCTAAAATGTTGAAATCTCACCCATTTCGTGCATAGCCATTTTGTCCAGCTACCGCATGGATTGCCGTTGTCATACTGCTCATGACCTCGACAGCCATACCAAGTCTTTGAAGATGGTACTTTGTTACGGCAGCTCTGACAGGTTTTGCATCAATGACAACAGCTTTCATGCCTTCGAAGCACATAGGCAGTGCCTCAAAAAGAGGCATCTTCAGCTCACTCACTAAATTTTTGTCACATCTACTGAAAACAACAGTAAAAATGAAGGTGCTTCCAACATTTGGCCGACTAATGAAGTTTATCTTCCCACCCATCAGCTCCACTAGGCATTTGCTGATGCTCAACCCAATCCCGGTCCCTCCATATGTACGGGATGTTGAACTGTCAGCCTGCATGAAGGGCGTAAAAACACGGTCCTGTGCATGTATGGGAATCCCGATCCCCGTATCCTCCACACTGATCATCAAAGTCACATTGCTAGATGTAATATTATCAGATGATGTTTCTGAATCTGACAACGATAGCTTGAATTTTTCCCAACTGTTTCTGTCATCCGCAGCTTCAAACCCACTGAGCGTATTCCAGAGATTGCCTGGTGGAGCACCAAAGTCAGCGGATGATCTTTTAGAATTCTCACCGACTTTAGCATCCATCGCCGATTTTGCATGTTCTGCAAGATGTACTTGAACAAGTATATGACCACATTCAGTGAACTGCAACAAATAAGGTAAGAAAAATGTGAGAAAATGCCTGGGGTAATGAAAGACTCCTAAACCATAGGGTAGAATGAGGACCATACTTTAACTGAATTTCCGACAAGATTGGTGATTATTTGCCGGAATCTTCCTGGGTCACCAATTAGAATTTCTGGAACTTTCTCGGCTACAAATACACCTAGCTATACATTGACAAATGATTATAAAGCAGATACGATAAGAGAAAGTGCCAAAAGACATCAACAGATAAGAAAGAAACATGCAGAACTACCCAACAATATAAAGGAAAAATTAAGATAGCACTATTGCCATGGAGATGAAAGTAAAAGTGAAACCCCAAAAAAGGCTCGTCGCATGGACACTAAACGCAACACCCCATACTAGTAATTACCGGTATCTATATCAAAAAATGTTTTTAACTAGAAATTCTAACTAATAGTGAAGTGCTATTTCGTGGGGTGAATATCAACTTATCAAGCAGAGCTTCCTTGTACTTTAATCATATAAGATACTACAGACTGTATACATGTGGTTATGTGTGTATATAGTTGTATCCTCACATTCAACATTTTTTAAAATGCCATATCCCACACCTGACTCCCATATCCCACCCCTGACTCGTTTCCTGCAATCATACCCATATGCTCGGACAGATTAGGCTACAAATTAGCAATAAAATAACAAAGTATGCAGTGCATTAAGTGAAAAAAGTTTAAGTAGAAGCCATTAAAAAGAATCCTGATCCAAATACATCAATTCATGTTGTTTGGGGACGACATTACCTCAATGCCTTTATTTCTAGCTTTTCCAGAAAATAATGAAAGAACGTCATCGAGAATGGATCTCAGGTCAAAGGGCACACTCTCAAGTTCCAATTTTCCAGACTCAATTTTAGCTCTGTCAAGGACTTCATTGATCAGAGTAATTAGTGCTTTTCCACTCGCCTGAGCAGTTCGGACATAGTCCTTCTGAGTTGAATCTAGTTCTGTGTCCAGAAGAATCTGAAGCATCCCTGCGGGAGAAAGTTTCAAAACAAAGAAGAAACTTAAAGCGATAAATACAAATAATAGTTATTAAGTATGAAGAACTATATACTCGCAAGAAACATGAACCATACCCAGAACCCCATTCATTGGTGTCCTAATCTCATGTGAAACCGTAGCAAGAAACTGCAATAAGGAAATAAGAAAAGGTGAAGCCAAGAACCAGGAAAGCCTTTAACAACCGTGAAACAGCAGGTTATGCCACCTGAGACTTAGCAACGTCAGCGGCTTCAGCTTGAACTTTCAGTTCTGCCATCTTGAGGTAGTCCTCTTCAACCTTGGCAATGTGGGTGACAGATCCATATAGCATATAACCAATCAACACAGCTATCACAAACACTCCAACTGAAGACATGACCGCTGTCCATGGAAAGGGAGGTTTCTGAAGGTATCTGTTTAGGAGATGAAAAAGAAAATTATTAATGAAGATCCTCATACTGAAAACACGGAATGATTGTTGAATGCAACACCTGCAAATCATCAGATGCTTCCTGAAAGGGTCAACAAAGTCGAGCATACTGGTATGATTGAGGGATAAGTCACCATCTTGATCTCGTGGCCCATACATGATTAAGGGTGTTGAACCATTGGTAACATCATACACATTCACCACAACGGCCTCACTCCCAGCAAGTTTCCTTAGCAAGTTCTCGACGAGTGACTCAACATCAAATGCCCCACCAAGGTACCTATCAGTGGATGTCTTTCAGCAATCAGTCAAATTGACTTGTACGAAACTTCAAATCTTATTTCCCAAAACCAGTGCAGGAAAAGAATAAACAATCTGAATTACTCATAACAATGAGAAATTTCATTCAGGGCTATCAGCTAAACAAGAGCTATACCAAAAAATAAATTCAAACATTATTTTAATAAAAGTGTTTCAAGGAAGCATAATCCTTCCAGAAACATGTCACTATCAACGTACATTACCACAAGCATATGCTTTCAGTCTATCACGGCAATTTCTTGAAAAGCTTTTGTAGGTCCTTCTAGGCACGAGGATAAGCATATCAAGCATATGTCCATTAAATTTAATATATGAAAGAAAATAAGCACTACGAAAAACTAAATTCTGGAATCAAAAGTATGAGGCTTGGTTTTAATGTGAGAATTCCAGCTACAACAAATACGTGCACAAAAGAAGTACATGCACAATTGTCCGCATATGAGTTGCTCGATTCAAGTTGAGAAAACATGCAAGAAGCTACACCAGAAAATGATCCAGTAACTGCACATAACTGCATATACTCCTTTTTAATTTAATAAGACAAATCTTTGTTAACTGAAATCAACCCTTGCATCATGATCACCCATGACAACCGTTCTGCTTATGAAGATTAAAGCATCTGAGAACCGTTACTATGTATAACTAGAAGTGAACAGAGATAACATGTTCAAACTCAAAACACCAAAGGTGCATCTATTTGCCATACACTGATAAATATCATGCTACACATTGACATAAGGATTATGCATAATACTGCACCAAATTCATGACGAAAACCACAGGCATTTTAACATGAAAGGTACCATGTCATTCTGCAAAATACATGTTCACAAAGACAACTTGAAGCCATTTCTTCGCGCAATTAGTCTCCAGTTGCATAAACAAAACCTACGCCTTTAACTAGAACAAAGTTACTGCTACATTGATAAAGCACGTCAGCACTAATTTCATATGGTATTAGATCACATGACTCTAGCATAAGAATTAATATGGAATTAACCATCGCTCTTCATGCTTGGGCCTACAGAACCAAGGTTAAAAACAATATATAGGACAGGATCGAGTAACTTGACTTTGTTCCTGCTTAAGGCTTTGAAACCTATGGCATTTCATATAGGCAAGGGTGTGGATTGAGGGCCAATACGATGGTCGCCTGTCCTTAATCCTGACCCGAACATCAAACATGACTCACAAACGTCCCGTGATGCACCTCTATTGAACCTAGTTTTATCCTGGCTCAGTGGCTTTCATGAGCTAACCAATAATGCAGTTCGTTATCAAACCTGAGGCGTCGCCATATGGCTATGTGAGTGACATCCTGACCGAACCGGATGTTAGATTTTTTTCTCTCTCTTACTTCTCGGTAAGTGTAATTTAAAATTTTATAGATTCACCACATCAGAATTCTGGTCAGACCAAAGTATACAAATTCATTTACGTCATCCAAGTTAATAACCACCGATTAACGAGAACATAGAACAGAGCAATGCCACCAATTTAACCACCATAAGCGGCTTTAGGCCAACCAGCTAAACCACTTCGACCACTTCCAGATAACCTCACTCATTTCAAATGATGAAGCGTTCTTCAGTTCACTCACCCCACAGTCGACCGAAGGCGCTCGTCCACTGTCGCATCCGCCGGAAGGCTGGAGCTGTAGACCGGGAAAGTCAGCACGACCCCAAGGTGATCGGACTCCAGCAGCCTGAAAGGACTCGTGAGTACCGCTTTCCCCGTAGCCCGCGCCCTCTCAATGTTTTCCCGATCCTCCTAAAATACCAGCGATCAAAAGGAACCACCATCAAGAACAAAGATAACACAAGAAAAGATCCAAATAAACGACATTTAAGTACCTTGCCCGACATCATATCAAGAGATTGGATATAAGAAACCGTCTCTTGGGAGAATATGGTAGGCGCGTACTCATCCTGCACAGGCGACGGTTCCCTTTTCATGGTTTTGATTGTCCATCCCTGCTGCCTCTCAAATCTCTCTCTATCTGAATGCACCACCTTCTGCGCATACGCTACCCCGCTCAGCAACGGCCTCTCGAACGCCGTCCCCGCCGTGTACTCCGCAAATGTCTTCTGTGCTCACCTCATTCACAAACTAATGGTAAGAAAAACAGGGTGTCGAAGGAAATATGAAAAGAAATATATCTAGCCCACATTCGTCTGTGTTATTGAAGCCCTCAAATCACACGTTTACAGACAGGTCTATTAAGGGAGAACCCAACAAATGCAATCCATTTCATATGATGGAAAACACTCATCTGCTAATAAAATGAGATAGAGATTCAGTACCACCCACAAAAGGAAATGGAAGACATTCATCTGGTGTTATTCAAGCCCTCAAATGATACGTTCATATATGGGCTTATTAAGGGAGATCCCAACAAATGCAATCCATTTCATACGATGGAAAAGGCTCATCTGCTAATCAAACGAGATAGATAAAGATTAAGTACACCCTTAATAGAAAATGGAAAAACACTGGAACCTGATCGAGAACAGAGGGGCTTTTTCTATGGTGGAAGCTCGAAACGAGGATCGCGAGGGCGTGAACGTGGTTCATGCTCACTGTAAATTGATCCTGAAGCATCCTTGCTCTTTCATCACACATGCCGGCGAGCGACTCCCGCCTCGTCTTCTCTCCCTCCGCATAAAAATGGCAGTAAACGAACCTAGACACCACCACGAAGAAGAGAATCCAGACGATTAGCAACTTGAGGGGGCGGGAGACCCTCGGCTCGGCTGCGCCCTTCGCCTCTGCGCTCTTGCACCACTGGAGAGCCAGAGCGTGCCGGTGACTCGCCGGCGTGGTTGTCGCCAGTGGCGCCATTCTTTTCCTCAGGCCGACGACCTCCCCCAGATTCTTCCTCATTTCTCGGGTTACTTCTTTAGTCCAAATTCCACTCATCGGTGACCACCACCTTTCAGCGGTCTGACACTAGCAGCAGAGCTGTGTGTGGAAAAGGTAGGCCACGATTCAGCGCACACGTCCTTCGAAATGAGCGCCACCACCAAAGTTTAATGACAAGAAAAGCACAAACAAACTCAGGCGTGAGCATAAAAAGAACATAAGCATATGATACCCAGTATCTATGGCTACCGAATGCCATTCACCAAACACTCTCCGTAACAGTCAATGCTATTAAAGATACAAATTTGGGATAAGAGAGTACCTTTACGGGAATAATCAGAGTTGATTGCTGAGAATTGGATGAAGAAAGACAATCTCAGGCCCGCTGATAAGAAAAGAACCACGGAGTATCACTACAAATTACATGACGCTGTCCGTAACCATATAAAAGCAATTGCAGAGAGAGAAAGAGAACCTGAGCATCGCGGAGTGGCTCTGACGGCGAAGCAAGCGTCTGGTCTCTGCGTCTCATAATACTCTCACAGCTTCAAAAAAGAACCATCATCTGCACAAAGAAAGAATTTCGAAAGAAAAGTATTTATTCATTTTTCTCTTCTCTCTTCTGAGAGAGAGAGAGAGGTGGTGATTGTATTACACGATCGTTTGTATCACGCAAAATCTTTTGATGATGAAATATGGGCCCATCGTGTGATTTTGTTCGGTTGTAGTTGTTCTCGTTGTTTCGTTTTATTATTATTAAAGACCCCATCTAATCAAACTACAGAAGCCTATCCATAATCATTTTCTTCACTAAGAAAAATGGGTATTTTAGGATATGGAGAGATTCGCTACTGTGGTCGCCAACGCATCATCAGCTATAAACTATTCCTCACAGTATGCCTTCTAAAGAGCTGACAATTTATTTATTGCTCTCTTCTTTTCTTTCTCCCACTTCACTTTTCACTTTTGGTCTTCTGCTTCCTGACTTGACTTCACAGGGACTCGCTCTGAAAAGGTCAATTAGAGAACCGTGTTTTTCCGCAAACAGCTATTACCTTATTCCTCCCTCTCAAAATGTAGTAATCAACTGCATTAGGACGGAATTGGACGACATTGGATTTCAGAGTTGCCTTTTGTTCCCTTTACCTTCATTTTTGGCTTTCCTGTGCTTACTTTCTGATCTCATTCAGGATTCTTAGATCATGAAAGTTGTTTTCAGGACAGGATCTTCTTTAGTCAAATGGCGTGAGACGTAGAAAGACGGCGATCGGCTTAGAGTTTTTGTTACAGGCTGATACATTAGTATATTCTGTATCTTACATATCCCTTCACCAATCTTGAAGATCGCAACCTGATTCGAAATAAGGGCAGGAACTGGACGATGATGATCCGTTTGAACCCAGAAACCGACTTCGCCATGTGAAAATCCGGTACTCATTGCCCTCATCTGCATTTAGTACTTGCGAGATCGAAGCTTATGGATGAGTCTCAAGGAAGTCAAATCAGAAAAGCTTCTAAGACAGATTCGACTCTGACTATCGCTTTGATCGAGTTCCACAAGATCGATAGCAGGTTTTCCTTCCGACCCGTAAATAATTTCCTAAGCATTTGATTATCGATCGAAAGAGTGAACTTCAAAACAAGTTTCTTTAACCGATGAATGCTCCTTTTTCCATTTTCATTACCGATCCCCGATCTTATCAAGTCCCCAGACGTCCCCCCGAGATCGGTATCAAAGTTTCCCCATAAACAATTTCCCACACATTTGATTCTCGAATCAGTCTTCTTCCAAAAGTGTAAACTTCGATCGGTTGCGTTGAGCAACCGAACCTCCTTTTGCTCCACAAAACCTGCAATGCATCAAAACAATGTTGCCGTCCATCGTGTGCTTCTCTTACCTGGTCGCTTGGAGAAGCACAATCCCACGCAAATTGAAATTTGGGAGGTTGAATAAATTTTTGTATATTTGATTGTGGAACTAAACTCTGTTAATGTAAGGGATCCAAGTCCGAATTAAGAAGAAGGATTGCGTTTGATTTTTGACAGTCAGCTTATTTATCATGTATTTTATAAATTATGATAGGGCTGCACTCAATATCGCCTTCCTTGTTCATTACAAACAACTCAACGTAAAGTTCCCGATTGTCAATTTGGGCTCTCGTTCTTTCCCGTCACTCGTCGATTCTTCATTCTGAGAAAAGGAAGCCGCAAACGAGAACGAGACGCTCGCTTCCCGCCAATAAAACGGTCGCTCGCGAATACTTCCCTTCTTAATACCCGGAAGTTTCACTCGAGTCCCATATGTTTCCGGTATCCGGTTAAGTGTTCGTGCCTTCTAGAAACACGTTCCAGGAATAGAGGATGTCAAGGAGGCGGGTACACAATATAGTACACCAACACTAGTCTTTTGCCATCAGTAGACTAGATCATTTTTTTTTCCGTAGAACTTAATCATTAACAATTAAGTCTTAAGATAATTTTATTATTTTCTTTCAATATTTTTGGTTTTTCTTTTTAATTCAAGTTTCGTTTATCATCTTTTCACAAATTCAAATTATTTTAAACAAATTTTTTATTTTATCATTTATTAGTGTCACTTTTAATTTATTTCTAATAACCTCATTAGTTATATGACATTCATTTCAACATATTTATTTTTACCAGACATCTTTTTGTATATTTTCATGATTAATTTATCAATATTTATACATGATCCAATATACATAGATGTATGTACTTTCTCAACATATAAATACATATAGAAAGTAAATATGAAAAAAAGTATATGTACTTTTGTTGTTGTTTTGAACTCAACCATCCTAAATAAATGTTTGAGAATTTCAAAGAAAAGTATACTAATATACATATATATATAAGAAAAGTAGGAAAACACAATAGGTAATATACCGAGCAAAGGCCATAAAATATTCTAAAAAAGCACCGTAAGAATTGTTTTTCCTCAACGTTATATATATAGAGAGAGAGTGAGAAAAAAGCAACGAGTACGGTGCTTTGTGAAAATTTTTGATGGCCTTTGCTTGATCCATTGCCTATTGTGTTCTCCTCACTTTTTGTATATATGTATATATAATTAAAAAAATCTAGTCTGCTTGTTATATTTTTAAAAATCACAACATCTATTTATTAACATAGATTATTATTGAGTTTAAAAGCAAAAAAAAAAGTATATATACATCTTTCATATTTACTTGATTAACATGTATACTTTTTCTTTTAATTTAATCACTTGTACTTTCAATAACAAACAAATATATAAAGCAGCAAGCAGATTAGAGTCACTTTATATATATATATACACACATACATATAGAGAGAGAGAGGTTACGAGTCTATTGTGCTTGCAATTTAAAGTTCTTATCCATTCTTACAAATCTTAACTAGTATTAATAAGATGAGTGATTGAGATTTAAAAGTAAAAAATATAAATCGAAGTATAACATACAAAAGATACAATTATAGTTTTTATTTTTTTAATCCGTTCATTCATCGTTGATCGTATGATCGAGATTTTTAATATGATGAAAGTAGAAATAGATCGTGTTCCCAGACATAAGGAATCGTACACAAGCTGTGGGTTGGGTTCGCCATTCTAGTTACAACACAAACACAAGTTTAGAAGAATGCACAAAAGCCATTGTTTTCTCATTTAGGGCACTAAATCGGGTCTGACACGAATGCCAAGTTACATCCAGATTGTATGAGGGAGCCGTGCGGGTTTGGCCTCCTCATTGACGTTTAGCCCCTGGCCTCATTTGAGTCATGTTCTTTCTTTCGACGGATTGGATCGTTTGTGTCCCTGAAAAAGACGGACGAAGAGTCAGGAGCTTTGTGATGACGCGCAGACGGTACTGAGATCTCATACTCTGCTGTGTTTGGACGACTCCTTGGCCGTTTGGTGCGTTGCCGTCCATAACGAGAAGGGACCACAACGCTGCGGGACATGAGGGACGCATGTGCCGGTTTTGTCAGGTCCGTTCTCGAGCCGTATCTTACCGAATCACGTTCGTTGTTGTTTGTGCTCTCTATAAATGCCTCAGCGTTTGATTGGTGGGACACTCTGGTCCACCGCAGAGCCATGTATTGGCCATCTGGACGCCAACTGCTCCATGTTAACCTCGCGGTTACTGCTGGTGCGGTTCGATTCTCAGAAGATGCACGTGTGGTGTGTAATATGCTTCGGCTTCCTCTTGCAAAAAAAAATTATAAATATTTAAAGAGAAAAGGCCCGTGGGATTGTGTAGATTTGCTTGGATCTGACTGGGCCATGGTGTTGAATCGGTTTATCGGATCGGTTTCCCATTTGGGAGAGTCTGATAAACCGAATCAAAGCAAATCATTGGGAATTTAATAAAATTCAAACTTAAATTACGATAAACCAGAGGAAAATATTGCAAATAAAAAAATAAAACTTAAACTACAACAACCCGAGGTCATTGGATTCAGGCCAAAATCGGCCCAATTGGGCCTACTAGATTCAGCTCAGTGAGAATGTTTTAAAAACTCGAAAAGTTTGATTTTGCAAGGGTCAACCATGCGTCCCTTGGCAGGTTGGGCGGGTTCGAGATATGCACCTCATGTCTTGAGAAACCACCCCACTCTTGGTCTAACTCAAACAAAGACTAGCTTATATATATACATATACATATATACATACATATGTATATGTATATGTATATGTATGTATATATGTATATGTATATATATAAGCTAGTCTTTGTTTGAGTTAGACCAAGAGTGGGGTGGTTTCTCAAGACATGAGGTGCATATATATATATATATACATGTATATATATGTATATGTATGTATATATGTATATGTATATGTATGTATATATGTATATGATTCGAGATATGCACCTCATGTCTTGAGAAACCACCCCACTCTTGGTCTAACTCAAACAAAGACTAGCTTATATATATATATATATATATATATATAATGTATATATGTATATGTATATATATGTATATGTATGTATATATGTATATGTATGTATATATATGTATATGTATGTATATATGTATATGTATATATATGTATGTATATATATATATATGTATATATATACATATATGTATATATATATATATATACATATATGTATATATATATGTATATATATATATATACATATATGTATATATATATATATATATATATATGTATGTATGTATGTATGTATTGTCAGTATGTATGTATTGTCAGTATGCATGTATTTGTACTTGTTGCTGAAATTATACATAGGAAAGTTGCGACCAAGATTCTATTACTCTTGTTGACCTGAAATTATCAGTATAAATAGACACAGCCAGTTTTGAACCTGTCCAGAAGTTCCAACTAGAACCAAACTAAGCCAGAAACCAGCTAGAACCGGAACATTCAGAATCGGATCTGGAATCGTGGAAGACCAGCTTTGATTCCAATTCCAGCTTCTGCAGAACCGGAACTGGCAATTTGAAAATGCCAGTTCTATAATTTTTTTAAGATTTTATCACAATTCAAACATTTTAATATTTTTTTCAATAGTTTAAAACCTAAATTGTAACCGACGGCTCCAAATCGAAACCAAAACCAGTTCGATCTCGATTCGGTTTTGGTTCTTAGTTCTAAGCAAACCGAAACCGGTCATGTTTAAGTATTAAGCAAGCAATAAGCATCTCAGTGCCCCTTGACCTAAACTTCCGTATCCGGGTAGGGTACCTATTTAAAAGCATACCGAATCATGTTTTCAGATTTCAACTACAAAAAGCTACCTAGTACCTTTTGAATGAGTATCTTTTCCTTTTTCAATAGGCAAGTTGGGGCTAGGCGGACCCATACAAGATGAATGCCATGGGTGTCGAACTCATGACCTTCAACTAGAAGTTTTTTTTAGTCCACCCCTAGCCAGGAGAGTCATGCCTTCTGTGCCTAAAAGAATGATCTTTTTCTCTACTAATATGATAATTAATTGTTTCAGGTCCCTTTTGCTTCCACCTAATTTGTGGAAATCTGATTCAAATGAGTCATTTTCAAGTAAATCTAGCCGAATCCAACTTAGGTGAGGTCTGAGAAGGTGTTGTCATATCAGGTTTCCTCGAGGAGTAATTTTTTTAAAATCTTATTATTCAAAAAAACATCTTTAATTCAAGCTGTTGAAGTTAGACAACCCGGAATAGGCCGGTCGAAACCACTGGTTGCCTGGAAACTGGAACCACCATATTTAAAAAAAAAAGGAGGCGGTTGCCGCCACTAGGAGTCAAACTTCTCATGGAGCTCAGCAATTTGGAGCATTGTACTGTTGAGTCATTCTAGTTCCAAGGCTGGTTATGGTTAGTTTGGTTTCGGTTCAAACCACCGGACTGGTACTAAACTGGTCATGTCTAGATCGAGTGTTGGGTTGAGTGGTAAGGAATCGGGACCCTTAGGTGGTGTTTGATTACGAAATCTGCGATTATAGAATTGAAATTACAACTCTAATCCTTCGTGTAATCAACTGTGGGACCTGATAAAAAGTAGGGTCGTACAATTTTGCATTTATGCTCATCCCTAAAGCAAGGTCGTAATCAACGGTGAGACTTAGGGATGAGCTGCTAGAACTAGAATTGGAGTTTCAGTTCCGTAGTCTCCGCCTCGCAATCAAACACCTTCTTAAGCATATAGTCCTTTTGATGGAATCTCGAGGGTAGCATGTAGGGAGGGTGCCCGTGTATGGCACCTGACCGTAGCCCAGGAGACTAGTCTCTCACTTGTGGGAAGGGAGGGCACTGTTGGTCATGGACAAAAAGAAGCAGTTGAAGCAACTTGGTGTGACCCACAGAACAAGGTTTGCCCCAAGCCCACAACTCAATCCAATTCGCCATTTCGTGGATCTGAATCAAATTCACATGAAACCGATTTGATCCAAGAGTCCCTAATGAATGAACTCATAGTGGATTCAGATCCCACTGCGATCATGCATTTTGGCTTCCAGTCTCTCTCTCTTTCTCACACACACAGAAGAAGACAGTCTTGGTAGGTGACTCTATGCATGAAGATGAAAACCAACATGAAGTTTTGATTGTTATACGAGATTGAGCTCTTAATTATGATCAAACATTTGCTTCTTCTTTGATGTTTTAGACATTGCCGGTTTTTAACTGGTCGGATGGTTTAAATCAGAATCAATTGGGTCAAGAACTGCTTGAACTTAGAACCAAAGTCAAGGTTTTGGTCTTTGTTTCTATGGTTTTAATTTTTTTAATAAAATTGCGGATTTTGAACTCAAACCGAAACCATCCTATTTAATAATCACCATCACCCATGCAATCAAATCGGATGATAGTGATTAAGGCATCTACCGACGTAGCATGTGCATTAAATAACATTGATCCTCATATTTATATTAACAGACAACTCTATCTATATCGTTCATGTGATCACACAAACATACACATCGTCTAGTAGAGTTTGACATAAAAATGTCTCTAGCAACTCTCAATTTATATATATATATATATATAGCGTGGCCTTAGGGGACTGACCCGGTTAGTTGCCCTTCAAGGATTGGGCCGGGCCCTCAAAGGTTTAGGCTGGCCCGGCCCATATTGACATGTCTGTAACAAAAGTTTTGATTGTTGGGAAGAGAGATCTTTTGGGGATGGTTGTGTTTGCCAATTCGAGTGAGCAATCCACTTAACGAGGACTTTCTAGAGCCAAACAAAGGGTACGAGTGCAGAAACTATTCGTTTCTTTAAGCAAAAGAAGATAAAAAGCAAAGTTATGCTTTTCTTTCTCAACTAGATGGACCATATATATATATATATATATATATATAACAATGGTTCAGATACGCGGAGTCAAAAAGTACTGTAACTTTTTATTGTTTTCAATCTCAACTGATGGATGATCTTTTCTTACTGAATGGTTTAGATATGACTTCCATGATTTTACAAGCAACCGATTTGTGTATAATAGCTAATTTTCTTCCTCCCCTACATGCGCAATATATATATATATATATATAAACTTTCTCACAAACAACCATCAAATCAGGCAATTGAACAGTTACTATTCACGTAGAAAAGCAAAAAGTGCTCTCATATTTATGTGTACGACATAAAGTTCAATAATTTTTTCTAACATCAATCACAATGGTCTATTCACCTTGAATTGATTAGAGAATATATACTACCCGAGCATTTTAACATTCATATATATATATATATATAAATATATATAAAGAGAGAGAAGGGTTAATACATTTGCACATGAATACATTCTTAAAAAATTTAACCCTTCAATCTTAATGATCAATGGTTACAATCTTTAAATCAAAAAGCAATTTATACATCATACATTTATTGTGCTTGCAAAATACCAATATACTTTTTTGCATTTGTGATTAGAATTTCAACTATGGATAAGATGATTGAGATCCTTGACAATGTTTAAGCATGTACTCTCTCCTCTCTATATATAGGATGTGTGTTTAAATGCATATGAGTAAGAATATGCAACAAATTCTAATAAATTAAAGTTAAAAAATTGGTATATGCACTCAAATATACTTAAAGATCTCTATCATTTGATCGAATTTCAATTCAAATCTACATCGTTGATCATACGAAAAAGATGCTTAAATGGATTAAGCAGGAATAAGTATGTGCCAAAGCTGTGAATTGTTCGATAGTAGAACTCCCACCATTCTCGTAGAAGGACAACCAAATACGTAGAAGACACCAATAAGACAGAGTGGATTGCATACGTACAAAGTATGGCTTTATTCTGCATTCTCGTAGGAAAAGGGCCACCAAATACTTAACAAAGAGGGTGCCAATCTGACAGAGTGGATTGCATACTTACAATACAATCTCTTGGAAGCCACCAGCATAAAGAAATCAAGAACCGAACTTCGAATTGAACCGATTTTCATAAATTTGAGCGAATCGGCCGGTGCGAATCAAACCGAATCGTCTTGATCAGCAGATTCGAAATCCGAAAAACGGTTTCAAGTATCTAAACAGGTCCAAGTTTACAATCTGGTTCACTTTTGAAACCAGAACCAAAATGGTAAAGTTGGGCCGAAAGAGCCAACAACGGTTTTTTTTGTCGGTCAAATATTTAGCACAAAGCTGGGCGCGCCGGGAGGTGCCGATCAACCCTTTTAAGGGGGCGTTTGATTGTGACTTGTGAGGCCGGGACCATGGAACTGGAAAGTTTCGGTTCTAGCTGGAACGAGAATTGAGCATGGAACCATAAATCACTCGGCTGAGTTCTGGTTTCACCTTTCACGGAATCGGAAGCTGTAGTTCTTAGAATTTTTTTAATTTTGTATTTTTTTTATTCTAGACGGTTTTCAAAACTAACGGTTTCAAACTGGAATTGGAACCGGCTCGGTCCTTGGTTCTAAGTAAACCGGAACCGAATTGACATAATTGGCGAACCGAGAGATTAGAATGGATTTTCTTTTGATCCCAGTCAACCATGGAACCTGTCTTGATCGAATCTAATTGTTCATCGATGTGATTGGGATTGGCCGATTCAGGCAAAGTCGATTTGGTTTTACAAGACTAATTAAGATTATTGGGATGTGGGTGTTGGCTCGAATCACTCTTCTCATGATAGCTTCGAAAAGCTGGATACTTTCCATGTTTGAGCTTGTTTGGTGGCATTAGCAATCACTAGAATTCATGGCCATGGGTTCCTTTTAGAGTAAAACAGCCTAAAGAAGCAAAGGTAAGTAACAAGCATGGCCAGCCAGTACAAAACAATGAATGGTATATGGCATGCAGTGTACGAGAGAGAGAGAGAGACAGAGAGAGAGAGCGGACCACTTGAAAAGGAGGTGACCCACAGAGCAGATGAGAAGTGCCATTCTCCTTTTGCTTTAATTGTGTTGCTGCTACTGTTCCTGCTGTTGTCCTCCCTTGTTCTCTGACCTCTGCCGGAGCATGACGACGCCCATAACAACAAACTCAATGGAGTTTCAAGGCTTCTTGCCATAATTAACCATCACCACTGCTCCACAATCATAAAGTGGTCTTCACCTCTCTCTCTCTAGAAACAGGAAAGTTTTTAGGTAATCCCAACAAACAAAGCAGAAATTCAGATGGGAACAGAAGAAGAAACCAGAGATTTTGCTGGATTAATTTAGTGATGGATGTAGGGCGTTACCTGGTCTCAAGTATGTGGGAGTTATCTCCTTTCTCTCTCTCTTTCTGTATTAAGAAATTTTAGCATGTGATTGCTTGTCATTATTGAATGATTCACGAGGACTGAGCTTGTTGAATTTCGGGTGTCATGTTATTGATTTGATTTACGATCATTAAGTATTACTGCTTGTGGTTATTCTTGCCTGCCTTTTTGATGAAATAGGCTGTCAGTTTTCATATGTTCTTATCGTTTATTTGGACTTTGTGGAATTATAGAACATGTGATGCAGTCTGGTGCTTCTCTGTGGGTTTTGATCTAGAGTTCTTGTTAATGTGGGTTGAATTTGTGATGGACACGAATAGTGAGCGACCCCGAAAATCTCAGGGTGTGACCCGAATTAGACAACAGAGGTCTGTGGCGATCAAGTGAGAGATTCCAACTTTTATCTCTTTATCATAGCGAAAATCTTTTCTGTTTTATCTATCGAGTAGGCTTCCCTAACCGAAACACGTTAAAATTTGTGGTGATCTGTCTTCCTTTTCTTTTCTCGACTTCTGGCTTTTACTATTAAAGTCATCATTAATAAACTAAGATAACAAAATGTAATGAACTTCATAGGTGACTTAGCTGGGTTATTTTGGTGGAGGTTGCATCCCTTTCTTGTGATATCCTTCTATTTCTGGTTCACTAGGGATGAATGTATAAGTGGTTTATACAAGTATTCAGAGCACTGATTCAGTTTTCTTAAAATCCATGGTAAAAAGATCCGACTGAGTTGTACGCTGACATTGGGTACCTAAAGAACCCTCCTTTCACATCCCGGCTTGGGCCCGGCAATGGTGGAGTTAAATGCTAACACGGCATAAGATCAACTTATATTGTGACTAAGAATCCATGTAGCTGAGAGCGCTTGGTGTGGAAAATGGTTGGTTGGTTTTTTGTATACTGGTTCTGTATGCTTTCATGTAAAACTCTCTGGTGATTGTGTTTGATAGTCTGTTGAAGAATTGATAGGCATCAAATGATTGATGGTTTATTGCTTGTTTTCCTGAATGTTTTTGTTCTATTGAGGTTGGATCGGTCTCCATGGTAAGGATTTCTTTGAAATTCCTTGTGTTACCTGATTTGCCTGTGACAGTATTCTGTCTGTCTTGCTTGATATGCAACTCTCCATGCTAGAGAGGTTTTTCAGTCCCCATTAGCTGTATGTATCCAAATAAAAATGTCATCGCAATCCACTATAAGGCAGTTCAGAATCGGATAAAGAATTTCTTTTCAATGGTCAGGAAGCTCGATGTCGGGGGGCCGAAATGAGATTCCCCTGCATTTTGAGCACATCATTTGAAGAAGAATATCACCTCAGGTAGATGAATTCCGTCATCGCTTTGGATTGTAGCTTTCTCTGGACAATGCATCAAATTCGTGTTGTTGGGGCGAAGCACGAGGTCCTCTGTTTTAGTTGATGGGCAGGAACTTTTTTCTGTGTTTGCCAACGATTTTCTTAGAAAATACATATGTTGTTCATATGGCAGGTAAGGAAAAAACTGTTCAATTATGAAGCAGAAGCTTCCTTGAATAATGTAGAATGTCGCGTCTTGTTATCACTTATCCTGATCTGCTTTCTAATGATCTCGGGGCGGTGAGGAGCTTGAATGACGGAAGCAAATTTTGTGCCCACAATACACAAGTTTCCCCCTTTAATGAGACTTCAATGGCATGCTTAAGTTGTAGTGCTGTGCATACATAAACACCTCTATGCACAATAGTGATGTACCATTCTGTCTAATTTTTCTTTTTTGGTTACAATTGGGAGGCCGAATCCAGGTATGCACATCCCGGGGATCGGACTGACGGCCTTCATCTTGTGAGTTGACTCCCTGCCAACTTTCCCAGTACCATCTTTAAATGTTTTTCTGCATGATCTAGTTTAGCAAAGTCTGTGGCTAAGATATTTCAAGTCAATTAAGGAATACTGCTGACTTGGTTTGCCTGTATCCATCAATCTTTGAAACACACACGCACAGACAGAAACACACACACATAATGTTGGAAATGTCATGAATATAGATCTTATTTCATCAAAATTCTACTGAATGAATCACTCATACTTCCGAGTTCATACAGAGGAGCATATTGGTGTTCATCATCAATTAGATGAATTTCAGAGTCTACACTAGACATACCATGTAAAATGAAGCCAATGTACTGGATATTGAACAGAGATAAAGCTTCATTTTGAGAACTTTGCTATAATGAACGAGCTTTTCTCCTTGCCCTTACTCTATATCCAGACACATAAATAGGGAAAGAAATTAGTATATGCGTACATCCATTACTCAAATCCATTACTTAAAAATTTTCACCGTTCAATGAATGTGATCAATGACTGCTAACATGGCACATGATAGGGCTATGTGGAAACAAAGAATCCATGTAGCCGACCCTGTCTAGTATGAGAAAAGGCTTAGTTGTTGTTGTTATAATGAACGTGATTAATGGTAAGGATTTGAATTTGAAAAGATAAAAGTACGATTGTATTTGTTGTACTTCATGGTTAATGCACATGGTAAATTAGATGCTTTTAAAATTCAAATATCTTGCTGCTTATCAAATGGAACTATGTCGTTTATATGAGTGAGTTGTTCTTACACCTCAAATTTGTTTACTGAATCGATTCTCTTTTTTCAATGTCTAAACATCATCAAATATCAAGAAAGAGCTATCCAGAAAACTTGCTGATTAGTGACAAAGATGATCAAGAACAGTGCCGGAGTCGAGCCTGAAGCCGGAGACTACTCCCTAGAGGAATCTGTTGTTAGCAGCCAGGTTGGCTCTAACATATCCAACCAAGAGACCTCCCCAGAAATTTCAAAAGATTCCCCTTCTCCCCACTGCAATTTCCAATTCAAATCTGAATCAGTCTCCCTGGATCTTTCATTAAACTGTGACAATTGCCTTGCCGATCCTTCCACAGACAAAAACCAGAGTCCCACTGTTGTACTGGGTCTTTCAATGTCAAGCACTGGCGAGAGCAGCAATGGCATCAATAGTTCGCATGATTCGCGACCTTCCGAGCTCCGGACCTTCTTGTGCCACTACTGCGACCGCAAATTCTTCAGTTCTCAGGCTTTGGGTGGTCACCAGAATGCTCATAAGAGGGAGAGGACATTGGCAAAAAGAACTCACAGAGTGAGTGTGCTACCAGAGAGATATGCAAGCTTAGCATCCCTCCCTCTACATGGGTCTCCCTGCCGGAATCTGGAGATCAAGGCTCACTCTCTGACGCATGATGCTGCTATTGGCAAGCCTGGCATTAGAGGAGGAGGTGCAAGATTCGTCAGCGGCTCCGTCGGGTTGCCGGTTTTCATGGATGAGGAACCAGCTGAGCTGTTCTGGCCCGGGAGTTTTCGGCAGACGGCCGATGAATTCAATAGAGAGAGGGAGGTTGGCTTCCAAGTTCAGGAACCAACGACGAACACTGACACAAACACCATTCAACTCCCCAATGAGGATTCCTCAAAGCTGGATCTTACACTTCATTTGTGACCCGTTGTGCTGGTGAGAATGCATTGCTTTTAGTTAACTAATAATAGGTTCTTGTGTTCTGCAACTGTACATAGAGAGAGATAAGAATGGATAGTTCGTTAATTGTGTTGACATTGATTTCAAAAGCACGGAGGTTCTCTTTTTACGTCTGACTTTAAGATAGGACGACTGTATGTTTGGTGTTTGCAGAGCATCACAATGGCACACAAGATATATATCCTGCCACTACCAATGCTACTCACATATGCCCTAATATTACTTTTAGGCGACGTAAATATTCATTAGCATAAAAACAATAGTGAGGAATGAGTGAGTAGTACTGGTAGTAAGTACTACTAGCGATAACACGATGTTAAAGATTAAAAAAGATGAAAAATAATATTATAATACTCATACTATCGAAAAAAAATGAGCATGAACAAGCATTTTAAAGAATACAACATCCCATTTTCTCTTTCTCACACACATATATTATTAAAAATAACAGTTTTTTTTACGCTACTGTCTTAATTACACGTGCACAAAGCATACAAAATAGAAAAAGATCTCTCATTTAATACAGATCAACTTGGTTTGTACTGCAGGGCCACCATTAACTGTACATAGGGAGAGAAAAGAATGGATGGTGCGTGACGTGCTTTGGTTGTGTTTGTTTGTTTTCTAGAACCATGGAGATTTTCATTTTTCACCTCTACGATGTTTATTTTGTATGTTGGTTGTTTCTTATAGTTTTCAAAATAGTTTTTCCTTCGTGAAATTGTTGACATTTTATGTTACTTTTATCACTATGTCTTCTGATTTCTTTTTTGTGTTTTTATTTTTTTGGAAAATACAATCATGCTCGAATCCACTTAAACATATTGAGCATAGTGGATGCGCATATCCCATCCATAGTCAAATTCACTTTATCATCTCAATTCTTCTATTATTGAGATGGATGGTTAAAGTGATAAAGCAAAAAATATTTATTGTATATAGTATATTAAATCTAAAGTATAAAAGTATAATGAAAATTTTTATTTTTATTTGAATCTTTATCATTAATCGTGCCAATCGAGTGACAGAGATGTTTAAATAGATTATGTATAATTTATGCTCGAATCTATTTAAACATTTCATTCGATTCACATGATCAACAAAAGAGATTTGAATTTTAAAAATAAAAAATACCACCATACTTTTGTACTTTATCATTAAAGTTTTTCTTTATCATTTCAACCATTAATCTCAAACATCAAACAATTAAGATAATAAAATAGATTTGAGCATCAAATGCATGCCTGAACATTTACATACTCATCTCATATACATATTCATAGTTTCTCTTTCAGCAGCAAAGGCTCAACATATGAAGCACAACTAGCAATAGCTCACATTGGATAGGAAGTTGACTCAGAAGGTCATGAATTTAATACCCAGGGTGTGCATTTGGCTTGGGTCGGAGGTTGACTCAAAAGTTGAAGGTCATGAGTTCAGCAGCAGATCTACATTGAGGCAACCCAAATTCAAAAAACCAATAAATACATGACCATATATAGTTCCTGGTTCCAGTTTCGACCTGGTTCTGGTTTCGTAGAAAGTAAAACTAGAACTGAATGGTCTTGTTTGGGTCCAGTAAGTTCCTGGCTCAGTTTGGTTTCAGTTGAAACCGTCGAACCGGATCCAAACTGACCATGTCTACTTTCGGGACAATATGTCATCTACTTCTGGTTCCCTCACTTTCAGTTCCGGACGTTTCTGGGGGCGGCTCTGGTCGGGTGCAACCCGCCAAACCGGATCCAAATCAGCCACCTCCACAGCATGGTCTAGGTTGAACTCGAACTCGAAACCTTCAGAAGCTTGTTTCGAGTCGGACCCCTCAGCCAGGAGGGCTCCTTTTTAAGACCATACTATTGAAAGGAAAAATCAGCCGTTGATATTTTATATGATGAATGATGAACAAACAGGAAGAGAATTATGATGGCAATGAGAAGAATGTGGCACCATGAGAGCCATGAAGGGATGAGAACTCATGTATGGAGTGGAAGAGATCAACCATCGATATTTCATGCCAACACGAAGGCTGCAACCAATGATGGTGGTCCTACTTTACCCACAACTGGCCAGGTCTAGTAATAACCGTGACCTACGTATGTTTCAACTTTCGTGAGGGAGATACCTTCTCTTGCCTTAATTTAGATATGTTATTCTTTTTTTTCTTGCCAGGTATAACGGGAGGCCAAAACCGGGTATACATGTCCTGGGAGTTGAACTTATGATCTCCAACATGCAAGTAAGGAGCTCGGCCAGGTGTGCGAACATGAGTAGAGATGTAAGTATGGGCCGGGTCACATTTTATATGGGCTTCTAAAGTGTTGGCCCGGTCCATACATACATACATACGTGTGTATATATATATATATATATATAAATAAATATAAATATAAATATAAATATAAATTTTCAATTACATATTTACATGCATAGATGCATAATTGCTTTATTACATATATATATAGTATATATGACTCATATAAATACATATATATGTACTATATATATACACTATATATATGTATAGTTTTTTCACATATATATTATCATATGTATGTGTGTGTATATATATATATATATATACATATATTATTGCATGTATATGTGTATATAAAACATTGTGGTTAGATTTGGATTTCAAGTAGATTTGGATCAGATCTTATAGACTCGATCTAATATCCAACGGACCTGTGGCTCGCAACGTTCAAGGTCATAATTTCGATACATGTTACGAAACACTTCCTTTTGCACTGAAAGAGTAAGCTCAATAGTAAGATGCTCTAGCACTGTTGCTGCTGCTGGGGAGTTCGACTCTCATAGGGTGCATGTGTGGGTGTGGGTGTTAGAGGCTTCGACCTCCTCTTGTAAAAAAAAAATAAAAAAATAGACAGACCTCCTCGAGATCAATATGGTTGTGCGCACCAACCAAAAGGACAAAAGGATTGCTCTTTTTGGTCTTAATTTCTTTGAGGAAAGCTGTGGTTCTAAGGCATCCACTCTATCTCCTACTACAGCAAGATTCTCCACTACTTTCTCCAAGACTTCTAAGCTCTAAAAACACTGGTAATTATTCGATGCCCCACAAAAGTGCACACCATCCACTCCATCCTTGAGTTCATGAACTTGGTCATGGTTTCCGATGCTTGGAAACCCTAGCCATAAGGCTTGTCTCGTGTCTGTAGGGCAATGGTCGATATTTTGCCTATAATCACGGTTTTCGGTATTGGCTGCGAGACTCTCTATGAATGGAGAGTATACTACTGACAACCAGCGTAAAACTTTATTGAACTCTTCTCAATGAATTCAATACTTTTATGTATTGAATCACCTAAATACATGAGTTAGGGGTGAGCATTATTGGTGTTAACCCAATAACCTAATCGAAGTTTCTGACTCGGTTTAACTTGGAGTCTCTTCATTTCTTTTTACATTTTTTCCCTTAATTTTTTCAAATTCAGAATTTCTAATGATTTTTTTATTCAAGACAGTGCAGGACTCAAAATAGAAGCGGAACCGAAACCGATCCATGTCCAAATACTGGCGAACAAGTAGTTGATCCAGTGCATGTTTCGTTCATAAGAGAGTACAAATTTACAAGCTCCCCATTTTCCTAAATCACGAACTCGGACAATCAGAGATCGTGATATCAGTATTCTCCTTGATCAGGATCTCGTTGTCACGTGTACCGATTTCTTTCGGACGGGCAATTAATAAATATAAAAATAAATAATGGAATTAAATGAAAAGTTGACAATCAACGGGCGGCTTGGGATTCGGTTTCCAACGAAGGCCCACCGGGTAAAAGGGGCAGCCAGCCGGTAACCTTCCACCTCAACCATCGTCCCGGGATTCTAGATCCGATCCGATCCAAAGCACAATCCAACTTACCCCAACAATATAAGATCCGATTGTATGTATTCTTGCAGCGAGAATCCTAATCAACCATATAATCAGATTTGGTTATGTATAACTGCCTCTCACTCTTTTTCTCTCTACATACATACATACATACATGTGCATGCACACACATATATAATAGAGAGAGTGAGAGTGAGAGAGAGTGTAAAGAGAACATTCAATCTTTTAGATCAATCATCAAGATTTGAATGAAAAGCATTATTATACTTATACTTTATATAAATACACCTTAAATGTGAAGTGTTTTATCACCTCAATCATTTATCTCAAAGATCAAAGGATAGAAATATTTATGCAAAATTATGCACTAAAATACATTAAGCATTTAATACCACCTACACACAATACCTATACCTATATATATATATATATATACACATGTATATATGTGTGTGTGTGAATGAATGAGTCAACGAATTCTTATAAGTGCTACTGTACTGTATCGTCACTTTTGACAACAACACATTCTCATTTTTAACAATGTCAATATCCATCTAGGAAATCAGATTAGACGAGACACGACTCGCCATTTCGGGCTCATGTGGCTAATCCATACGAGCCAAACTCGATCATCTTAGTAGCCACTGAGCTGAGCCCATGCAAGCTCGGCACGAGTTAAGACAGGCACAACAGTAGGCATCTCCTCTTGTTTGCAAGCCCTGCTTGAGTTTATGTCTGTTCAGTCTTCCTCTTTTGGGTCTGAATCCGAGACTGAACAAGAACCAGTTTAAGTGGGATTCCATCAAGTCGGGTTCAGAAGGGCTTGGGTCCGACCCGATTACACCTGTTTGTAAATCCATAGCAACGCACCGGCTGTTGCCGGTCGTCCCGGTGGACGCCAGGCGCTTTTAGTGGAGCTTCCACCACTCTCTCTCTCTCTCTCTTTCTCTCTCTCTCTCTCTCTACAGTGATTTCCCGTTTTCTGCGTCTGCAATTTGTCTTCTCCTACATTCTCTCTCTCTCTCTCTCTCTGCGCGTGTGTTTCCAGGAGTCCGATCGCCACGATTTACGATTAAGCGGCTTGGAGGATTGGAGTATCATCCAGATCTAGGAGTTTCAGGACGCTAATTCCGTTCGGTTAGGTTCTGCATTTTGGCTCTGGAGTCGAGAATTCGGGATATCGAAGGAGGACGGAGTATTTATTGTTTTGTTTGTCATCTTCCGCTTTTCGTTGCGGGTCGGCGGAACTGATGGAGGAGTTGGCGTCGGGTGATCTATACTAACGAGGCGCTTCTCCAACAACAAGCGAAGAGTATCTCGAAGTTTCATCAAGATTCGCTCTGGATTTCGAGGAATTCTTCTCTTCTACCACTTCGATCAACCCGTTCGTTTAATTACATCGTTTATTTCCATTTGGTTAGTCGAATCCGCTCGTGTTCTGTTAGAGTCTGAGGATTTCTTGATGATATATCAGTTTGAGATATTCTTCTATTCTATTATTTCTATCGGTCTATCTATTCTCTTTCCTTCTCGAGAACTATAGATCATTAGTTACTCAAAGCAGGTTAGTTCATCCGGCCCGAAAAGACGGCCGTTCTTGGTGGAGTGAGAGGTCTGAGTTTATTTTGAGAGCTCGGAGCGGTGAAGATTCTCTCTGTGACTGACGGTATTTGGACGCCAGATCTTTAGACGATTGGATCTGTTAAAATTAGAGAGGGATCTCCGTGAAATGCGATTGGGATAGCTTTGGCGCCTCGCGATCATGCCATCAGGAGATACTGCGATCAAGAGCGGCCCACGCGTAGGCGTTCCGGATAGAATGCAGTTCCAGAGCGGCAACGATGTTCACCAGCGGCAGTGGTTCCCGGACGAGCGGGACGCATTCATCTCGTGGCTTCGTGCCGAGTTCGCGGCGGCAAACGCGATCATAGACTCCCTTTGTTATCACCTAAGGTGCGTCGGAGAGCCCGGGGAGTATGAGGTCGCGATCGGGTGCATCCAGCAGAGGCGGTCTCCCTGGACCCCCGTTCTTCATATGCAGCAGTACTTCTCAGTAGCAGACGTAGTGCACACTCTTCGGCAGGTTGCTTGGAGGCGCCAGGCCCGGCATCCGGATCCGGCAGCGACAACGGGTGCCTTTCCTCATTCCAAGCCAGATTCGAAGAAACCGGTTATGCATATTAAGGGTGTGAGACATGTGAACAAGGGCATTGGTACAGAAAACGCAAGGGATAATCATCATTCAGATTCCGAGTCGCAATGTGTCAATCAGGAAGCATCTGCATCATCAGTTAACATGAAGAAAATCTCAGAAAGTGATACATCTGGAACTGAAAACAAGACCGATTATGCGTCTTCTGGAAGTTTCATCTCGTACGAGAACAATGAAAGGACGGAGTCCGAACAGATGGGCAGCAATAGCGTCATATCAGAAGCCAATGGAACAAAATCTGGAGATGAGAAAGAAGGTAACGGCGCGGTAGTTGGTGCCCTGCATTTCGTAACTTATTATGATTATTATGGTTTCACAAGACTGAAAAGTGTTTTTGGTTTGAAATTCTTGTGTCCACTTTTCTTGCTTCTTGATTTCGTACTTGTGAGCTCAGGTTGCCGTTAGAAATCCTTCGAGAACTAGCGTACGGTCAAGTTCTCATCCATTTTATTATGATGATATTTTGTCACGATGGCACTGCCAATTCGCGGATACCAGATTTCTATGTCGTGAGATTTGTTTGGTGCTTATTGAGTTGGTTTCTTTTGATCATCCACTGCCAGAGAGTATGATATTCACGCTGTATTTTTGATAAAAAGTTCTTGCATACTTACATACTTTGCAGGTTAGAGTCCATGTATCTTCTTACTTGCGAAAAGAAAGGATGCATTAATATCTTCATATAGATTGCAGTACATGTGATGCTGCTAATTTGTAGTACCTATGCCTGAGGAAATTTTGAATGATGAACACCCTTAGATAAAACATTCTTTCTTTCTATGTCTTTTAGTGAAAACATCAGCCTGCTAACAGAATGGACTCCCAAGATTTGTTCAACCAAAGACTAAGTCAATGTGTGCACTATCTTTTGCTTTCCCTACTTTTATATGGTTGAGGTTTGATATCTCCCACAAGTTTGGCTTGTGAAGTAACTAGGTTTCTCTACCTGAGGTTGTTGTTTCACAGATTCTTTTTGGCAGCATGACGTTACTCACAGATGTGGCAGTTGAAAGCTACCATGTCTCTATCAATATGAATGGAGGGCACACTGTCCGTGAAGAGCTTGTTCTTATCTTCTTTAGTGAACTTAGTGTGCATATACCAACATGCCCTTGAATATAAAAGAAGGCTTCTCCATTGTATAGCAACTACACTAACCTGATTTTGGTTTTCCTTTTCATTGTCAAAAAAACTTGATGCTTCTATACATAATTTCGTATGTGGATGACCAATATAATGCTTTTGCAAAATTGAGAAATTGCGGTATGACATTGGGCTTTCTAACTCAAGAATTTGATTCATGAGACGGTGCAAATTCTCTTTATTCTCACTATTCTCTACCCAAAACCTGCTTGCCAAAAAACAAAAGGAGACGACTGCATATGTATTAGAGGGCAGGAAGTCACAGCATGCATACCATACACTGTTGACTGATGAAAAGAAATCTGTTGCTCTCCAAACTCATGGTCCAGATCCCTGTGGCTAATTTCAGGTTGCTTATGTAAAAGATGGACATTCATTTGCTTTTCAGTTTTCTCATCTTTTAGTAAAATTGTTGTCCTTCCCCCCAAAAGAGAATAAAGCAATTCAGTTGCAGAAGGTGCATTTTAATCATAGCTTTGCTGACTGTGACTATGTAAAGTAGTGTTGTTTTGCAGCTTTGCTTGTTTTCGATATATTAAAAGAAACCATGCAGCTAGAGATGTGCAGGATGGACCTATATTCCTCTAGCCTAACTAGCTAGGGATGTGAATACCACCCAACTATTTGACTTTGGTAAGAAAACCATGACCCATTGACAAGTAGATTCAGATTTAATATAATATGGCAACTGCGTGAACATTTGAAAGTAGCATTAGACTTGAACTTCTCAAATCCAATTGTTAACCTTCCTGTGACTCAAACCTGTACTTGGATCCTTCTTGGCATACATGTAGATTTCTGTATATGTATGTCTTGCGTGTATGCGCTTTTGCTATTTTGTGTGGTTACCGTTTCCTCCATCTATTGGGAGCTTTAGATTACTTTCATTGGCCAGAAAGGATTATGTATTAACATTCTCGTTTCTATAGGAAATTGTAGGAGTGCTGTTCAAAAGGATGACATGAATACACAAACGAAACAGGATGAGAAACCTCTTCGTGTGTTAACCCCTAAAACTTTTATGGGTACCGAAATCTTGGATGGGATGACGGTAAGATTTTCTTCTCAGTCTGCAACAATATCACTTCTCGTATCTGATAGGCTCACTTGTCTGTTGTTAAGAGATCTTGGATAAAATTCATCTTAATCTCTTATTTTGGGGTCTGGAAAGGGACAGTCTGTAGGGGGTTACATCTTGCAGGAATTGGCTGCTCTCCCAACTCCAATGAGTGTGCTCTTAATTGCAGTTTGAGCACTTCACATTACGCTAATCTGTGTCCCTCTGTCAAGATCAAGAGTCGCTGAATATTTTATTTCTTTTACCATGCTGTGGGCCATGTTTTATCTAATGCTTATACACATTCCTTATTTGTGTTCAGGTCAATGTTGTTGAAGGACTTGAGCTCTATGAAGACTTTTTGGATAGTTCTGAAGTCCCACAACTTTTCTCATTGGCAAATGAACTTAGAGCTACTGGTCGAAGAGGCGAGTTGCAAGGTTAGAGTATTCCACCTATTGGTTTCTTTTATTCTTGAAGTTGTCTCAATATGCTACTCTACTGTTTTGTTGCTGAAGGGTTGTGGAAACTTTCACATTATTATACTTAATGCTGTTCCTGTAATATGTTGATGCATCAAATGTTCTCTCTATATGGATTTTGTCAATCTATGAAGCTTTCATATAATCATGGCATCAGAATCTCAGAGGGGCTTGGCGGGAAATGTACCTTAGCCTTTTGCAATGCTTGGTCATTATTGCTGCCCAATAAGCATTTTCCCTTATGGAGAGGTAAAGGTAGAGGATATGTTTCTTCATGCATCTAATGCCCTTATATTGCCACCACTGCCATGCATTATCAGTTTGTGGGGACAAGAACCTCTGTAACAAGGCCATTTAGCTCAACTGTGTGATGTTCTGTTCCAGTTGCTTGGTTCTGGAAGCACACTCTGTGGATAACCATGTTTCTAGTACATGGGGGTGAAACCTTCTCTTGAACTGCTAAATTATGAAAACTTGCATTCTTCTGATTGTCTTATCACCAAACAAGCAGGTAACTCGTTTCCCAAGTTCATGGTATACATGGTTGGATCATTATTGTCATAAGTTGAAGGAATCATACTATTTATGACAGTTGCCCCAGGGAGCTATATATTAGTTGGAGGGCTGTCTAAGATTTTGAGGAAAGAGATGGTACGTCAGCACCTTGACATTGTCAAGGTCATATGCTCCAGTGGCAGGTGAATCTTAGATAGCAAACCATATATGGAAACTAGGACGCAGTTGACCACAAAAAGCTGTATGTAGTTGGTAAAAGCATACCCAGAGTAAAAGTTGTATGAACTTTGTGTAGATAGTTAATATAAGGAAATAAATATCTTTAAGGTACGCTACCCATTAACATGAAGGTGCATAGTCTGGTAGAACCTTGGAGTGGAAATGATCACTACTTGAGTCCCTCCAATACCTCTCAGTGAAACTAGTAAAAAAGGACAGAGAAAGAAAATCCTTGGGACGAGGTGCATGTTGTGGCTTTTGTTTGTAAGCTCAGACAGATCATCTATAATTTAGTCAGAAGGGGATCTAGCAGATGGATGCAGAATCTCCTATCTGTTTTTTTTTAATGAGAAGGAACTTTTATTCTTTGTTACTGAATAATTCTTTTAACTGAAGCTGAAAAGAGCTCCTAACAGATTGTCCTGCAATGTTTCATTCTACCGCGGAAAACTGTCCCCAGTTAGTAGTCTAGATATGGGAAATGAAAGTTGGTTTGAATCAGAAATTGCTCTCTGGTATTTGCTAGAAAGATAAAAGAATCTTAATGGTGATCTTTTAGCAAGCAGAAAGGGTGCGCTTTACCAACGTGTGTTGGTCTGATTTGAACGTGCTTGGGCACCTTAAGCATCTAGTCTTGGGATCTGTCCCTGGTGCGATGTGTATGGAGAAGAGACAGTTGGAAGGGTTTCACACCTTTGGTGCCTGGCCATACCCAGGAGATTAGCCTCTCACCCTTCGTGTGGGGATACTCTGGGAAACCTAAAAAATTATCTGCTTTCAATATGAGGACAAAGAATGGGAAAGGCAATTTAATCTGATTCCATATTGAAGAGTAAACTCAAAACATTAAATTGCTGAGGTGCTAATGGTCACAGATGTAAAATTAGTGCAATGGAGTTCTGCCAGTAAGAATATGTAAGACGTGAAGGCATAATCGAAGGAGTTTTTCTGAGAAACATAAATGGCAGTATCTTTTATATGGTGTATCATTTGAAAACGTGCATCATACATGAATATGAACTTTCATATTTAGGTCATAATCAGAATTATGATGTGGGCAAACAGTGAATGGATCCACTGGTTTCTACATGTTGCAACTCAGACAAAAAGAAAAGGAAGCGTTCATGGGGTTCTTCATATAGGGCGATGTAAGGACCAAGGACCATTTCTTCTCTTCTTCATTCTAAGTCATTTTGAGTAGTGATATCGGTTCTATGTATTATTAACTCAAATGCTAAAAGAAAAGGGCCATGTCCAGCATGGTGATTGCTGGGAAGTGACAAGCTAGTGAAGGTTGTACCTGTTTTTCCTTCTTTTTTTTGTGGGTGCAATCAATGGTGACTTCTTTTTCTCATGCAATGGGCATGCCAGAAATCAGTGGGGGTTGGCCACCATCTTGAAGAGAATAATTTTCTCTCCTAATTCTTAACATCATCTTGGCAGAAAAATCTGAAGGCTGTGACTGGGAGCTCAGTATGAGAAAGAGTGATTCGTTGAATCCCTTACAAGTTCCAGGGTCTGAATCTACTTATGGGAGATGATAGTGGCGCTGAAGTTGATGATAGGAGTGCATTTGACTTCTCATGTCTCCATTTCATGTGCAACTTGAATTGCTTGATGTTTGTGGAAGTCCACTTTCATCTTGTTCCATCTCCATATTCATGTTTGCTCTCATCTTCGTCCCAGTCTAGCTTTAAATCACAATAAATGACGTGTTTTAGGTTGAATGCTTCCATAAAACGAAACTAGTAATATAGACCGTGTTTGGTGTTTCCAAAAGATCCTCATCATATCAAATCAGAATGTCAAGAATGTAGTTGGCCATTAAAACCCCAACAGAGGTGCTATATAGTTTAAAAAACAATCTGTCACCTTCAATCTAGGAGAAAATTGAATTTACTTAAATCAATCGTATAGAAAGTTGTCTATTTTCTAGTAACTAAGAAGGATAAACTTCCCAACAGAAATAGATTCATTTAGATAATATTTGATGCAAAAGGGCATCGTTGCTAGTATTAGCATCATTTTGCCACCATTAGGCAGAAACTGGTGGAGTTACACTAGCCAGTAGCCATATTTCTCAAGAAAATGGTTAAGAGTTCCCAACACACACATTGGCATCGGCCACAGGAGTGCGAAGCATTTGACTTGCATCAATTAACATATTTATGGTTGGACATAGAGTAAGTCCTGACAATTTGAGGACTGATTTTTTCATCTTAGATTGCTATTCAGGCATCTATGTTACATGGAATGGACACATAAATGTGATACGGGAAATAATAGCTCTCCAAAAATTAGGAAATAGGGAAACGACAAATATAAACAACAACAACTAAGCCTTTTCCCATACTAGACGGGGTCGGAAACGACAAATATGTATGCATAAAAAATAAAAAATGGTAAACAGAATATCAAAAGATGTCTTTAGGATTTGAGTTGAAGACCTTATTTGTACCAAAAAGATATTGTAATCAACTAGGCTATGTTAGAACATGTGATAAGAAGTGGTATTTAAAGTATAATATCCTTAATTGAGTGAAAGTATGTACAGAATGTTTGACATGTATTTCATACCACGTCTTGGTTTCTGGATCATTCCAGAATGGGAAACGGCTGCCCATAACCGTTTCTGTGCATTATAGTCAGGTACCGTCTATTGTAACTTTTCATATTTGGTTTCATTTTACCCTGTCAAGTGGCAAGAAATTGATATGCCTATCAAGAAAGTACTAGTCTGCTTTTCATTAGAAAATAGTTGGGGAAAGTAGGTAGATTTTATTTCGCCATACTGATTCTCTTACTCTACTTGATCGGTTGGAAATGTGTTAGCATCCATGATGTCTATTACTTCTTGCCTGCAAATGAATTTTCAAGTTTGCTAGTAGTTTCTTGACATTGTTTGTGTTAAGTATTTGTGAGCTGTCCTGTTTTCTGTTACAGCAAAAATGTTCTCAGCCTTGAACGATTAATAATAATGAAGCTATCAAGTAATCAAGTAAAACATATAAAGTTGGTGCTTGACTACACAACTAAACTTGTTACATAACCATCTTTGATAAGTTTTTATATATCTAATGTGCTGCTTTAGGCGCATTCACCTTTCATCGTTTTGTACTTGGGAACTTGAATTAGATCTATTGAGTTGTCGAGTTCAGTTTGAAGCGTCCCCTGAGGACATAAGGTGATCTTTCTTAAGTTGAGCAATCTTATATCACCTTTTGCGATCCACCTAGTGTGGTAGATTGCTTGGGCAGCTAATACCCTCTTAAGATAAGATCGAAAATAAAGTACTGGAAGAAGAGAAGTGAAGAACACGATAGATGTACACAATCAAGTTAAAAGACAAATAGTTAGCAGAGAAGGAAAAAAACTTCATGAAGAAATCAAGAAGCCTTTTAGCATAGTAATTCAATCATGAATGTCACTAATCTCCAGCAAATAGGTAGATGAAATCTAAATATGTTTGTTTAGTCCAACATAGTGGGGCCTATACCAAGTGTGTTCAAAGTCGTATTTTATGCAAATTATTCTCTTAAAAAGTCCCATCTCAATAGGATTTTTATCTTTACTATTCATGAGTACTAATTTGAATGTAATTTAAATATTGTATAAAATGTAATTATATTTGAATGTATTTAAACTCTACCCATGTAAGGAATCACCAGTGGCCGGTCCCAAGCCGGATAAATGAGGAGGGTTGCATTAGGCTTCCGACAGCTAGCATAAAACTTTGTAGGACTTATTTACTATGGATTCTTCAAATTATGATAGGGCTCTGTGGAAACAAAGAATCTATGTAGCCAACCCCATCTAGTATGGGAAAAAGCTTAGTTGTTGTTGTATATTTGAATGTATTTAACAGAATGCAATTAACAAGCAGTATGTAATTTAAATAATGACCAACATCTCCCTATGCGTGAAAGAGCCTTCCGAACTTTTACTCAACTTTTCTAATTTGCAAGGATCCTTTCAAAACGTGGAACTCTCGTGGGTTATAAGCAATCACATCAACATTGATGATGTATTATGCAATCCTATACACAGGGACTGCTAGACATAGCCAGTTCGAACCCGAACCGAGCTGCAAAAGGGCTGACCTAGAACAGGCTGAACCGTAACCGGAACTAGAAATGCCAGTTCTAAACCGGGAGGAACCATGGGTGCCTATCAAAACTTTTTACTATTCTTTTACAATAACCTTTCTCCTGCCCTTCCCTTTCAACATGACCTTTATGGTGGTACCTATAATGATGGCAATCATCTGAATACTAAGTGCTAGTGGTCAGTCCTAGACTCCTATCCATTCAGCTGGCCTATTAATGATTATATAGCCTTTCAAAATTTAAATATTTTATTATATTTTTCTTTTTTCTTATCTTTATGAATGTATAAGTTAAAGCTAGGTTCAAACTCAGTTTCGAACCGAAACTGGTCCTTAGCTGGTTCGGTTGCGGTTCCTATTTCTAGGCCAACATGGTTTTGAATTGCCGGTTCCAGTTAGCTTAATTAACCCCTATGAGAACTCTAGGCATATCTTTGCATTCGAAAGGCAACAATTCTTGAGAATTTAAAAAGCATAGAGAGCTATTGGACCTCAAATTTTCAGAACTCTTGGAATTACACAAAATATTTGATTAGCTTTCAAGAATCAGAGACTGATTACTATGAGACTACTATTTGATTAACTTTCGGAATTTTCAGAACTGTAGAGTTTTAAATTTTTTGGCAACCTGTGTGTTTTTTTGGCAAAATTTTCTTCTCTAATAAAATCCTGTCAACATACTATTTTTTATGACCGTCTCTCTGTGACATAACTTGGTTATGAGGCACTTATCTCGTTACAGGAAATTTCTTTTCAATGATTCTTTGTTTTTCAAAACCAGATATCCACAGCTTTTCAAAGAGTTGAAAATCAATCTAAATGAAAGGGAACCTGATTTATGGTGATTATTTGACATTATTGTGAAATTTACGCGTGAGATTCTTCCATGCGGGTTGGCACTAGCGCACCAAATTGTGTGATGACTCATACCTTTGACGTACAACACTTGAATTGAGATTTGTAATGATTGGATAGTAAAATTATAAACTTCAACCCCTGCGCATGACACCACTCAATGAGTTTTATCTTTACTGTGGAAACAGTTCTAAACATGGTCTCAGAATCTCGAACTTGCATATCTCGCAATCTTTCAGAAAAAGTACAACAGGTGATTTTATTCTGACATGATTGACTTTTCAATGTGATGTCATATTGTTGATTACTCTTAATTCAATGATACTTGTCATATTAGGGCTTATACAGATCTATAAAAGGAACAATCTCTATATAATTACTTTTGCAAGGCCACGTTTGAACATGGATCAGGAACATGATCAACACCACAAAAAGTTAAGTAAATGCAATTGTACATAATGACCAAAGTGCCTCTATATACAAAAGAGTCTTTCCAAAGCTTACTTCCACTACTCCAACTTGTGAGGATTATTTCAAATTGTTGGAACTGTCTGTAGCTGATCCACCTTTATTTGGGCCATGTGGCTCCTGTAGATATAAAAATGATTCATGGGATCCGATCTGATAGGCAATGCATCTCTCTCTCTCTCTCCATGTATATGTGTGTGGACTTCCATGTTTAAATTTCAGCAGTATGTGCTCTATAACATCTAGGATGTGCCAATAAGCAGGGCAAACATTTGTGCCTTCAAAGAGGCCCATGAAAGGTCGAGGGAGAGACATACTCCAGTTCGGTGTTCCCATTATTGATGGGCCTCCAGAAAATAATAATGGAACTTTATCATTCAGAGGTAAGCTCTTTCCACGTAGATTAATTATCATAAAGTTAGTGTTCTTTCTGAATATAGATGGTTACTGCAGATCATAAGGTGGAGCCCATCCCTAACCCATTGCTAGACATTGTTGATCGTTTGGTTCAATTGCAAGTGATGACTGTAAAACCAGACTCTTGTGTTATCAACTTCTTCAATGAGGTACAACTTAACTACGTTTTATGAAATGTATGCCAGTTTATAACACCGGACAATTGATGTCTAGGGGGACCATTCTCAGCCATATGCATGCCCGTCTTGGTTCGGAAGACCACTCTGCAGTCTCTTCCTCACGAAATGTAGTATGGTTTTTGGCAAGATGATAAGTATAGATCATCCTGGTGACTTCAGGGGTACTCTTAAACTGTCTCTGGCTTCGGGGTAAGTAGTTTAAATTTTACGTTCTCTTCTACAATCATTCAATAAGCGTTTTTCTGTGTTCTTGCTGGTGTTTCGGAAGTACCATTAGAACTTTGATGACAGAAAATGGCCTTTTCGCTCCATATCAGTTCTGCAACTGAAATGTGGAATGCTAACTTCAAGATGAGTCAAAGTCTTGAATTTGAAGCTTGAAGCTTTTGTAGGTGATACTAGAAACGTTAGTTTTTGAACTTCAAGATGAGGGGATCATGTTTCAAGGTTTACAGAATATCTCAGATGCTCGGCATTTCTCTACGAACATTTTGTTTAAGCATGAATGCATCATTCACTCATACCAAATCTTGAGGTGGATAGGTTGATTTCGGTACTTAGATGTTATAATGGGATGACTAGCATATTACGCAAATCGACAGAACGTGGACAGCATGTTTTCTGGCTAATCTTCTTTAAACCTTGATAATCCTTAACAGTCTATTCAAATTTTAGATGCATAGGAATACCAAATGCCACATAATTAGTTGGATTAGAATAGTCAGGATCCTCTCTCTCCCTGTGTCTGTGTGCAGCATTTTCTATCTAATCTTGTTCAAACCTTGATAATAATGAATCTCTTGAAGTTTCAGATGCATAGAGTGATAGAGAATACTAACTACTACATAATTAGCTGGACTAGAATAGGAAACTCTCACACACAGGGTTGTCTCTGTGTGTGTGTGTGTGTATGTGTGTGTGTGTGTGTGTGTGTGTGAGAGAGAGAGAGAGAGAGAGAGAGAGAGAGAGAGAGAGAGAGAGAGAGATGCATAAAGAATATTAAATGCTACATTATTAGCTGGAATAGGCAGCCTCCTCTGTGTGTGTCCGAGAAAAAGGGAGAGACGTTTTGTGGCTGATCTCGTGTACTCAAATTTTGGATGCATAGAGAATACTAAATGCTGCAATTAGCGGGATTAGAATATGCCGCATCCCGTGTGTGTGCCCCTGCTCATGTTTGCTGATCTCTGGGAGATGTTCTTCAAACCTTGTTAATCCTGAACAGCCCATTCAAATTTTAGATGCACATAGTACCCAAATTCAAACATGTGTCCGTGCTCATGTTTGCTGATCTCTCTCTCTCTCCCCGTGTGTGTGCATGTGTGCGTGCTGTGAGCTTTTGCTATAGAAACATAAAGATTGACATTTGCAGATCTGTACTAGTTATGAAAGGGAAGAGTGCAGACTTCGCAAAACATGCCATCCCTTCCATAAGAAAGCAGCGCATTATTGTCACTTTCATGAAGCCACACGCAAAGAGAATGATGTTTGCTGATGGATTTCCATCACCGGTACAACCGGCACCATGGGGACCACGGTCGCGGCTGCCAAACATGATTCGTCACCCGGGTCCCAAGCACTACAATCTGGTCCCATCAACCGGTGTTCTGCCCGGACCACCCCCGCCTCCTCAGCATCTACCTCCGACCGACGTCCCGCCAATCTTCGTGTCTGCTTCTGTGGCACCACCAGTGGTTTATCCACCTCCGCCAGCTCCAGTCCCTGTGGTCTCTGCCGGGTGGCCTTCGGTCGTCCGCCCTGCACAGCCTAGAGTGCTGGTACCTGGGACCGGAGTATTCCTTCCTCCTCCTGGCCCTGGCCACTCACAATCACAACAGCAAGGTGTTGCAGCCTCAGGTGAGACAAGCTCTGTGATAGAATCTTCATCTTCAGACAACTTGCCGATGAATGGGTCGATGCCGGAAAAGGACGACAATTTGAATCCAAACTCAGTTGAGAACATGGAGCCCGAAAGCAAGGGACCTCTCGCACCGGCCGGGAAGGCAACAAAGCAGGAGACTGATGAAAGTGTGACTACCATTAGCAACATAGAGGATAAAGAGGAAGCGGATGTTAGCAAGAAGCAGCAGGGTGGCGAGGAAGCTTGGTAAGATGGGCAACACGTACTTACCTTCTTTTGTTTTCTAACAAGTGCTTGCAGAAACACTGTAATCTGCTTAACTGGGAGGAGAAAAGATGTAAAGAGCGGCAAGAGTGATGACAATGCTTGAGCTTTCAATCTCTCTCTCTCTCTCTCTGTGCCTTTCTTTTGACTTCCATTTCCCCAAGAGGAGAGAGGGCAACAAGTATTTGCGAGTAGTTTCTTGTTTTAGTGAACGAATGAATTCCATTTTTGACTTCTTTTTCACCCCTAGCTGGTAATCACGGTTAATTGTTTATTAGTTGAGAAAGCTTAGCAGTGGAGAGGGCGTCATCGTCATTGTTTAGGTTATCACTGCCAGGCTCTTTTGCACACATTCATTTGCTTCCTGTTTCCCTGTCCATTCTTTAGCTCAGAAGAATGGCCACTTGACGTTTGTGCGGTGCCACTCTTAGGCTCCATATGCAGCAGAACAACCCTCTGCTTGTTTGGGGCCTTGTGTCTTAGGTTGGGTTGGCTGCAGGGTGTAGCACGAGGACTTTCTCAGAGTTTACTGGTATAGCCTGTACAATTCTTGGAATTCTGATGGAATCTGGTCTAGTAATGCTGAAGGGTTGCACCCTCCTGCAAAATATTTGACAGTTCTATTTGACAGTTTTATGCTGGTTATAGGTACATTAAGATAAAGCTCATAATTTTATACAAGAAAAGAAGAAAAATTTGTGTTCATGCATGGAGTGAGGCATCTATGGTGGTATATTATTGGATGGCTTCCGGTAAGGCGCGGTAGTGCCTTGCACCACCAGCGACTTGCTTGATTCGGCGGCAAACGCTCACACATACACCTGCTGATTTCCGTGTTTTTCACCAAGTCTCCAACAGGGGTTTATTGCTTGGAGTTCCAGCTGACAATGGCAATTGAGGGGAGTCCACGCGACTCTTAGTGAAGCAGCCTGGCTACCTCATCCACCAGTGGCCCCGTTCTACCCAAAAGTGCATGAGAAGGTGGTCAACCCCACGGCAGCGTCTTAGACAGCCGCCCTTCCTTCCCTCTCCCTTAACCTGTGTCCAAGTCTCTCTCAACAGCCAAACTGCTGCCTATACTAACCGGCTCCCTTGTATACCCATGGGGCACGGTACGAGCAATGCATCTTCTTGACTTAGACTTCTATGTGCGAGGCACGGCCCAGCTTATTGGAATCAAGACTAACTAGACTAAGACCAACTAGAGTCAGCCTGCCATACTCGGTTGGGCTAGATCCACGGGCCGCTAAGTCCATCCGAAGGTGAAACCTCCCCCCGTGCCTCGGTGGGGTGCTGCTCTTGGGGTTGGTAACAGCATACTATTCAGGTGGACCGGTGGTAATGGCTGAATTACGGCTGTTCTATTTGTGCCTTCGGCTGTCGATTTGTGCTACCGATTGGGCCTGGAGGCAGACTTGTCATGAGGTGGGCATAGATCTCAAAATCTCCACGCTAGGTGCTTTCCTTGATCACTTGAATACTGTCCAATGTACTCTATTTACCTATCTCGTTGTCTAAGTCCATAAATCCTGCTTCTTTCATGGTTATCCTTCACATGCCTGGCTTCGAGGTGCTGCACTGAAAGCCTCCGGTGCTTCGGACTGTACCAGCTCGTCGTTCTTAGGAAGGAATCATTTTGACAATCTGCATTTGGTGTTTTGCGGATTCGGTATCATTCTTCATTGTTCTGGGGTAGAGATGTCAAAATGGGCCAGACATTTTGGGCCCGTTTGTCTCTGGGGGCCGGGCTTGGCTGACTCCCAAAGCCTAACACAAACACACACACTCATGCATCGTCCCGTGTATCGAACTCACCACCCCCGAGTGGGCATCAGAGAGCTCTACTGGTGAGCTGTGCGACTCTTCAACCAGAGTTGCCACCCTTGTTGGGTATAGCCCACGCACTTAGTTCATATTCAGACATGTTGCTATCTGTTATTTGAATCCGAACTGAGTTATGCCAAACCGAGAAGATAGGCTTCAGCATTGCTATGCTCTGACTCAATCCCACCTCCACCATTAAGTCGCCTTGACTTGGATTGCATGGGAAGCAAGAGCGAGCTCTAGGCAAACCTTCTGAAAATCACAAGGAGAACAAGGACTGGGATCTAGGCTTGCCTCGTGATAACTCCGCGACCTCCACCACCAGGGCTGACAGCGATCTTCTTAAAGGATAACGCTTTGCAGCGATTAAAACTAGTTAGTTATTCTTGACAGTCGATCGATCCTAAGAACAAAACCAATACCGCACATTATTCCACTCAGTTGGGTCGGGTACATGTAGTTATTGACTCCTATTGGAGCTGCTGCATTATTTAGAAGTGGCCAGTTCCTAACTGGCCTGGTGATGACATCCGGAACTGAACTGGTCCAGGAATTGACTGAACCTAGAACTGGTGAAACCCAAAATCAGAACCGGGCCCAGAACAGGGGACTACTCGGTTCTATTCTAGTTTAACCTTTTATAAACCTAGAACCAATGGTTCCAAACTGCCCATTCCTTTCCTTTTTATTTTCTTACAATTTTTAAATAAATTTATCGATTCCGAACTCAAAACCGACCGTTTTTGAACCGAAACCAAAACCGATCCCGAACCGAATTAGTTATCATTCCTAGTCGTGGTTATGGTGTTTAATATTTCAATAGGGGGAGATTCACAAAGTAGACGGTGCTCTCTATCTTGTGTCCTATTAGCATTTAACTTCGAAAAAACAAAATAATGTTTATATAGTTTCCTTTGCCTTCCCATGCCGCATTGTCACGTCCTCGCTCTTTTCTTTTGTTTGGAAGAACCCAAATCGTCACGTCTTGTTATAATCTCCTGTTGACATAATTGTCCGAAGCTACTAAAGATCAAACTCATGATAAGGAAAGATAAGAAAAATACAGGAAATTATAAAGGGCAGTCCTGCTCATAAACAAGAATCTCATGCTGAGGACCCCATTCAAGAAGCAAACCAGCCATATATAACAAAAACAGGAACGAACGCAAATGTCAGATTTTTCCTTTTAACTCCTTGCTAATGAGTTTTCCCTCTCATCAGTTTATCCTCTCTCTGTGTGTGTGTGTATATAAGTGTAAGACTTCTCTTCTGAATTTCAATATTTTTGTTATATAGTTTCTTTTTAATTACTATCGCCTGGTAGGAATCCACAATTGAACCTGTTATCTCTCTCTGGCCTTTGCATATATGTGAGAAGGTTATTTATCTTGATTCATTATGGACCATTGAATTTTGAAGCTGTCAAAAGAACTGTCTATACATTGAAATCTGATAACTAGGAACATGTTTATGACTGACCAAACCAAATAGACTATATCCTTTAGGGATTCATTTGAAAACCAACACAACAAGACGATACCAAAAGAAGAGAAGAAAGAGCAAGAACATGACAAAATAAGTATCTGCTTATAAATGGGCAGCAAGTTCTCACTAGCGTGGTAATAATTTCAGAGAGAGAGAGAGAGAGAGAGAGAGGCCAAGTGGAATAGCCACTTTGGCTGTTCTTGAAGGGCCGAATATGAACTCATTCTACTGGTAGAACTCTATTGGGCAAGAGCAACTGGCTTAAGTGAGTTGTCTAATTATATACTTATCAATCTGCTCGCCATTAAATTGCAGAGTTCCCAGTGAACTCCAAACCTTCTTTCTAAATATCTCTCTTTCTTGATCAGAGCTAGGTTTTAGGCATAGACTCCTGCCGTTTCATTTGACACTTGAAAATAAAGAAGAGTACAGTCAAGGCATAGAAATTACAGTAATGTTTCTAATTTTGCTGACTGCAGAAGCCTAGGCTAGCTAACTTGCGAATGCCATTTATTATTGCACTAAAAAACGCCAGCTAATGTTTTTCTACTTGAGTTGCCTTCAATGTGCTGAAAGTTTTCATTTCTGCGCCAACTCGAGGCCTGCACAAATGAAAGGTCAGCACACTAGATTTGATTTCAAGTTAAAGTCCTAGAGTAAGATACGCACAAATGAAAGTTTTCATTTCTAACTCTAGTACTACATCAGATACATAGAGTTCAACAATCTGACATACATATTTAATAATTTAAAGTTCTACAGATTAATGGATACGACCTTGATTTAGCATATAACGTTCAAACATTGGCGGGTCTCTAGAAACTCTTTTGAGGTGAGCGAACAGCTCCTAGAATGGCTTTGGGTGGGATGAATCTCACCATGGAATATAGACTTTAACTTGATTTTCGAAATTTCGGACATGACAAATGCGATAATAAATGACAACTTCAATGGGCTATGTATCTGATGTTGTACTAGAGTTAGATACGCACTTGCGATACCAAGCAGTTTCCAGAAGTTGGTAGCAAATGAAGAGCTAGCTAGGTTCATTTTTTAGCAAAAGAGACTGACACTGGACACAAACTAACACAAACACACACACACACAAAGAGAGAGAGAGAGATGTATTGTTGGTGGTTTCATTTTTTACCACAGAATAGTTATAATCTTGATAATTGCTAGTAATGAAACGTTCTGCAACTACTGACCTTCATGCGATGAAGGAAACCATTTGGCAATGACTGACTGTTCTCTGTGCTTTCTCCCAAGAGAAACGGGTTCACTTCCATGTGAAAATATCAAGGTTTTCCCGATGCCTAATGGAAAAACCTTTCCTTATAGAAAGGTGGAAGCTATCGGATCCATAAAATATCTGATACTAAACAGAAGTTCGGGAATGAAACACAGGCCACCTCCCTATGGAAAACTCCCTTCACATATATTTGTGCATTTGGTACCGGAGCACGTTCGTCGCATAATTGTTTGAATAAAAGAAAAAATCATCAAGCATCGAGAGCGTTAGCTCAACACTCTAGCGCCATGGCTGCTGGTGAGGAGTTCAACTCCCAGAAGGTGAATGTGTGGGTGTGTATATTAGGCTTCGGCCTCCTCTAGTAACCAAAAGAAAGAAAAGAATTCGTCAAGAAATCCTGGATATTTTCATATTGAATTCCAACCAAACCAAACAATACCAAGCCCTTTTGCACCCAATGCTTTGCCTCACTGGTAGGGTTCTTTGATGCCCACTTTCTGGTGGTGAGTTAGTCATTTTTTTTCTTTTCGGGGAGATGTGTGCGCGCGTGGGGATGCATGTGTTACTTCGGCCTCCCATTGTAAAAAAAAAGTACCAAAATACACTAAGACATCGAGTCAGCTCTATATATAGGTTCTTAGTCTAAAGCTCGATCTTATGCCATATTAACATTTAACTCTATAAAAGCAAAGCAAGATTATTCTTTATTGTCAACTCCAGACACTTCATGGTATTGCTCGACCTCTTATAAAGTGTTCATCAGTAGCAAAATACAGTAGATAAAAGCCTTTTTAAATGTCCTAACCACCTTAGTTGTGTCTCTGCAATTTTATTTTATGGGCTCTACACCAATTTTTTGATACTCATTCGTTGGTAAAGAGGACAAGAAAGGCGTTGTTTTGTAGTGCAACTAATTCTACTTATTTGGCACTTTTAATCCTTCAAGAAAAGGTGATATTAATATATTTAGCAGGTAAACTGCATGTTTGAGAAGACTGATATTCTTCCAAAACCAGATTGAGTTATCAATATTGTTTATATTTGGCATTACATTTGTTGTTGCGGACTGCATTCTAAGTCGCTGTAACCTTAATTTATTTCTAGGTATCCCTTAATTTGATTGAAGTTTTAGGTTTGCATTTCTCTAAAAAAAAGTACAGTCGCACTCAAGTTCACAAAATGTATGATGGAGAGAGAGAGAGACAACAATGAGTAAGAGTAGGATTTTTCTTTCCATTTCAAATAAAAGTGCCAAAGATAAGCGAAAGCTCACCTCCACCTTCAGCAATTCCTTTTACAACCCTCAAATGAGCAATTCTTTCATATCAAAATCCTAAGACATTAATTATTTTCCATTGCAGCTCTTACATAGTCATGGTTTCATGCCATTTTATCGATATAATCCCAACCTCACATGTCAATATCCAAAAACAAGCTCTGAATAACGTCCAATAGTTACATTCTAGCACATATCTTAACATTCCCCAACATATTCTTTTACATATATGCGTCTAGCTCCCGGCAATTCACACTGGTTTTTGAAGACTGACATGTCTAATGTATCGTAAGATGCCCAAAATCAATGAGTTTTAGCTGTATAATTCAGTCAATCACCACCATTTCCTTGCCAATCCGGTCTCCCCAGTGTGAACTCCAAACTAGGATTCTTTTGATTTAAAGGAAAAGTTGAGTCCTTAATTGCTTGCAACCAATCACTTCTACCCTGAAATAAAACAGTGCAACGTCTTAATCAACCATGACTATATATACAGACACAAGCATATGCCCAGATGCTTGCTGCACAAACACAAACGCATGCAGGCACACTGGTGCACGGAGGCTCCCCTCTCTCCCCACCCCCAGCTATATATCTATAAACAGAGAAACGATAAACACACACACGCACACCGGCGCGCGTAGATACGCGCACAAAAGCACAAAGACATACAGATCTTCAATGCATAGGTGAACGATTACTGCGTGCACGATCAATCCGGAGGAAGACGAAAGCGGAATTCAACTAATTAATTACCTCAATGGTGTGTCCGTATCTATCTTGAGATGCCATACTTGGTGGCTCCTCGTCATCCCTTGAGTTGTTTGGTAACCAAGATCCTCCGCTGCAGGTTGATCATCAAAATAAAACCGTGACTTTGAAGCCCAAACACTCAAGCTAGTTATCTAGATATAGATATAACGAGGAAAAAGAATGACACTGTTTTGGTTAAGTGTACTCTCTATCACAGGCGCGAGCACCCACACACAACCATAAATAAATAAATAATAGCAACCAAATAACAACTACACACACACACACACACACACACATATATATATATATGTGTGTGTGTAAAGTGCATGCCTCCTCATGTACCATCGAAATCAACCCATTTTCATCCACTTATGTGACGTCTATTGGCCCTCATTATGTATTAATCCACCAACGTTTTCCAACCGTGCTGAGGAAATAAGCCAAAATGTCGACCAGTGGCAGCCTGTTAGAAAGTGACGCGGTATTGGTTTTAGGTTGTATTTATTTGTAAATAGGTCTCGTAGTGGACAGTGGTGGTGGTGTTTTAGGTGTTGACAAAAATCTTCTGCCTAGCTGATCAGTAAGATCAAGAGGTAGAATGTCTTATTCTCGAATAAATAATGAAGAGAATTGTTTTTTGCAATATCTCTTAAGGAATTAGACATTCGAAGATATCGATATATCGTTGAAAGCAGAGAACATGGCAGTCAATGTGATGCAAATGAACAGTTCTTTCTCATATATATAAATGTATGTATATATATATATATAGAGAGAGAGAGATGTGTGTGTTTTTGAGTCAATATTAGGAAACAGAATATTTATATTGTCTAGTATTCCGTTAAAATCAGGACTTTATTAGGAAATATTGAATATACAAGAAAATGGTTGCTACAAATGACACCTAGTATGTGTGTGTGTGCGCATGTGTTTTTTTAATTTATTTCTTTTGTTTTAGAACCGAATATTTCGACAGTACGATCTGCAAATGCCCTTCTGCCCTAGGATCATCAGTTTCTAGCAGCCATCTATCTATTACCAAAAAATCGCAAGCTTTCTACTAGCGGATCCTTTACTCTCCCATTGAACAAAACAGAATCCCACGGAGCCGAACTGTTCAAAATTCCACAGTTTCTAATGTAAAAGCCTTTTGTGTGCATCATTCCTAAACCGTTTATTGCATACAAGCATATAGAATATGGAAGAAATTAATCTACAGCGCAAACACTTTAACACACTTTTCACATGGCACAAACAGGTAATATTGCAAAGAGAGATAGAGAGAGAGAAAGATGGGAGGTCTTAACATTCTTGAACTCTATATCGTGGTCCAATGTTTCAGATATGGAAGATAAATAAATACTTTAACACTCTTCCTCTTGAATCTCCTGAAAAACGATCTTTTTCTTTTCATGCTCTACCATGTCTCGACTTTATTGCCGCAATTTTTTTCCTCAAAGAACCACACAGCCTTGCTAAGTACAAGAGAAATATCACCTTAAAAGACTCATATATCTGCATTCCCTTAGCCGTACGTAAGCTTTTGTTCCTCTTACATGATTTACACTTATATATGCTTGATTGATGCATCAACAGATATGAATGGTGTTTATCGAATACACAGACGCGTTTAACGCTAATTATTTAGCTTCTGCAATAAATGGGTCTCCTAAAGAGTAGCTCCAAAATATGGTAAAGTGTACGTAAGTAGAGTTTCACCTTGGTCATGCAAGTCAAAATATGGGGAAGTATGAACCATTTGAGTATATAAAATTATAAATTTATATATCAGTCAGAGAGAGAGAGAGAGAGAGGAACTATGTTAACCTCTTGTTTTCACTCTCCTCGCTTGTTTCCGAGAAAACAGCACGTCCTTTCCTTTTCTTATGAACAATAATCTTCTAGTGGAGGAAAAGGCTGAAAATAAAGAATAAAGGAAGAAGAGATCATTGGTTCGATTAGTTACAGTTTCCTAATGTTGGACTTTAACCTAAAGAGAAATCTAGCTAGTGTTAAAGTTAGCCATTATCAACCAGATATAGTTTATAGTTCCCGAGTTTCGACTTTGACCTAAAGAGAAATCTAGATAGTGTTAAAAAGCCAGATCATAGATAAATATACAGAAAGGCTAAAGCTGAAAAGCGTGATATATAAACAGGAGATAGCTGCGATTCTCTTAAGCTTCACCATAAAGAGCAGCGCTCAGAAGGAAGAGAAAACGGTGGTGGTGATGAGAAAAGGGAAACGCGGGCACGTGCGGCTGTATTTGAGGACGGTTTCTTTTTCTTTTGTTTTGGTTGAGAGAGAGAGAGAGATGGTTCTGTTACTTCTGTATAATAGTATTGTTAATTACCTTGATGAATTGGTCCGCAATGTAGGAGAGTAAACCATCTCCTGATGTAGGTTTAGTGTGTTGTTCTGAGTCGGTCCGTCTTGTCCAAGTTTGTCGGTAAATCGTCGAAAATTCAGGTCATTTACGGGTTGATTTCCCGGTTGGTGTTCATCTTCTCCAGCTGATCCACTGTCGAATCCATCTGACTGACCTGAAACCACCCCCGATGGATCAGCTTCAGCATACCAACAAACGCTAAGCGTGTTTTTAGGGGGCACAGAGAGAGAAGAGAGGGAGAGAGTTTTAAGGCTGCAGAAAAGCTGAAGGGTTGGGAATACGAAATTACCTGAGGAAGCTGCAGACTTGTCAGTAGTCTTAACAGTCCGATACATCTGCAAGAGAAAAGAGGTAAAAGCAAATAGAGAATATGAGAGTGAAAGAGTTAAAGAAACCGGAAAAAAGCATAGTAGTCTCATAATCCGTTCTCTTTTCTCGGTTTTGGGGAGTTGTTCTAGTGTTTTCTGTTGGGAAACGGGCTGTCATTGACTACCCATTGTTGATTGTTTGGTAGGTTTACTAATGACGGTATTACTGTGAAATGATGAAAATTCATCTCTCTCTCCCTGAACAAGAGAGAAGCTCTCTCGTCCGAGACAACCAGACTGGTCGACTCATTCAATGAGAATCCTCTCCATCGGTAACTGTGCAACAGAAAAATGAACACCAGTGAAGAAAACAAAAAAAACAGGTTTTATCTCTTTTTCCTTTTATGCCGATCTTTTTGACTCATCTGAAAATAAGATTTTCGTTGTTGGTTACCTGTAGATGGCTCTTTACATGAGCAAGGGTTAGATCTTTGACATCCATAAGCTCCAGAACAGATTTTGGAGTCGCCCCTTCAATCATAAACGGGAAGCCATCTATTAGAAGAACCCACAAAACCCACCAATCTGATATTCCAATCTGATACCACATAACAACACAACGATAATAATAGAAAAACGGAAGAGAGGAGTGGGGGCATGAGTGGATACTTTCATGGCCACCAAGGAGTTCCACTGCGTGTATGAACCGAGCATGAAGAGTGCTCGTCCAACGCATTCTGGGTGCCCTCATGCTTCTCTTTGTGGGGAGCTTTGACATGAATCTTGATCTCATCATCACGCTATGAGAAGCATCCGATAATCCAGCGAAATGAGGCTGATGCGATTTCAACAATTCCGGTGACACGAAGCCGCCGTTGAACCTAGTGGCGGCTGCAAACCGGTAGGCGGCTGCCTCGGCACTGGCCGGAGATGAAGATGAAGTGGGGTTAGACTGCAAAATTGCCATTTGGTCCAGGCCTCCTCCCCCCAGAAGATTAGTGGGAGCTGAGCAAGGCTGTGAAGGATTAACTGCAATGGGGGTTGGGTAACCAAAATGGTAAAGAGCCATCTTAGGATCTTTCTCACTGAAGCGTCTCCCATGAACTGCCGGATGGTCACTGGGGATGAATGGAAAAAGTCGATTTTGGTACACCGGAATCCCCTTGATGGGCTGCAGCCGGTCCGATGGGTCCGGAATTGAGATGCCTTCGTTGATGTGGCTCATCTTGCTCACTCCATTCAAATTATTGTGGTTGCTGCCATAGTGATAGAAGTGAGGGAGATTGCTGCTTGGCCGGAAACCGCCGTCGATCCGAGCTTGATCCTCACTCTTCACTAGGAAGGTGCAACCTTGGTTCGCGAGGGACAGCTCGGTGTAGGTCTGGTGGCCAGGCTTTCCGGAGGCCGCGCCGTCAACAAAGTTCGACTTGAGTGTCCGGCGCCAAAGGTCGAAGCTACCATCGTGATCAACACCACCACGAGCCGCCGTCGGTGGAGTTCTGTCGGGGGGACTGATGTGCAATGATAAATCAGGCAGTGCAGAAGACTCCATGAAAACCCCTTGATTATGCATATCCTCTCCTGCCAGATATCACTATAACTAGATCCTCAATCTGCACCCAGGTCTAGAACCAACAAATCTCACAAACAAACACTTCCTCTCTCTTGCAAATCTCGCACACAAACTCTTTCTCTCTCTCTTGCTAGAGGGAAGGATTGAAAAGCGACAAAGACAATGACGATGGTGGTGGGAGCTGTTTAGAGAGAGAATGGGAAGGAGGCTATAAAGGAGAAATTTGGGTAATCGGGAATCGAAGAGAGGGATAAGAGAGAGGAGGGTAGGAGATCAAAGATGGTGTTTAAAAAAAGAGCAGAGATTGTGAACGTAAGCGAAAGAGGCACTCTTCCCTGTACAGACATGCTGCATCAGTCGGCACGCAGTGTAAGAGAGAGAGAGAGAGAGAGAGAGAGAGAGAGAGGAAATGTTGAGTAGTTACGCAAAGTGAGAAATACATGGAAAAGAAGCCAATTCTGCTATCTTCCCCAGAATGTATCAAAGGACAATGACACTCGACCGCCAGTAGAATGTAGAGAGAGAAAGAGGTAGCAGTCAAAACTCAAGCAACATCAGGATGGGTGACTTTTCCGTATAACTCGGGTTAAAAAAGAGGACTATAACAAGCATTAAAAAACAATAGAAAGGAAAAAAATGAAAAGAAAGGATCGTGGTTAGTCCCTTTCACCTACCCTTGGGTTCTCTGCCCTTTCTTTTTCCGCCTTTGATAGATACAAACGTTTTTATGCCCTTTTTAACTCCAAGGAAATGCCTGGATTTAATATTATTTCAGGCTTCCCTAATAGAGACATCCCTCTTTTTGAATAAAATATATATTTATTGTAAAAGAAAAGGCAGGAAAAAGTTCATCAAGTTCGAGGGTGATCAACAAGTCTCCCAATGAAAGCATGCATTTTCCGCAATGCAAATATGTAACTTCTTATATCATTCCATATATATATATATACATATACATATATATATATATATATACATATACATATAGTCAAGATCCTGATCTTCCGAGTGACATGGTGGACAAACATACGTTATCAAAGTTGCCAAGCTGCACGAGTAAAAATTCAAAATTTTCAACATATATATATATATATATATATATATATATAGTCAAGATCCTGATCTTCCGAGTGACATGGTGGACAAACATACGTTATCAAAGTTGCCAAGCTGCACGAGTAAAAATTCAAAATTTTCATTTTCACTGGCTGCCCCTAAGTTTATAAGTCCTTACATACACACGGAAAGATCCCTGCGTTATGTATATATATATATATATATATATATATATATATATATATATATATATATGGAGAGAGAGAGATTAGTCCATACATATATCCATACACATCTAGATTGGTGGTTAAAATTCAAATTTATATATATATATGGAGAGAGAGAGAGATTAGTCCATACATATATCCATACACATCTAGATTGGTGGTTAAAATTCAAATTTTAAAAACAAAAAAAGTAACTTATATTTTTTATAGATATATTAAATGTACTTGATACTATTTACTTTTTCTTTAAAGATCTTAATTGTTCATATTAAACACCAAACCGTTGAGATCTTTAAAAAATTAAGGGTTTTAAAAAAAGTAAAAAAATAAAAAAATTACAGAAGGGTCTAGGAATGAGCAAAACCCCCTCTCTCTCTCACACACATATTATATGTATATATAAAGAGAGAGTAAAAGGCAAAGCCTGTTGAGAAGATGCAGAAGGGTCTAGGAATGACAATATATTTGACCAAAGTGGATGCATATTCTTTTGTAATATAAATCTAAGTCCAGATACAAATCTTCTAATTCCTTCTCATCCTCCCAAATATCCCTTCTATGAACTCTACACGTTTGTCTAGCATATATTACATTGATTATGTCACACCCACATTAGCATCCGTACCCAAATATTGAGTTGACTATTGCGCATTCATGTTCTAACTCCTAGGTTCGATCACATGACAGAATCACCATATTTCTTTTAATCCCAATTTCTAATAATTAATTTAATCCCAAATGCCTTAAGTTCGATGACTTGATTAATGTATAGATTAATACAGTTGGTGACTCGATGATTCCCTTGGAAGACTACATATATACTTGGATGATTGACGATGCCACCATCTCTCGACAATTGGAAAAGATTCAAAAAGAAACATGAAAACAAACTCACTTCTCAAAGCTTAAGGGGTGTTGAAGCTTCTTATTTCTTTAAAGACTCCCAGTCACATTCACTCTGTGCATAGCATTAATTGGTTGCAGAAATCCACCACTACAAGGTGAAGCTTGAACTAATGGAGATTAATCACAAGGATAATCCTTTTAAAGTTTGTGCTCTACCAAGTTACTTCTAGTGTTTTCTTTTTTTTGGTTAGAAGAGGAGGCTGAAGCTTAACACACGGACACACCCACGCATGCACCCCCTGGGAATCGAACTCCCCACCAGCAACAATGGAGCCAGAGCATCCTGCCATTGAGCTAATGCTCTGGGTGCTACTTGTAGTGTTTTCATCTAAGAAATTTTCATCTCTATATTTTTCTCTAGAAAAAAGTACCTCTACCTATTAAAAATGACACCCACATATGCATGGTGAAAATAACCTTTGGAGTTCATCTCAGTTAAGGTCTTCAAGTTTTCCTATTGATGTGTAGATCTTGATTTTACCTTCTTATTGACATAGCTCGAACGAGTTTATAAAGCATTGGTTTGATTGGATTTAGAATGCTATTGATTGTCAATTTGTAATGGAGAGGAATCTATAATTTCACCCGCATGAACCCGCACACACACACACACACATATTTATATGTATGTGGATGTATTTATGTATATAAACCCTTCTCCTTATAAAGAATAAATTTATACTTGAAATCATAATATTTTCCTTTTACGCTATTGAATGTCAATCTAGGAATGGAGAAGTATATATGTGTGTGTATTCTCTTCTCCATTACAAATTGACAACAATTAGCAATCCAAATCAAATCAAGCTAATGCTTTCTAAACTCACTTGAGCTATGGCAATAAGAAAGTAAGATCAAGGTCTACACATCAATAGAAAAATCTGAAGAACGTAACTACAATGAATTTCAAAGGTTATTCATATATGTATATATACATTTTTCCTTACAAGGAATGCAATTATATTCAAAAAGAGTTGTATAGATAACACAGAGCATTATCTCATTTGGCAGGGCTATCTAACTCCGACGTTGCTGGTGGTGAGTTCGATTCCCATGGCGTGCATGTGTGTGTCTCAATCTTTGGCCTCGAGTTGTGACCAAGAAGAAAATGATAAACATGTATACGTCCGACTAGAACTTTTAGGAGCAGCTATGCACATCCAGCTTTATATGAAAACAACCACTGGTTCAATGAAGGTTGTGAATTTGGATATGTCCAACTTCTTGTTCAGCCCTTTGCATAACTATTGCACATTTTTAAAGTATTGTGCGAATTTAGCAGTTTGTAAAGATTCCGTTTCGGATCTACGTTGAGTTGAGGTGGGGGATTCGCCTCACCTGAAATTTCGAAAATCAACTTAAAGTTCATTAGCCCACGATGATATCCATGGTCTTTAATACATAGTTCGCCTCACCCAAAACCATTCAAGGGGCTATTCGCGCTAGCCGAAATTTCAAAAATCAACTTAAAGTTCATTAGCCCACGATGATATCCATGGTCTTTAATACATAGTTCGCCTCACCCAAAACCATTCAAGGGGCTATTCGCGCTAGCCGAAATTTCAAAAATCAACTTAAAGTTCATTAGCCCATGATGATATCGATGGTCTATAATACATAGTTCGCCTCACCCAAAACCATTCAAGGGGCTATTCGCGCTAGCCGAAATTTCAAAAATCAACTTAAAGTTCATTAGCCCATGATGATATCGATGGTCTATAATACATAGTTCGCCTCACCCAAAACCATTCAAGGGGCTATTCGCGCTAGCCGAAATTTCAAAAATCAACTTAAAGTTCATTAGCCCATGATGATATCGATGGTCTATAATACATAGTTCGCCTCACCCAAAACCATTCAAGGGGCTATTCACACTAGCCGAAATTTCGAAAATCAACTTAAAGTTCATTAGCCGGTGATGATTCGATGGTCTATAATACATAGTTCGCCTCACCCAAAACCATTCAAGGGGCTATTCGCGCTAGCCGAAAAGAGTTTTTAGATCTGCCAAAAAAGCATGCAACCCAATGTAGATGGTCCAATTATGCTAGTAAAGATGTAAAGGCCAAATAATTTACTGGGTTGGAGACCTAAGTCTACTAATGGACCATCCACTCTGTGTCGTACATGAGATGTTGCATTTTGTGCCACTGCTATGTATTGTTGCTATCTTGAAATGAAATATTACACACACATGTACAAACACAAACAAGCAAACAAACAAGCATATGTGTGTGCACGCACACATGCACACACTGTGGTTTATCCATGAGAGGTCAGTGTAATGCATTGCACTCGTGCACACGCGCAAACGGAGAGCACCCACATGCACACACATTGTGATTTACTCTAGAGAGGAGAGTTGTGCCATATGTGATGGCACTAAATGCATCTAAAAGCATTCAGCTATCTTTTGTTTTTTTTGTTACAATAGGAGGCCGAAGCCTAACAGCCACACATGCACCCTCTGGGAGTCGAACTCCCCACTGGTGCTAGAGCGTTCTGTCGTTGAGCTAACTCTCTCAGTGCACACATGAATATTTTTATGTCAAATACTTGTGCACTGAATCACAACCAGATTGCCAAGTATTAACTAATTATTTACTCATAATTACCCCATAAAGAAGCATCAGGCTCTTGGAACGAGAAGAAAATTCATTAATTATGCTTACGTCTCTTAAGATATCAAACAAAACCAAAGAAATAGAGAACTAAATGTGACACTTGAGTATTCTTTTTTGTTTTATGTGTATAACTAATTGCCATTAAATGCTACTTTGATTGAAATTTCTACATCAGAATTGGCTGTAAATCAGGTACCAATAGTGGCTATTAAGGCAGAGTGATCATAAATCAAGTTTAGGTTGATGCAGTACATTTACGTACATGAGGACAGCCTTCTCTCTCTTTCTTTCTCTTTCTCTTGTTTCTTTATCTTCTAGGAAGCTAAAGTTCCTTCTGAATCTGATGCATGTATCATTTAATGAACAGGGATATCTCAAGTTAATGTCTCTGAAACAAAACTGGTTGGCTTCTTTCGCTAATGATATGTGTGAAGCACTTAAGTTTGTTCTGATCCGGCCTGTTAATGTTTCAATATTATCGATACTTAGTTAGCTATGTATTAGCTGTAAGTGAAGTACTATTGTCAGGAAAGATACGCAAAAGCATGGAAATGAAGTTCACAAGTCACCTGTCCTGAAGCAGCATTGAATTCATAACTACTAAAGAATTGTTGGCATCTCAATTCCCATGATTTCTTTAAATTTTAAAATCCATTATACATAATTGCATTTATATCTAATACTTATATACATACATATATATGTGCATATATGTGTATATTGTTGTCATTAGAAGTGGTGTTAATGACACTTGTAAAAACTCACTGGTGGAAATGCGCTAGAGAACTCTGACCCTCTATGAAAAGGAAAAAATGGATAAGGCTCAGGCGATGAACGTGAGCCCTTGGGATCCCGATTGAAAGTATCCCGACATTTTGTTGATACTACGCGCTCTAGCAAGCAACAAAAGATTGTGAAGAAGCACGGTCATGTTGAAGAAAAAATCGGTACAACAGCAAGCAAAAAGTAATAAAAGTGTTGATGATGTGATGATGCCCGTTTAATCAGTTCAACCATTATTTATGAGCCTTTCTTGAGGCGATAACAGTTGAATCCATCCTTCATTCTCGTTCACAAGTTTTTCAATAACTCTCCACTCGCCTCATTTTTGTTGCTTTTATGCCGTGACATTAGTTATGTGTCTATGATGATCGCCACCTCTTAGTATCATTGCTCCGTGCCTTCGAGGTCTCCACATCGTGGGCCTAAACTGACTTCTCTTTTATGTGTCTTGGGTGCTTATCATGCCTCCTCGATTTTCGGTATCAATATATACATTCATATATATAAACACATACATACATAGGGCCTGGCCAAACAGTTAATTTGAACTAATTAAGGTGATTTCAAGTGAATACGATAATTATATCAAAGAGTAAGGAAATTGCATGGAGAGTGCTACCTCAACAGCAGGGCAAACTAACACCGTTGCTCCAAGTGGGGAGTTCGATCCCCGGAGAGTGCATGTGTGTGTGGGTGTGTTAGGCTTCGGCCTCCTCTTGTAACTAAAAAAAAAAAAGTTATAAGGAAATTATTGGCATTAAAGGAAACAAGGACTATTAAGATTTCTCTCATGGTGCAATGCTTTTCAGTCGTACAAGGAATAGAAATATGCGATGGAAATGATGATCAAGCATGTGCTTACAATATCTGCATGAATGGACGAAACTTTGTCTTGGTCCTGCATGCATGCAAACAAGTGGAGGTGGCCATCTTTCCTTTCACACACCCCTTTACACATGAAAATTATTCCAAAAAAGGCAGCCAATTAAGAACTTAAATAAAATATTATCTATACTTTTCAAAACCCTGCGTGTATGTGCATGCACAAGCTTTCATGTGTGTGTGTGAGAGAGAGAGAGAGGTAGAGAGAGAGAGAGACTTTCAGCTGGCAAACAAGTTCCTTTTATTGTTCCGCTGCACTGTCATTAACTCCAACCACAACACTTTAAGCTGCTGCCTAGGACGAAAAAGACGTTGATTGTTTAGTAAGCTTGTTCTTGTCAAGTGTTTACGAGATGCATAAGCGAGTTGATTTGGATCCAACTAAATTCCGACCTATGAGCCTATACTTAGACATGCCTAGTTTCGGTTTGCTTAGAACCAGGAAGCAGAATCGAATCGGGCCGGGATCAAACATGTTCCAGTTTAGGTACTAAACCATGTGAAACCAAAAAATAATATTAAAATTTGAAAAAAATTATGGAACCGATGGTTCCCAGCTGACGATTCCGAAACAGTTTTGGTTTCATAGAAGTTGGAACTGGAACCGAACATAATGGTCTTCAGTTCTACAGTTCTGGTTCTAGTCGGTTCTTGACTGGACCAGTTTGGAATTAGCCATGTCTACTTTTACTAAGATTTCAAAAATTGTTTCTAATTGTTGGTTTCAAGCAAATTGGGTCTCGCTAGAACCGAACCACATTTAGGAGATGTGAGAGAGAGATTTCAAAGATTGTTTCCTGTTGTTGGTTTCACGCAAATCGGGTCTCCCTAGAACCGATCCACAGAGAGAGAGATAGAGGACGTGTTACATAATTAGACCACGTTAAGTAAGGTATGATGGAGAAAAAGTACACTGAATTTCTTTGAGAAAAGCATTTTGAAGGTGATAAAGGAAGCAAAGGCAAGGAGCCAAACAGGGCCATCCCTGTACGACCATGCAAACGTTCAGAGACTAGGCCCAATCAGACCCATCCACACATCTAACCCTCTCTAGGGTTGCCTGCAAAAGGACAATAATTGATACAATGATGACTGCTTGTATGAGTCACAACGCCTTGGAATTTGAAACCCCTTCCCTGTAAACCACCCGTGTGATTTAGACAATAGAAATTCTTGTATTCCCCTTCCTCTCTCTCTCTCTCTCTTAATGAGAGATAAATTAGGCATTCATAGTACATTGGGAACACTAGTCACGATTAAAATAATGATGACCACCCATCCCCATCACCTTTTATAATATATAGAGAGAGAGAGAAAGAGAGAAATCCAATTGTCGACATTTTCAAACAAATCTCTGTACATTTACTTTTTAGTTTTAAAGATAAATATCAACCATTTATTTTCATAAATCATTGACATTTATTTTGATATGTTAAACACCTAATTGTACTAACTACTAAGATATGATAAACTCTTGGATATGTTTGCAACATTACATGTTAACATACTCAAACAAATCTCAAGCATAAAAAAGATTATAAATAAGATATATTAAGGTCTCTTGGTATATGTTAACAACATTAATGCTAACATACTTAAACAAATCTCAAGCATCGAATTTGAAAAAAATAAATCATTGAAATTTAAATTGTTTAAAAAATATATTTAATTCAATTAATCACTTTTTACTTTTGAATTCAAATAGATAGATGAGATTTATTTAGATATACTTCCATATGTCATGCTTTCTCTGTCTTTCTATATATATGTGTGTGTGTGTGTGCGTGCGTGGGTGGGTGAGGAGGGGGAGGAAGGGAGAGGGGGCGTTGGCTACGAAGGCACTAGTAGTGATGGTCAGCGTCAGTTACACACACACACACATATATATATATATACACATACACATATATATATACACATACACATATATATATATATATATATATATATATATATATATATATATAGAGAGAGAGAGAGAGAGAGAGAGAGAGAGAGAGAGAGAGAGAGAGAGATGAGATGGGACTATGTATATGATTTTTTTAGATTGGAAGATCGAGAGAAAGAAGAATCAGAAGAAGAGTAGCAGAAGGATTAAGATTTTGTTTGACACGAGCAAGGAATCGAAGCCCTAGAAGAGCGGGTGTTGTTTTCTGCTTTGAATATAATCTGAATTGTTGGGGGGAGCTCCGAGACGATGTAGCTAGATTCCGGCACCCCCATGTGAGGTGTTGTCACATGATCCTCTCATCTTTCCATTCTCTAGCAGAAAAGATTAAGGAACCCCTCTCCCAGAAACCAGAAAAAAGAAATATCTCTGGTCTCTGCAATCATACTTTGCTATTTCAGCGCAGCTAAGCATCATCGTTGTTCCTTATTAAATTTTCAGGCAGTACTACGTGAATTAATGCATTATAGTATGGTAATAATAATCATATAATAATAGTAAATAATAGACATGAAAGGAGCTTATCTAGTGAGAGAAAGAATAAAGAAGAGAATATATCGGAGATTGGAAGGAAGCCCTTCTCAACCGCCGTGGATTTTGGGCATGTCTTTTGACTTCTCTCTCTCTCTCTCATCCCCACTTGTTTGTCTGCCACACACACTGCTGCAACATTCCTTGGTGTGGGACCTTTAAATCAGCCCCATACACAAAGACATCTGGAAAGCAACCCATGCATGGAGGGGTCGTGGACATTTTGTTGGTTTCCTTTTCAGATTGAGATAAATCCAAATCCTGAAAAGTTGAGAAAGAAAGGGCAGGGTCAAGAGGTGAACGAGAAGATATCAACATGTATATTACATGTTATATATATAAATAAAATAAACAATAATTCGGAATATTGACTTTGTAGTACATGTCTATTATAATGTCTCAAGCGTGTATTGTTTTCCCCCTCGAATGATCCTCTCGTGACTGAGGTTTATAATTAGCCTCCCTGTGGTACATATTTGCTTTTCTTTAAATTTGGATGTTTGAGCGACCCCCCCTCTCTCTCTCACACACTCACACATACAGGCGTGCACATGCACACACACACAAAGTAGCCGTTTGGAGTATGTAGTCAATCTTTTGAGTGACAACTTATAGAGAGAAGTGGTACTACCACCATCTAGATGAGAAATAGCATATGATGCATTTTTCAACCTTAAAGTCTTAGAGACAGATGCACAAAGAGCAATGACTCACCTGGCTAGGAGGTCAGCCCACAATCTGAAGTCCATGGGTTCGATACCTGGATCGTGCACACTGGTGTATTAAGGAAATGCAAGTTCTTTGTGGACTTGAAATAACAGTGTACCTTACCCGAAGTACAAGTATGATTCACCCCAAAAGAATTCCTATGTCTGCCATTTATCATGCATGTGGCTTCGGCCTCTCCATTCTACCAAAAATTAATCTTAGAAAATAGAGTGCTTTCTTTTAGGTAATATATTTCTTAGCGTATGCATATGCAGATATTTGTATTGATGTGAGGAGGTATGTAATGAATTATGGCCTTATGGGGTCAGCTTTATGATTACAATTGGGCCCATTTCATGCTGATTGCCACGAACTGTCTAGCAGCTATGATGAGGCAGATCGAATATTAGAATCTTGAACAGCTTTTCAGAGCATGAAAACATTAGCTTAATTGAGCCGCTAACTTTCCCGTTGGCATCACTTTGCTTTAATTTGCTAAAGTGTGTGGTATATGCATGCACCTGTGTGACGTTTTATGCCTTTTGTTCTCCATTGTCTTTTAAGCATCTACAGTAGAAACACCCAAGTTTTGCCCAGTTTCTATTTAGAAAAGCTCTGCCATCTCATTCAAAATTCATATTGCCAATTGAATCTTTGACAGAGGAATGTTGGTTCGAGTTCTTGACTTGAGCCACTTTGAATGCTTTGCACTTGGCTCGGTTGGCAAACATAAAATCTAGTCAAAATTGTTTTGACTGGCTGCAATCGATTGCGGTTAGCGAGTTGTTCATTATATATATATATATTCTGGTTTGTTTTGAATATGAAGCCGTAACCTAATCTTCTTTGAGCTGATTTCAGTTATGGTTTTGGAACTGCTGGGTTCGGATGGTTTTACTTTCGGATGGTTTTACTTCCACCTGCGAAACCGCTCAGAACCATTTTCAAAAATTCATTTTTTAATTATAAGGGCAGTGCTCCCATGAGAAGTTGAACTCCCCACCAGATGCAACAACAGGGAGTCTCCTCACCATTTAACTAACAGTTTGTTTATAATAAAAGGCTTCAGAAAATATATTCAAAATGTTATTAATATTGGTTTGATACCGTCGGTTCTAGTTTCAGGTCGATTTTTTGAGATCATGACCGTAACCGTAAACGGATCGGTTACGGTTTGAACCATGGGCCGGTTCGGAACCAAGCATGTCATGTCTATGTATAAGTAAAATGTGGGAGAGAAACACTCATTGGCTTGTGATATATATTATTCAATGTTAAATGAAGAAAAATGATAGCACAATATTGGAGAAAGTGTGAGTATGTGTGTATATGTATGTATGTGGAAGTATATCGAAATGTATGCCAACTATAAAAGAGAGTTCTAATTCAAATATAGGCAAAAATAAGATACTTTAACACCTGTTGGCGCAGAAGATCGAGGAGACCTGACTAGCACTCGAGGGGCCTGAAAGAGGAGACCGGTAACAACACCTTTTAAAGAAAAATGCAGAAATAACTGGTGAGAAGAAGCAAGTGTGCATGTGTCTGTGTGTGCCTGCGTGCGCGTGAGGGTGTGCCTGCAAAATGCTTTTGAAAATCAAGGTTATATAACTTTCAGAAAGCGATGGATACGTATATATATATATATATAAAAGCATCCTTGTGAAGTCCTCATATGATCGACGACGATGCACGCAAACTTGCTCACTTCCCCTTTTCCTAAAGCGATCCGCTTTTGCATGGAGGAATATTTCCCATCTGTCTTTTCTACTCATACGCTCACACTCATTCCTGTGAAACAATCTATTTAACAAAGAAAGGAAACCCCATTCAACAGTAGCGTCTTCCTTTAATTCAATAAAAGCATCAATCCCTATCATTTCTCTTTTCCTGATGCAACAACACTGGTCTGACCATTATTTCTTGATCATAATGAGGGCTACGGTCTTCTTTGTTATTGCGAGTTAATGCTTAGCTAGATAGTAGACTCTCAAGCTTTATATATTTTTTTGTGTAAATCTCCCTCATATCTACATATACACCTACACGCATAAGCACACACACATATATATAAAGAGAGAGAGCTTGGTATATGCTAGCAATTTTACGTACTAATATATTTAAATAAATCTCAATCATCAAATTTAGAAGATGAATGTTTAATATTTAAATTTTAAAGAGAATGATATACTTTACTTTTATAAGTATACCTAATTTAAATAGCTAACCTTTTGAATTTAATTCAAATGTCAACCATCTATCTTTTATGTTAAGATTTATTATAATTTTGTAAATATAGAGATTGGGTCCTTCTCTGTTATTCACTCAGGTTCCATCATTATTTTTCAAGGGTAATACTATTACTTTTTTATATTTTTAAAAAAATCTTTAAAAAATTTAAATTACATGCATATTGTCGAAAAGTAATAAGTGAATATGTCATATGTGATGATATGATTTGGATTTCTTTTATATATAATATAAGTTTATGGTGGTCTTTTCTTTGACAATGGGAGGTCGAAGGCTGTACCCACCAGGAGTCGAACCCCTGCTGCGGCGATAACTTCCAATGCGCACTGCCATTGGGCCATCGCTCTGGTTACTTATGGTGGTGTTTTCTTAGGAAAAGTGGCTGTTTGTCTATAAACCTGTAATTGCGAACCTCAAGACTTTTCTTCATCCGGATGCGTTGCCCACAAGTTCAAAAAGCGAGTATGGGCGGTCAGTAATAGGCTTTCCTACGTACGCTTTGGGGAATGATGCAATGGCAGATCTACGACAGAATATAAACGTCTCATGCATGCCCACACTTTGGGCAGACAGTGAGTGGGGCCGATGTAAAATCAGGCACCTAATGTCACTTCGAGGGGTGAGGTGAAATCACGCATCTGGAATCCATTGATGAACCAGTCAACTGCAGTTTTGCCCAATAAAGATGTGGTATGCAGCAGAGTTTATGGTTTTCAATCCCCCCGTATCTCTCATCGACTTATAGACCATCAATCGCTTGAAAAACTAATTAAAAGTTTTCTCGGTTGTTAAAGAACAGACTTACAAGTTGAAAAAGCTACCACTGTTAACTTTTAGGACCTTATAAAATCTGATCTGTTTGTAAATGTAACTTTCTTGGTCTAGGGGTTTCGAGTATAGTATTGTATTTGTTGTATTTTTTGCGTTAATGGTCACACACATAGAGGGAGAGGGTTCGTAAATCCACTTGCTTAGAAGCTTTTAGTGTCGACAGGTAGTTGAAGACATCAAAGTGCCGTTCATTAATCCCCTTCCGTACATGGGGCACACCCTTCGATAAGGCTTTCATGGCATCTTCCTTTTCTATGTTTTTTCGCATTCAAGGTAAAACAGTAAACGCATAGTGCGCTGCCTGCATTTTATTTTTCAAATAAGCCTGATGGACCAGCTTATGTGTTCACATTCATGTCTAATGCTCAGAGAGAGAGAGAGAGAGAGATTCAGTTACATTTCGGAAGCTGGAGTTTACTTCTTACTGTGGTTTTCTCCAAGTGTCCCCACAATCTGCCTAGTCTTTTGGGTCCTTACACTCCTGCAATGTCTTTTATCCCCCGAAAACGTAGCCATCTTGATTTCTACACCAGCGCCATCATCAACAGAAAGCAACACAGTTATTGCAACCCAAAACTTCACACGGAATGCCCTCACCTTCTATTTATGGAAGGATTCCCTCACTCCTTCAGACGAACTCACACACAAACGCACAACAATCCGAAGATGAAGTTTCAAGATCTGGCCTTGACACTGGGCCAAGGTGAAAATCAGTCTGAAAAAATGGATATACCTCATTGACAGTGGCAATAATAGTAAGGAAGGTTCATTCCCAACGCTCCATAACGATATATTAACTATGTTATCATATATGAAGACAAATATTTGATACTATATATGTAGAAAACGTTTAAATTAGATGAGAAAAGAATTGTATCAAACCGTTGAAAGTAGATGGGAAAAGTGTGGATATCTACTTTTTACAACAAATCAACCCGCAATGGCCCTCTGCTTTATAATGACAGCGGCTTGGTGAAAATAAGATTAAAAATGTACACAATTCGCTGGCAGTGGCAATAGTAGTAAGAATGGATCATAGGTCACATCACATAAAGGATGCATTTATCATACTATAATGTGTGAACTTAAATGTTTGCTGTTGTCTGTGGGGAGAAAATGAAAATTAGTCGGAAACTATAGGTTATAATGTAGTAAATCTCTCTATATAGAGAGAGAATGTGGTAAATGTACACACCGTTCATGCCTAAGAATCACAATCTCGATCAATGAGATTAACGGTTGAAATTTAAATTCATAACGTAAAAAAAGTATTATGATACTTTTGGAGGTGTAAGCTTTAAATATCTCAATTATTGATTTTAAAGATTGAACAATTGAGATCTTTAAGAAGATTTTGGTATGGATGAGTGTGCAGGTGAACTAAGCTCTCTATACATACATATATAAAAGAAAGCAGCCTTCCATATTAGATAAAATATAAAATAAAAGTAAATTTCTTATGTACATGGTAACAATGGTCAACATATTTGTGGTAGAAATAAAAATATTGAGGTGGTAGTACGGCCACATAAAAAAGTAATAAAGTTATTAGACAAAAAGTTCGTGTAATAAATATAAAAGATAAAAAGAGGGAGACAACTAAAGTGCCAAGACATTTGAGGAGATGACTATAGTTGGAGCTAGCTTGGCAACAAGATATGAGAAAGTATACTTTAACCACTTTAAAAGTGAGAAAAGAAAGGCAACAACAATCATGATCTTTCTTTTGGTAGAGCTAGAAGATAGTAGGGCACAAGATCAAGCTCTATGGCGACTAAGAATCCATGCAAATCACCCCATTTAGTGTGGTAAAAGGCTTGATTTGGTTTTGATTATAGTGACAACAATTGATCGTCGGTCATTACGTGGAGATATCTGCCGTAATATTAAGTATAAAGCTGATTATTGGTACTAAATGTATGTGCAAAGTTGGGAGTTATGTCTACAGTTACAACAAATCAGCCAGCAACACAGTTTGTCTCTCTCTCTCTTTCTCTATCTCTCTTAATACGGCATTGTACCGTCATGAATTTTATTCTTTGAAACAGAAAGCATCTGTGGAAGTAAGATATAACAAATGTAAAGACGACATTGATTAATGTTGAGATTCGTAAGGCTGAAACATATAATTCCCAGAGTTGAAAAGGTAGAAACATCAGCATATGCACTCTCACATTAGTTAACATATAAGCAATTAAAGATACTTGTGGTAGAACTATGTTAAAAAGGCAAACGTTTGAGACGGCCTAAAGCGGAAAAGTAGATAAAATGTAGAGATATCAAGAGTTCATGTATGCTACACAACGTGCACTCCTGCAAACTCATTTAAAAGTGGAGCAGAGTGATACCAGGCAGAGTGCAATATCTATGTTTGTCCTTTTTATTTTTCAAAATACTCTTTTAATATTATAAATTATACTTTACTGCTAATTTTCAATGAGTGTAATGCGTGTGTAACATGCTCTAGTAAACATGGACCCTACCGAAAATTAGATAATATATAGAAATCTCATTTACCGTGGCAATATTAGTAACCATGAATCACGGGTCTCATCACATCAAATATATATTGCTATTTTTAATAACTGCTTAGGGGTGCTAGTAGAGCACACTCTTGCTCTAGAAAACATGGACCCTAGTTGAAAGTTAGACAATATATAGAAATCTCATTTACCGTGGAATTATTAGTACCCATGAATGATTGTTCCCATCCCATCAATGTATATTTTGACAATAATATATAGAGAGAGAAATTGGTACATGCTCACATTCATCGTGTTCAAATTCATTCAAAGATTTTCATTGATCAATTGATTAATGGTAGAGATTTGAATTTAAAAAGTAAAAAGTATTGTTATATTTTTTGTAGTTTGTATTTAATATATTTTTTAAATTCAAAATTTCACTATTAATTATCTAAATCAAATGGTGGAGATGTTTTAAGTATATTTGAGAATCAATGAATGTATGCATAGACTATTCTCTCTCTCTCTCTCTCTCTCTCTCTCTCTCTCTCTATATATATATATATATATATATATATATATATATATATATATATATATATATATATATGTGTGTGTGTGTGTGTGTGTGTGTGTGTGTGTGTGTGTGTGTGTGTGTGTGTGTGCGTGCACTCACATGTATGCATATGTATGTACCTGTGTACGTGTCTATTTGCCCATCTGTCTGACTTACATATATAAAATGTTTGCTTCTTCCTGATATATGGTCTAACGGAAACATATAGAATTGCCATGAAATGAAGGTAAGATGTCTAACAGTCATGTAAGAGGGTTGATGGGGGATTCTGTAATGCTTGTAAGGTTGGAAGCATGATCATAGAAAGGGAAGGCAAGGTTGTCGGTGATACCCGTGACTCTTGAGCTGTGTTCACGTGGGGAAAGCTGCTTTTAATGATATTTCGTCCTCAATTCCCGATTTCTTATGGTTTTCTGGGTTTGCATAAATTCGTTTTCTGTCTCATGCCCGAATCTCTAGGACTATATTAAACACTCTGAGTTCCTCTCTCACTCTAGTGGAAAGAATGAGAGAGGAATAGAAATCACATTGAGGTCAAAGGCTACGCTTTTCAAAATACGATCGGCAGCCTGGGAAAATGAGTTGAGTGCAGATGAAGTGCTTTGCTAATAATATACTGCCTGTTTATTTAAAACATATGAACAAGTATGATACATGGACAGCTCTGGCCACAATGTTACAGATGGCTCGCCAACATGCCATTATCTTTTTGAATTTGCCGTTATATATGTCAGTAGTTTTAATTTTTTAGATGCCAAACCTATGGGTTTCTTTCGCAGTTCAGAGAGAAATGACATCTTGTTCCTTTAGTACCTCGAGGGCTCTATACTCCAGCTGAGTAGTGTCAGTCTAGGTCAATTAATATTATCTTTCTGCTGTATAAGTTTCGAATCTTGATCAATATGTCAACTCAGTTGCAAGAAACCTAAGGTCTATATATTTTGATCTCTCTCTCTCTCTCTCTCTCTCTCTCTCTCTCTCTCTCTCTCTCTCTCTCTCTCTCTCTCTCTCTCTCTCTCTCTTCGCGTTGAATATGATGCAAACAAAATCCAGTAGTTTTGACAAGGTTCAGCTGTGAGGGACAAAGAAAAATTCAAATAGTACTGATTATCTCCAGTTATAGACATGATGGAGTTGACCCAGATGAAATCTCTCAAACAAAGATATATTAATGACTCAGTAAACCACCAAACCTCCCCCGGGATCTAATTAGCTTTCACAAAAATGGCAGTAATGTGCACCAGAGCACAACGGCAGGGCACTCTAGCACTGGTGGTGGTGGTGGGGAGTTCGCCAAGATGGTGTATGTGTTAGGTTTAATCCTCCTCTTGTAATAAAAAAGAAATAGTGGTAATGTTTAATAAAAAAGCAAAAGTATGAAAAAACTAAATTGTGAAAATGTTAAAGAGAAAGAAAAAGACTATAAAAGTATTGAAAAGAAATAATAAAAAATAATATAGCTCATATTGAGTTAATTATATGATAGGATAAATAAAGTAGCCGACCCCATCTAGTATGGGAAAAGGCTTAGTTGTTGTTGTAGTTGTTGATTTTTTAGAAATAAAGAATCCATGTAGCTGACCCAATATGAGAAAAGGCTTACTTGTTGGTGTAGTAATGCTCAGTAATATTTAATGTAGAATATAAAACCTTTTGTTTTTGTACGATGGAGAGGCCGAAGCCAAGATGCACACTGGATGTCGAACTCATGACGTTCAACTTGTGAGTCACCCCTTAACCAGGTGACTATTGCTCGTTGTGCTAAAACTCATCACTCTATGCAAATCAGAAGCACATGATCAATTATATAAATTTAACACCCATTTGAGAAGTCTAAGCAAGATCATCTTCTTTAGATTCGTTGCATTTAAGTCTAAGAGAAGTGAGATGATCATCACATTTAAGGAAAATAAAGGCAATTATAATCATCTCTGTATTGCCATCGTGCCTTTAATAGAGTATAGACTGATTGTTTGCAGAGCAGTCAAGGAGGAGGGCATGTCTCCCAACGTGAAACCCTTATTTGGGAAAGAGAGAAGGCAGTAAAATCTGTTCGTTCACCCCCACAAGGTCATTGCTAGAAGATTCCAAAACGCAGTAAAAAATAATAAAAAATACGAAAAATAATGGGGATTGAGGCAGTTCATCTTCCTTTAGCCCGTGTCGAGCCCGGAGTACCTAAACTACAGTAATGGAAAGGTTTTAGTTAGTATGACCCTTCAGCCTAAGGACAAGATGGGTCTTTGGAATTGGGTCCCAAAGAGTGAAAAGGACAAAGGAGCATTAAATGGAAAAGACAGAGTTTCAGGCATAATTTACTATGGGACAGACATGTCCCTTGAAATGAATTATTTAAAGATGATTACTCCATCATTATTTTGATGCATCGAAGTCATACCATCTTTGTCTTTAAACAAATATATTTTTTGGTAGTATAAGAGAAATATATTTTAGTGGTTTTAGGAATATAATTTATACCGTCCTTTGACAGGACTAATACCAAGCTGCCATTAAAGAAGAGCACATGTTGTCCGAGTCGGGATGTCCCTCAGTCGTGCATGCTGCAGGCTGAATTAAGTAAAAAGGAGGACGTTCTTTTAGGTGTTAAAAGGGACATGTGAGTCCAGTTTTCCGAGGACCAGATGGATGAAAGGTGCTCGTCTGGTTGTTGAGTGTTTCAAGGGCTCAAATTTTTGAAAGGTCCAACACATGCACACACACATGTGCGTGCGCACTCGAATTTTCTCTCTCACGCACACACGCACACACAAAGAGAAATGAAAGTCATCTTTGTTTTAATTTGTTAGAAAGCTGAACAAAGATTGATATGTTTCACATAACACGTTTGGGGTTTGGATCACATACTCTTATATATATAGAGAGAGAGGGGGGGTTGGGGTTGCTCGTCATCATGCGTGTGATCTATTGGACAGTGGTGATCAAAGCATTTATCTCGTATCGCATTTAATATACTCATATACATTAAATAGCATTCATCCTTATGTTAACATTGACAGGAAACTCGATATGCATTGCTCGTGCAATCATACAAAAAATACAAATCATCTAGTAGAATATGAAATGAAAGGGTATCCAGCAACTCTCAATTTATATATATATATATATATATATATATATATATATATATATATATATATATATATATATATATATATATATATATATATATATGAAGGGAGAAAATAATTGGGTTGAAAATCAATTTTGAACAGTCATTTTAAAGCATGCATGTGCTGCCTATCGACCGTTGTAGCAAGCAATTTTGTACGACTGGAGTGTTATTCTATCTGCCCCATTTATTGTTAACCAGATCATACCATATGGCAGGCATTATTATGATATGTTCAGGTATCCAATACTTTCTATCATTTATTGGATGCCAAGTCCTAGATTTTACCATGCATGCATGTAGCTGTTGAAAATGTTTACACTCTTCTTTTCGTACATATTGGGAGGAAGAAGCCACGGGTATCGAACTCACGACCTTCAATGTTTAAGTCAACCCCTTAAGGAAGTGAGGTATCAAACTTTTCCCTCCTTTCTCTATATCTACCAAAGCATTCAGTTTACATATTCATCCTAAAGCATTATCCACACTTAAGCCGGCCAGAGGTTACCGAGAGAGCGCCACAGACAAAACAAGAGAGAGCAGGGAGAGAAAGAGAAAGGGAGAAAACTATTCTCACGTTTGGCGAAACTTATTATGGCTATTCTGCAAACAATCTCGACTGTTCAATAGGTTCTTGATAGTCGGAATTGTGAAATAATCAATTCCGATGTCATGATATATTCCGATTGCCCTGTACAGTTAGAATTGTTTCCGGCGACAATCGGAATAAGCCTATTTTTAGTAGTGTTAGCTACCCATTACCACCAAATTAATGGCTTTTTTCGTTACGCTTTACGTTTTGCTGCCTCTTGTAAACACGTGACACGGACAGAAAATCTGAAAATCAATGGATACACAACAAAATAATAATCTACATTTCACAATCTTGCTTGAGGAAATATCACTGTGCAAGGTACTAAAAGGTTAAGCTAATGGTTTCCGCTGATCGGTTTCTTAATTGAAGTGTCATTTTCACAAAGACTACTAGGACATATACACACATACATACATACGTACATATGTGTGCATGTGTGTGTGTGTTCATGTCATATAGAAGTTGATCATTATAAATATGATCTGTGAATTATAGGCTTCCTTATCTAAATTTAACTGAATATTTTATTAAAAAGGAAGTCATCCAAACTAAAGCCAAAACCATGCCTTCTCTCAGCAAGTGGAGCTGGCCACATTGATTTTTAGTTTATTTCATGGGCTCATGAACACATGTTATGGCTCATGTCTTGTTAAGTCAGTATCTTACTCCCATTATTCTTATCAATACAACCACTGTTTCTCAGAAATTGTTTTCCTTGGAAAATATTAGAAAGATTGCCAGATGAAAGGACTGAACAGTGGGATGTGGACTCCACCTGCTATGCTTGCTCATTTACTCCTATTACCAAAATTCTCTCAACTACGATCCATACCTCAAGAATTTCGAGAAAGCTCGATCTATTGTTGTTGTTATTGTTCAAATGATAGCCCAATATTAATGTCCTTATGGGGCCAAGAGGATACAGTAGCATATTAACATATGTACGACTTGGCTTTTACTTTTTTATCTTAGGTTTGATGTGTTCGAAGGGGAAAAACATAGTGAAACGGCGTGCAGCTGCCACCGGTGGCGGATGTACATTTAGCTGTGGTGGGGTGTCTGCCGAACCGGAAAATTAAGAAAACTTGGGAAAACTAAAGCTTATGTTGGAATCTCTGAGCTATTATACATACTTTTTCCCACCCTAAATAGCTCCATGGTCTTCTCGCCCCACCCTAAAGTGGTGTTTGAGTTGAGCTATGGGTGTTCAAGGAACAGATGAAACAGAACCAGAACCAGTAAGGTTCCGATGGTCCTAGACTTTATGTGGAGTGGTTGAAGTTGAAACATGTTACAAGTAGTTTCTTAAACTGTTTTTGATTCGCGGTGCCAAGCTCTCTGGTAGTAGAACTGTAGACATGGACCTACGTGGGCTCGTAACCATGATTTCGTGTTTTAATTGTAAGTAATACTCATGTTTGAGTTTTCGAGACAGGTAGCAACATGAGAATAAGAGGTTTTTGGGATTTTGTGTTCAAGCCTTGGACCCGGCTCTTATGGTCCACCTCTCTTTTGGTGCCAAATTTTTTTATTCAAATTAAGCATATAGAATCATAGTTCCACGCCACCAACAAGTTTCATATTTGATGCACGACCGACTTAGAACTACAAGTACCAAAAATCAAAGCACTGCTGGAACTTTGGTATCAAGCATACTCTTAGATAAGAAAAGAAAAACTCAATATAATATTTAATCTTGTAATATGACTACCAAAATGTGGACTCCTTTCCTTAAATGTCGAGTTTGAATACCTTTTATTTTATTTTTTGGTACGATGGGGAGGCCAAAGCTAGCTGCACAACTCCAGGTATCGAACTCACGACCTCCAACTTGTGAGTCGAGCCCCCTAGCCAGCTCCGAGTACAACACCACCCATATACTTTTTGTTTATGCAGGTTTTTTCATCAATTTTTAGAACTGAAAACAGCGGCTCAAAGCATGCAGGCAGAAAGGAAATTTAAGAGCAATTTATTTCTTTCATATATTTATTGAGGAATATATGATGGCATGGTACCCAGGACGTTCATTCGATTTGTCCACCATAATTATCCAGGTTTTCGCAAAGTCAAGATGCCATCCTGCAACATGAAGAAAAGTGAGGAAAACTAAAGGTACGCCTGTCTCTCGTTAAAAGCAAAGATAGCAAGAATGCAACTCACAAGGGTTTCCAGTTATACTCTTATATATATATATATGTGTGTGTGTGTGTGTGTGTTTTATATATGTATATATATATAAAAGAGTTCATATTAATATTCAATCGTACTCAACAACTTGCATCATTCTACTATCTTCTATTATTATTTTAAACTACTTTCTATTGTCAAACTCGTTGTTATCTCCATCAAACCATTTAAAAAATGAAATATTTTATATATAAATAGTTTTATGATTTTATTCAAGTTTTTTAAGTAGTTTTGATGATGATGATAATAACGATTTTTATCATGGAAAAACGGTTTTAGATAGTGAAGAAACAATGAATATCAATAGATAGCTACAGCTGGTAATTGAAATCATGAAACCATGTAAAACCAGTTGAGTATGATGAAGTATTGAGTAGGATTACTTTTCATATATTTATATATATATAGACAGATAGATAGATAGATAAAAGAGAGGGATTGCATTTAATGTGGGCAAGTGTTACAGGGGAGACTCTGACAGCAGCACGGGGCTGGTTTGAATGATTTTGTAATCCATTGTTTTATGATTGACACTTGAGCTTGCACTGACACATGCACATATTTTTACAACTCTCTCTCTTTTTCTTTTTCCATGGCCTAGCTGAAATTCTCTCTCTAGGTTGATGATGACCTGATGATGGGTACTGTGGAATAATCCCTTTCCTTCCGATTTTTCTTGCTTCAAGAAATCTATAGCGAGAAAAGTAAATGCTCTTTAGCAGTGGACAGCCTGCAACCTCGCTGCCCGAGAAGCGGAAGCAGTGGGAAAGTAAAGCAATGACATGCAGAGGCCGCGTTGCTTTAGTGAGTCGCTCAATCACATCCATCGCCAGCTTTTTTTTTTTCGTTTTCCTTCTCTCTCACTTATTTGTTAAATGCTGAAGAATATATATATATATATATATATATATATATATATATATATATATATATATATATATATATATATATATATATATATAATCCTAATAGTTTTCTTTAATTATTTTAGTTATTTAAATATTGAGCAGCCAGCACTTCCTAGCAAAAGTCTAAACTGAATAGCACTAACTATGAAATAAAAAAAGAAGCCAAGAGGTTCGGATTCATTTACCATTCTCAATTTTGGGTGAACCGGAATTGTCAGGTTGAAACCGCCGGTCCAAATTTACTAGAAAGTAGCCATGTCTACCTCGAGCCAATATTTTGGTAGACTCAGTGTACACTGTACTCAAAACGGATATGTTTCGACTTTAGAATCATTATATATTGGTGGCTATATAGGATTTAAAAGTTATGATTAACTATTGGCTTTTTTAAACCTTATAAAATCCTTATTATGCATTGGCATTGGCATTGACATTGGGAGATATAAGTGCAATAAAAAAATTCATGGATTTAAGCATAAGAAAATCTCTATGTTTGTCCCCCAATCTAAGATCGTACACCACTGTATTTATGGTATGAACTGCCTAAAACAAGAATGTCAGTTGATGTTAGGGCAAGACTGGATCATATTTACATAGTTATATGTTTGAAAAAGTAAGAAAACACTTGTTCATTTTGACTAATTGAGAGATGCTTTTGTGTGTGTGTATATAGAGATACATAGAGATAGTGGTATATGCTCAATCCAATTCACTTAAATCTTCTCTAACATATCCATTGGTCAATCCAAGGTGGAAATTTGAATCCAAAAAGCTGATTGTATCATTTTGCATAAGTATTAAAAGTACAATGGCACAATGTTGCTTTTTGGATTCAAATCTCCACCATTGATTGCATGAATCCGATGGTAGAAATGTTTGAAAAGATTTAAGTATGATTGGAGATTAAGCACGAGCCTCTCTCTCTCTCTCTCTCTCTCTCTCTCTCTATATATATATATATATATATATATATATATATATATATATATATAGATTGAGAGAGAGAGAGAGACCAAAAAAGACTTCTCCTGAATTTTTACTTCCTTACGAGGAAACAGTCCCGTTCACACCTGATGGTTTTTCTTGCTGTTCGGTTTTATAGGTAAAGTTCAGAGGGCATCTGAGATCCTGACCTTGAAAAACTTTAAAGGCTTGAACATTCTGAGGCTTAGTGGATTTGTTGTTCTTCTGTGAAATAATTGGATCTTTCCTCGGAAAAATGAATTCAATGCATTCAAGCCAGATCGAAGACCTGCCTACTTTGTTGTATATATATATATATATTCATTAGGTCCTTAATTAGATTATAGTTGGTAGGGATCATAATAATTATTATGATTATGATCAGATTGCAGTTCAAAGAAAATGCCTTGGATTTGGATATCAAATCCAAAAGATCCACGAAACTTTGTGGTCATAAAGGCATGTTTGCAATCCCGCACGAAGCCGCACCGGTCCACTGTCTCTGTCAAATGCGAGTGTAAAAGCCCACTTATCAGGATGAAGCAACACCACACATACATGCATATTTGTTTCATGTGCACACACTAAGGGTGTATTTGATTTGGGGTGTCAAGACCTAGGTACTAGAAGTATATGCCTAAATTTACATAGGCTTATAATTATAGTTTCATGTTTGATTCACAAGCAGTTACGACAAATACAAGAGAACGAGGCATTTGAGTTCTTGCCCGATGTCCTTAGTCTAGTTCTTATGACCACCTCTCTCAGTGTCGAAGTTTTTTACTTAAATTGGGGCTATGGAACTACAGATTCACTCCAATGAGAGGTTTTGCATTTGATGCACAATAAAACTTGAAACTGTAAGTACCAAAGATTAAAGATCAGTTCTCCTCGAAATTTATTAACAAAAAATGCTGATTGTGGGAAGGATCAAAGCATAGTTGTACCGATTTCCAGATCGTGTTGCAGGCTGCCAAACAGGACCAGAAGCACCAAATATGTTCGAAGCCTATGAAGGATGATGCAAACTTTCCCCCCTGTGATCCCTTTCCCATGAGGTCATTTTTGTAGCATTACACAGTGAAACGGCATGAACCATCCATCTGGAGATGGACGTACAATAATAGAGTCGCTTTCATAACTGGATTACACCCATCACTATAGTGTTTTCTCCTTATACAAGCAGTGCTGCCTCAAGAGCGTGGGACCTTTCCCCTCTCTCTCTCTCAACTTGCACGGCCCACTCACATGCACCATCTTCTTTATTTTTGGCTATGATTTGACTAAACGCTAGCCATGGACATAAACACTACCCACCACCATTTTCTCATACAATGACAACACGAGAGAGAAGGAGAGTGGGTGGGTGGGGGGTTCCTTGAGGCTTTACATTCTTTATGAGCTTTTAACATCACAACTAAAGGACGTTCCAGGATTTTGATGAGTCGATGAGAAGGGAGTAGCGATTTTGTCTCCTCTCCAAGCATGGGTTGCTCTCAACTATCACCCACATCACACGCACACACACACACACAAAGGACCATATGCACAAAGAAAGGTGACTTTATGCCCAAAAGGCAAACCAACCTTCCTTATCTAAAAAGAGAGAATCCCCATTGACAACCCAGAATTTTAATTCCTTGGGGATTTTTTTTAATGAGAATCAGTCAGGGAAAAAGTGGGTTTTTGGAGGACCATTAAAGCCAAAAGCGATAATGGTCACTAGTCGAGACCTTTGTTACTTTCTTTCTAAATTGCATTAATGGATCGGTTTCTGCCTAGTTATCTTCCCTCATGTGGCTCCCTCGAGCCCACGTGAACCCAAACCGTCATTCTTTTGCCTCATTAAAGTTCCATCTGCGTATCCTTTCTCCCTAGCAAACTTGTTACTCATACGTCCTCACACAAAAGCTGAAGCTGAGATCACTAGAACACATACTTTATGCAAAGGCTAAGCTGCTTGTACTGAAGAAAGAAGTCATAGATTGGTCCCTCGTCCCCTATTTTCGTAGATTTTCGCTTTGGGTATTTCAAATTTTCCTGTAAATACAAGGTCCTGAAAAAAAATGTCTGTTCCGATCAGATATTGATAACGAAACCTTCCATCCTAACCATCATCAATATTGGTTCAGTTCTAACCTCAAACCAAATCACTATTTGTGGTTCCTAGTATTTGGAGAACCAAATAAAATCATGACATGATCATACATTAATCTGAATCAAACCACAATTATACTTATTTAAAAGAAATTAATTTAATATCATGTGGTCGGTTATAAGATTAATCTGATAAGAACTGTTACTACACTTGATCTTAGCCAAAAAGGACAAGAAAGGTAAGTTTTGTACAAACCTTTACGACCCATTCTACAGTCGCCATGGATCCTCTCGCTCTACCTGCCTTTTCAATATTGTACTAAAATTAGTTTCAGTACTGAAATTGTGAACTGAACTGCCCATTATTTCTCTGGTTAGAACCAAACCGTTCAACATCTAGAACCACCAAACTGCCGGTTCAGTTCAGTTCGGTTTCAGTGATTCCTTAACACCCCTAATCCATTGGTAAAGAACTGGGAGCCAAGGTTGCCAAGGTCGTCAATCCCACCTAAGAACTATAATCTAGGTGCTTATATAGAATCACAAACCAAATTTTAAGTCATGCTAAGGAAAGCGTATTTTGCAACTACAAATAAGTAGTCAGCTTCGTCAAAGTTTTGATTCCATCCCTCTGCCAAAATGGAAGCCACTAATGAAAGTAAACAAGTGTTATAACAATTGTTTGTGTTCAATTAAAGGTATAATAAGGTTTTATGCATTATTTATTGATCTAGAAAAAGCTTACGAGGTACCAAAAGATATTCTTTGGGCAACCTTAGAAAAGAAACGTATTTCACTAACATACATCAATCTTATATGAGACATGAGTGATGGTGCATAAATGTGTGAGGACCCACCAAGGAATCACAGATTTTTTAAAGTTAATATTAGATCACATCAATGATTAACTTTAAGTTCATATTTATTTATATTGGTCATGAGTTAACCAAACATACATATGAAATACCTTATTGAATGTTATTTCTAGATGTTATTGTGTTAGTGGATGAGTTTAAAGAAAAAATTAATAAGAAATTGAAACTATAGAGAGAAATATTAAAAAGTAAAACTTTCAACTTAGGAAAACTTTAAATACCTAGGATAAGTTTTTCAAAGCGATAGAAAAATTGATAGAGATGTTATGCATAGAATTAATGCATGTTAGTTAAAATGAAGAGGTAAGTAATTTATATAACAAGAAGATATCAATAAAGTTGAAAGGTAAATATTATAAAGCATGAATTAGACTCTTTATGTTTTTAAGACTTTGAGTATTGGGTAGTTAATTATCAACGTGTACAAAAGATGTTTGTGATAAAAATAAATATGCTAAAATGGATGAGTGGTCGCATAAAAAAATATCATATACATGATCAAGTTATTAAAAATAAAATAGGAGTAACACTAATTAATGATAAAATAGAAAAAATTGTTTAAGATGGTTTGAACACGTAAAAAGATGACTAAAAGAAGCTTTGATGAGGAGGAATGAGAAACTAGATTGTAAAAATGTTAAAGAGGAAGACCACAAAAATGTTGGAAAAACACAATAAATAATAATTTAGCTTATTTTGAGTTAAGCATGGACCGGGCTCTATGGAAACAAAAAATCTATGTAGCAAAAAGCTTGGTAGTTGTTGTTGCACGCTTGAAAAGACTCTGAGCGAATTTAGAAACGCAGTTGCATGACTGGTTCCCAATCTAAGGTCAACAGTAAACATCTGTACCTTGTTTCCTTCTTCATTTTTGTTTTCTTTTGCGTTTTCCAGCTATGAGATCATCCCTACTAAATAAATCAATTTTAAGCAGCTGAGCAACACATCAATCAACAACCACTTCTACAATGTAAAACAAAGGTATAAAAAGGAAACGATGGATGGCCTATTTAGCATCGTGCCACTTATTGCAGACTTGTTTGATCGCAAACCCCATTATCCAAGATAAAAATCTGTCCATGATCAAGATTGACAAGATCCTGGATCCTACCCAAGACTGCATGAGGTTCTAAAGATCGAGCACAGTGAGAGAAAATTGGGGGGTAATGATTCTCATATTATGTGGTGGAATTGTCTGAATCACAAGCTCCAGAGGATCTCAAGATCACTAATTCACCTCTCTCCCTATATATACATATACATATACATATATATATATATATATATGAGAATCATATGATTCATGTTTTTAACCTATGATTATTCTCACTGGGAATCATATAATTCAAATTGGGATCTTAAGATCACTAATTCACCTCTCTTTCTATATATATATATATATATATATATAGGAGAATCATATAAACTCCGCCCATGTAAGGGATCACTCTTGCATGGCCGGTCCCAAGCCCGGATAAAAACGAAGGGTTGTGTTAGGCTTCCGACAGCCAGTGTAAAACTTTGTCGGACTTATCTACCATGAATTCTACAAATTATGATAGAGCTTTATGGAAACAAAGAATCCACGTACCCGACCCCATCTAGAATGGAAAAAGGTTTAGTTGTAGTAGATATATGAGAATCATATGATTCATATTTTTAACCTATGATTATTCTGATTTTGCTGCCTAATATGATCAATTAACCATATTATTCTTGAAATTCATATCCAAGAAAATTATTCTCAAGTTACGTGGTGGAATTGTCTGAATCACAGGATCCAGAGGATCTCAACATCAAGATTCATGATTCCACTAAGATAATATATCATGGGATCCTTCACTTGAGATCCGACAGTTTCAGCCTTCAGAGGGTTGCAAGATGGTAGGATCACAGGATCCAACTTGGGATCCTGACAACTATCTCTGAGACGAAAGACCAATAGCAGAAATGCCTAATTCCAAGGCATAAAGTTGTTTACAGGTAAATGTCATGTGAAAAGATTGCTTTAGTTATCCCTGCCTATTTAAACATCAAGAAAGCAGCATATTCTTGAAAAAAGTTCTGGCTAAAGCATTCAGCTTTTGGATGCACGTGAACCATTAACATTTTGCTGTTCACCAAATGCATCAAGTGAGAGAAAGCACCCTTAAGTCCATATTTATTCACTTGATTATTAATGAGTTAACAAAGTATATTTAAGATAGTGTCTTAGTGTATGTCATTTGCAGATGACATTATGTTGGTGCATGAGTCTAATGAAAAAGCAAACAAGAAATTAGAGCTATAGAGAGAAATATTAGAACATAAAGGTTTTTTACTTAATAGAATAAAGACAGAATATATAGATTGCAAGTTTGATATTTTGGTTACTATAGATGACAATAAAATTAAGATTGACACATATTGCATCCTTCAAAAAAGAAAGTTTCAAATGCTTAGGATTAGTTTTTCAAAGTAATGGAAAATTTGTTAAAGATATCACACATAAAATTAATATAGTTGCTTAAAATGGAGAGATGCATATGATATTTGATGTGACAAGAAGATACCATTAAAGTTGAAAGATAAATGTTATAACAATTAAACCCACTATTTTATATAGTGTTGAGTGTTGGGAAGTTAATCATCAATATGTGCAAAAGATAGTCATAGCAGAAATGAAGATATTAAGATATTAAGATAGATGTATGGTCATACAAGGAAAGACAATATCTATAACGAGGTTACCATAGACAAATTAGGGGTGCAAATAAGAAAAAAAAAATCATTTAAAATAGTTTAGACACAGGCGACCAAGACAAGATCATGTGACAAGGTGTGAGAAACTAAATGGTGAATATGTCAAAAGAGAGACCACAAAAGTATTAGAAGAAAATAATAAAGAATGATCTAGCCTTTGTTGAGTTAACTTTTAGCAAGACACAAGATTGAACACTATGGAAATAAAGAATCCATATCACTGACCTCATCTAGTATGAGAAAAGGATTACTTATTATTGTTGTTATTGCACTAGTTTTCTGTTGCACAACTAACGGTGCCTTCTCAAGCACTTAGCAGTCATGCGTTAGTGATTGCAGCAAAGAGTGGCAGCAATGTCACGCAGTAAAACAGTACTATATCCATCGAATCACAGTCGCCTCAGCATCGGGCAAGTTCATTTTCCCGATTAAAAATGCATTTTAGTTAGACCTATTTAACCTAACATTACAATGAAAACAAAAGAATAAACTGCATATCATATATTACACAATGTCAAAAATGCAACTTCCTTCTTCTCCCATTACTAGGTTCATTTATTTTCAAAGCAAAGATTTTCCACAATTCAACCACTATTTCTATTGGAGACCATTATCCATTTGTCCTCTAGGATCTGATATAAGTTGGTCTATTTGATTCCCTGTATTATTATCTTGGAAACTGTTGTTTCTTTTCAGCATCATGATTATCAAGAGTATCGCCATCACTTCATCTTTGCAGGGAAAAGATAGTTTTGTATCTACAGTAACACGAATGATTTAAATTACCGTAACAGCTGAACAAGTCAAAACTAACAAATTATAAGCATCAAGGATAATACACAATGGCAATAGTCCAGTATCTTTAAAACCATAACTATTTTCAGAAAATTGGTATATGGTCAAAAGCTCATTTTCAGTTGAAAATTACAAGTAAAACATATGGGTTATGTTGCCCTACAACTAGAAACCACTAATACTAAGAGCTACAAAAGGAGCTTAGATCACTGTATAATGTTGTATGATGAACTAGTAATCTTTAATTCCTAAAGAGAATCTGGAAATATATGGACAAAGAGCTTCACCAAAGGAAAAAGGGATAAATAACTACATAGATATTTGTTGCCGAGTTCCCTTAGGTATTGTTTAGAATATGAAAAGACAAGAAATAGAGCACATAACCTCCAACCTACCAACCTACTAGCATGAAGCCATCTCCAGGACTAACTATGGTCAGCTATATGGATTCTCCGTAGCCAGTGTGCACAATCCTGTGTCATATTGGCAGCAGACTCAAAAAGAGCAAGATCATATTCTATGATTTCCTTCCAACAGTTTTGATGCCTTCTTCACAACATTCTCATAGGATCTATGTAGCCACCTTTCTAAAAGTTCAAAGTTCAAACAACCTTACGTGTATCTTTCTCATTTTGTATCCTATTAGCTGTTAACCAAATTTATCTTTATGGCAATACATCCACCTCATAATCTTCATTTTGGTCATTGACATCTTTAGTATATGCTGATGGTTGACTGCCCAACACATGGCTTTATCAATCAGTGTGGATCTTACTGCCACAAATCTTTTCCTTCCAATTTGAATTGTATCCACTTGATGCAGATTTAAGCTTTGATAATAATGTAAAGATGCATAACAACCGTCCTACGCATTAGCCTAGTGATGTCTTGATGCCATAAAACTGCCATGAAAGCCAGCAGATGATACAAACTACAGGATCTGTCTTATTCCTTTGCCATTCAACCAGCAATGGGAGGAGGATCAGAACTCAAAATGATACCAAAAATCATTTTCTCATAGCTCATATTTAAATCCTGGGTCAACAGCATGACCTCTCATGTATTGGAGTCTTCAAGTAGTTCAATAGCGTTTCTCTCATATAACATCTCCTCCCCTTGGATCTTCAGCATCCACAGCTTCATTATCATCTTCAATGTGCACATCAAGCTCCATCCATTGGCAAGAAGTTGTTTAATCAGAAATAGATTCGGAATGAATTTATTGGTTACAACATGAAAAGGTAGAAGAGGTGCATGGTCCTTCATTTCTTTCTCCTTAGGCCAAAGACCTTTCTTTCAAATTCTATGGGTATATCCTGACAGAAAGGTGAAGTAACTCCAAGTACCAAAGCCTATAGTTCATAGGAAGTTCTGCTGAGATGAAGACAAACAAGATTGAAAATTGAATGCCAGCATAGCACGAGGGATACAAATTATGTTTATATGAACCTATTGATGATTTCAATCATTGTTACTGTTGCTGGCAAAGTACTTCAGTGAAACACATGGTTTTCCACCAATACGCTAGCAACCCTAGCCAAAGAATGGTTTCGGGATCAACATTACGTCATACAACTCAATGAAATGAGAGTAGTTTAGTATCTTGATAATGTGATGTCACTGCTTTGGCTTCTTGAAGTGCATTAGTTTTCAGCAAGTACTTGTGCAAGCTTGATCCATGGAGAACCATCTGCCAGGTGTCCTCCAAGGAGTGAGATAGCACCTGCATAAGTCCCTCCATGACATGTAGATCCGCTAGGGCCATAACAGCCCCAACCAGATCCTGAGCACTGTGGTGATCCATAAAGTTCTTTGGGCCGAAAAGATAGCAAATATCTGGTTAAGACAACAATCCATTTCTTGCAATGCTTAGCATGCATAATTTACATTCCATAAACATAGATTCATATTCTATGTTTACAAGAGACAAAATGGGTCGGAGAAAAAGCAAAGGAGATAGAGGATACAGGTTTTAAATTATGGTACTCAGGTAAAGAAAAGGCTCGAAACGGAGTTGGTATTATCATAAATAAAGATTTAAAGGAGAGTGTAGTAGACATACAACGATATGGTGACCGAATCATAACGTTGAAATTAGTGTCAGGACCAGAGGTTTTGAATATAGTTTGTGCTTACGCACCCCAAGTAGGACTAGAAGATAGTATAAAGACAGTGTTTTGGGAAGAGTTAGATAAGGTGTTTCAAAAGATTCCACAAAGGGAGATGATTTGTTTAGGAGGAGATTTAAATGGACATGTCGGCAAAGAGGCATTAGGATATCAAGGGATTCATGGAAACTTTGGTTTTGCGGATATAAATGAGGAAGGTAGAGAGATTTTAAATTTTGCTATGGCATTTGATCTCTTTATAGTCAATACAATCTTCAAAAAACGAGATGAACATTTAATTACTTATAAGAGTGGCTTATCACAAACACAAATTGATTACTTTATTTGTAGAAAAAAAGATAGAGCGTGTTGTAAAGATTGTAAGGTAATTCCAGGAGAAAGCTTAACCACCCAACATCGACTTCTAGTTATGGATTTACAAATAAAAAAGTGGACAAAGAAGAAAAGAGTGCATCGAGCTATTCGGACTAAATGGTGGAACCTCAAAAGCGAGAAAGAAGATATATTTAAACAGAAAGTCCTGCAAGGAGATTTTTGGAATTATGTAGGAATACCCTGTGATATGTGGAACAATATGGCTATACATATTAGGAAAGTTGCGAAAGATGTGTTAGGGGTATCTAAGGGAGGTGTACCAGCACAAAAAGAAGTTTGGTGGTGGAGTGAAGTAGTACAAAATAAAATCAAGGCAAAGAGGGCATGTTACAAATTACATTGTGCTAAGAAAACTAGTGAAACTTTAGAAGCTTATAAGAAAGCAAAGAAGGAAGCGAAAAAGGCCGTTAGTGAAGCAAAAGCTAAGATTTTGGAGGACTTATATAAAAAACTCAACTCAAAAGAGGGTGAAAGAGATATTTTTAGGATAGCTAGGGCTAGAGATAAGAAAACTAAAGATCTTAATTATGTTAGATGCATAAAAGACGAGGATGAAAAAATTCTAGTGGCAAATGATGATATAAGAAATAGATGGAAAAACTATTTTTATAATCTTTTTAATGAAAAATAAAGATGTTAGTATTAGTTTAGGAGATTTAGCCAACTCAGAAAAATATATAAACCACAATTTATGCCGACGTATTCAAAAGAATGAAGTCAAAGAGGCTCTTAAACATATGAAGGGCGGTAAATCGGTAGGACCAGATAATATTCCTATAGAAAATACTAGGAGAAATAGGAATCACTTGGCTCACAAGACTATTTAATGAAATATGGAAAAACCAAAAGATGCCCGAGGAATGGAGAGCAAGTACACTTATACCCATATATAAGAATAAGGGAGACATTCAAAATTGTGCGAATTATCGAGGTATCAAGTTAATGAGTAATACTATGAAATTATGGGAAAGAATTATCGAAGGTAGGTTAAGACAAGTAAGTACAACAGAGAACCAATTTGGGTTCATGCCAGGCAAATCTACTATTGAAGCGATTCACTTTTTGAGACGTCTTATGGAACATTTTAGAGCAAAAAAAAAGACCTTCACATGATATTTATTGATCTAGAAAAAGCTTATGATAAGGTACCGAGGGAGGTTCTTTGGAGAACTTTGGAAAAAAGAGGTATCCCATTGACATATATTAACCTTATAAGAGACATGTATGATGGTGCAAAAACATGTGTGAGGACTCATAAAGGAACTTCAGACTTCTTTGAAGTTAATATTGGGTTACATCAAGGATCAACTTTAAGCCCATACTTATTTATAATGGTGATGGATGAGTTAACAAAACATATTCAAGATGAAGTACCTTGGTGTATGTTATTTGCATATGACATTGTATTAGTGGAGGAGTCTAAGGAAAAAATTAATAGAAAATTGGAACTATGGAGAGAAACATTAGAAAGCAAAGGCCTTCGACTTAGTAGAACAAAGTCAGAATATATGGAATGTAAGTTTGATCATTTGGTTACTTCAGAGGACATAGAAATATATGGAATGTAAGTTTGATCATTTGGTTACTTCAGAGGACGTAGAAATTAAAATAGGCACATATTGCATTCCTCCGAAGGAAAGTTTTAAATACCTAGAGTCAATTTTTCAGAGTGATGGAAGAATTGATGGAGATGTTACGCATAGAATTAATGTTGGTTGGTTAAAATGAAGAGGAGCATCGGGTATTCTTTGTGATAAGAAGATATTATTAAAATTAAAAGGTAAATATTATAGAGCAAAAATTAGGCCTGCCATGTTTTATGGTTTTGAGTGTTGGTCAGTTAATCATCAACATGTACAAAAGATGTCTGTGACAGAAATGAAGATGTTGAGATGGATGAGTGGTCATACAAGAAAAGACCGTATACATAATGAGGTTATTAGAAACAAAGTAGGAGTGGCACCAATAGAGGATAAAATGAGAGAACATCATTTAAGATGGTTTGGACATATAGAAAGAAGATCAAAAGAAGAACCTGTAAGAAGGTTAGAAAAACTAAATTTGAAAGTATTAAAAGAGGTAGAGGACGACTACAAAAGTGTTGGAAAGAAACAATAAAGAACGATCTAGCTTATTGGGAGTTAACTGCTAACATGGCACAAGATAGGGATATGTGGAAACAAAGAATCCATGTAGCCGACCCCATCTAGTATGGGAAAAGGCTTAGTTGTTGTTGTTGTTTGTAGACCAGCAATGTTGAGTCTCCGGTTCTCATGCAACTTGAACATTTGAAAAAGATAAAGGAAAAAGAATGTGGCAGTTGAGAAAGTGGCAATGTTTATGAAATAGTTTTACAACCAAAAAAGAGTGTTTAGCATCTTTTATGTGTACTTTTCAGGTGCTTAAAATTGACCACAGCACAACTTTCAGGCCATTTTTAGGGCATCGCTTCCACATGATCTCGGAGATGGATAGCATAATAAATGAACCAGGTTAACTGCAAACAAGAGCATGCACCTTTTATAGGCACATTAGTTACTCTTTTTTCATCAAATGGAACCATAGAAAATACTTAATTTAGAATCCTCAATCTCTGGTAAGTGGATGCACCTAGATAATGACTGAAACTAAAGATGGACTACTCTGCCGACATTCCTGCTGGTAATGTCTATGGGTATTTCAGGAAAGAAAAGTGAAGTCCATGGAGCAAACATATACCATTGAATAGAGATTCTAGGTCTCAGTAAGGAAGTCAACAGGTTACGCAACAATATAATCCAACACCTCAACAAGCCCTTTATTTGTTTAGCAGCTCAACCGTGCATTCCGTTCTGCACATATGTTAAACAGTTTCAGGAAGAAACTATAGGAATGATTCACTGACAAGTGACAAGCCGATAAATGAAAGAAGGTTAAATTAAACTTCTTATAATAGGAAGAATCTTACAGCAGATGCACTAATCAACCACAAACTGCACAAACAGGCTCACCAGGGGCAAGAAATATTTGCTCAACGATCTTTTTTATTGTCTGCTAACTGCTTTCTTCTTGAGATGGGGGAAAAGGTTTTGGTGGCACAAAGCAAGTATTAATAACTAAAGGCACGAAGGTATATCCAATAAGTAAATTTGAGGACCAGTGTAGGTTACTTGAAAATTCTGCCAACATCCAACAAGACAAACATATAAGCAGATGCTGATCATTATAAAGTAAAATTTTCTCTTCTTGTTTTATGCTTGAAAACAAAAAAAGCTCCCAAGTGCCAAATTGTCAACTTCCTATATAGAGACACCTTAAATAGTATCAATTCTGGACCACTTTCCAGAAACAGATAAAGGGTACTTAGTAAAATCTAATCACATGAAATTCCCTTAAATATGAATTTACTCGTGAGAGAACTTTATACATCTCAAAAGTGACAGCAAACATCTCTTGAGATTCATTTCCCCCCAAAGTAAGATGTGTCCGTCTCCTTGTGTCCAACATCAACCTTAACAAGCCCTTTTCTCAAACTAAGTGGACTAGGTTAGGGGTTGAAAGTGAAACACAAGAACTTCCTATGAGGTGACCCATCATAGTCCTATTTACACACAAGAACACTTAACTTCAGAGTTTTGATGGGATTATTATAAAATCATATTATTGAATGAAAATATTAGAAACTTACAGATATGGGCAAATTGGAGGCATTCCTCCAATCTAAAGTCGTGCCCTGTTATTGGCTGTCGCTCAACCTTTCTTTCTCTTTCTTATCTTTACACTTAACCCTAATCTACCTATTTATAAGTAATATCTAACTTGAATGACTAAACTACCCCTAATCTTAATTAAGTACTACTAAATAGACATAAACTACACTAAGACCCATAACGACTATTAGTTAACAATATCTAACACTCTCCCTAAAGTTGGGTGAAAGATATTGAGAACACCCAACTTGGATAACGTATCCTTGAATTATGTGCTTACAGTAGCTTTAGTTAGAAAATCAGGCCTCTGTTTTGCTGATTTGACATACTCTAATTTGAATTCCTGATTTGTTATCTTCTCTCTGATGAAGTGGCAGTTAATCTCTATATGTTTGGTTTTTTCATGATAAATTGGATTGAAAGCCATCTGAATTGCTGCATTGTTATCACAATATAATGGTATAGGTTGAATAGAAGTAAATCAAAGTTCACTCATCAATGAAGATACTCATTTTCCTTCATGATTTAAGATATCAAAGAATTCTATACACGACATCTATATGATTCTTGGTGGGAGAATACATAAATCTACTTGCAATGCCTACAACATAAGCAATATCTAGACGAGTAATTGTCAAGTATATAAGCTTGCCAACTAAAGTCTGGAATTTGTACATGTCCCTGAACTCTTCACTATTACCAATGAATAATTTCTTATTTACTTCCATAGGAGTATCACTTTGTTTATAATCAAGTATATTTGTTTCTTGGAGTAGATCCATAGTGTATTTTCTCTGAGTTGGGAAGATACCTTGGGTGGATTTTATGATGATATCAATGCATCTTCTCTTCTCCAACCAGGGTATTGTGCATCATGTGTGTCTGAGCTCGGTATTTGACCTATTAGGTGAGCCCATCTCCCCTTGCTATAACAGTCAGTTCCACAGACCTAGACCATTTCAAGTAGCTTTTGCCATCCAACTTTGTTGTTGTAATCTGAAAATTTTCTACTTTTTCGAGTGTGAGATGTTCAAATATGTTGAAAGTGCTTTCAACCCCTTTTCTTTTACCAGCCATTTATAAAAAAAAATCGAATAAACTGACTTCTCAGAAATTGAATAAATGTCCAGTCTTCAACACTTCAATTTCCAAAGAACCAGATGAGGTTTAATGCTGGAAACATTCATAATCCAACAACCACAACTTCACTATGGCTACTCCATCCTCATAGTGACTGTGTTTCTCTTATAAAGGACTGAATATAGACAATGAGAGATCAGCAATGTGCTGCAGGCTCACTTTCCTTAAGGCTAGATATTGATGTTTATCAATGCCTCGAGAGATGTATGTTTCCAACTCTGCTTAGATGCACAGCTTGAGAAGACAATATGCTAGATACGCAGAAGATAGTGATGGCGCTTGAAGGGTGCACTTTTAGGCGTGAGCAATACGCATATGATATGGTTTTAATTGTTATAGACACAGAAGACACGACCTTGAGATAACTAAAAGACGTTTGCGGCCTTCCTTTCTTGATTTACACACTTTTTTTCAAGACTACTTTAGTTAGATTTCTTTTTCGGAGATGTGTTGCTTAGGCCAGAATAAGATTTTTCTTCGTAGATTTTTCCTTCGCAGAGCTATCTCTTACTTTTCACAAAAAACTGATTATTTCTCACACAAAATACTAATTTACCAGCCTTATAGGCTCTGATACCATGTTATAAAATCATATTATTGAATGAAAATATTAGAAACTTACATATATCGGTAGATTGGAGGAACATTCCTCCAATCTGCCCCAAAAGCTGAAAGTCATGCCCTGTTAGTGGCTGTCGCCCAACCTTCCTTTCCCTTTCTTATCTTTACACTTAACCCTAATCTACCTATTTAGAAGTAATATCTAACTTGAATGACTAAACTACCCCTAATCTTAATTAAGTACTACTAAATAGACATAAACTATACTAAGACCCATAACGACTATTAGTTAACAATATCTAACAAGGATATGATGTTTTAGTGCTGGAAAGATCAAAACCCTGGTTAAAGACCCCATTAAGTTTTATGTTGGCCTTAGCCCACCTCCTTTATTAAGGTTTGGGACTTGTGCTGCATTTCGCAGTGTCCACATTTTCAAAAACTCATCCTGCTTAGATCTTGTAGTCACAATCATATATGTTTCCTCTTATGCAAATAAAGTTAGACACAGATCCACCAGACACATGTTGCATTGGCTAAAACAATTAAAGTATTGTCTGCAAAAAGCTACATGCTAAAGGGAACATGCTTTCACGGTACAATTAAAGTTCCTTCGGTTTGGAAATGCTGCTAAAGGCCCTTCCAATTATCTCTTACCTGTTATTGATGCTTTACATTTTCTTTTTATATACACACGTTATATACATATGTAGGTATATGTGTATTTATGTACTTGAGTTCATTAACATCAAGAACAGAAAAAGCAAAAGAAAGGAAATAAAAAAATTCAACAAAGTGATATACTATATATATATATATATATATATATATAAGTGTATATAGTATGAATGCCTTTTTGTACCCGAGTTCCTTAACATCAAGAATAGAAAAATGGTATCTTCTTGTCACATAGAATAATGTCTCTCTCTATTTTAACTAACCTGAATTAATTCTATAACTAACATCTCAATCAATTTTGACCCTAGGTATTTATAACTTTCTTCGTGAAGGATGTAATGTATGCCAATCTTAATTTCTATATACTCTCAAGTAACCAAATAATCAAACTTACATTCCATAAATTTTGGCATTGTTCTACTAAGTTGAAACTCCGCCTATGTAAGGAATCACCCTTTCATGGCCGGTCCCAAGCCCAGAAAAAGGAGGAGAGTTGTGTTAGGCTTCCGACAGCCAGAGTAAAATTTGTCGGACTTAACATGGATTCTAAAAAAAAAAAAAAAACAAAGAATCCATGTAGCTGACCCCATCTAGTATGGGAAAAGGCTTAGTTGTAGTTGTAGTAGTAGTAGTTGTTCTACTAAGTTGAAAGTCTTTACTTTCTAGTATTTCTCTCCATAGTTCTAAATTTCATATTAACTTTTTTCTTAAACTCATCAACTAATATATTATCTTTTGTAAATAACATACACCAAGGTACTTCATCTTGAATATGTTTCGTTAACTTATCAAGAACCAATATAAATAAATATGGACTTAAAGTGGATCCCACATGTGACCCAATATTAACTTCAAAAAAGTCTTTCATTCTTTCTATGAGTCCTCACACATACTTTTGTATCACATACTATCTCTTATAATATTTATATATGTCAATGGGATACTTCTCTTTTCCAAGATTCTTCAAAGAATATCTATTGACATCCTATCCTAAGCTTTTTCTAGATCAATAAATACCATACGAAGGTTCTTCTTTTTTACTCTAAAATATTTCGTAAGACATCTCAATAGAATCACTTCAATAGTAGATATACTTTGCATGAATCCAAATTGGTTCTCTCTTGAACTTGATACTTGTCTTAGCCTACGCTCAACAAGTTTTTCCTCTAATTTCATAGTATGACTCATTAACTTGATACCCCAATAATTCGCATAATTCTAGATGCCTCTCTTGTTCTTGTATATGGATATCACTCTCCGTTTCTAAGGTATCTTTTGGTTTTTTCGTATTTCATTAAATAGTATTATGAGAGCCAAGTGGTCTCGGTCTCTCCTAGATTTTTTGATACTTATAGGAATAGGAATATTGGGTGGTCCTATCGTGCTTATAAAATGAGTAAATTAAAAAAATTATATGTACAGTAACCATAGTATATCTTTACTAGATCGAACAAGTAACCTATGATTAACACAAATTAAGATTCAATCTGAACTCTATAACTATGAGAGCACAGATAAGCTGAAGCTTTTTGCTTCTTAGTGGACATCGGCTTCAACCAGTACTGATGAGATTAGCTTACTCAAACTACTAGACATAAAGCATCAGTCAATCTCACGAAATCAAAGAGTACAAATCCAAATGGATTCAATCATCCATTCATCTCTTAAATCTAGTGGTATTTTCAGTTAATCGATGTATATTATCATCGAGAATGATATGCGGAAGGAGAGGAGTGTCTACGTTGCTTACAGCGCATCAGAGCTTCATAACTGGCACTCTTATCTGCTTGATCGGCTTCCAGCAATGACGGAAAAGCGGGGAAGATGTAATCAATGACGATCGGCTTGGAACAGTTGTGAAGGATCAAGCACTAGCAAAGGCGGCAACTCTTTCTGCATCCAAATGATCACCCAATGGGGAAAGATTGGGAAGAAATTGTGAGGACAAGAAAGATCCCAATCAGATGAAAGACAGATTGAAGAGAGAGAGAGAGAGAGAGAGAGAGAGAGAGAGAGAGAGAGAGAGAGTTCGCTTTCGTCTTGGCGCGCAGAGTATCAAAACCAATATATAGGGCCGTTGCTGCCTGAAAGGGACTCACCCGATGCGTGAGAACGACGCTCAAACTGGAGGCCGGATCCAGGTCAATCATTTATATCCAACTGTTCCAATGTCATACAGCCGGCGTCCAAGGGTCGGGTGGCCTGGACGCTTTAGGGTATCTTTGATTCGTTTTTGCTACTTGAAGTTCTAAGTTACGTCACACATCAAACGCGGAGCTCATCTCTTGGAACTCAATTTCAGTTAAAAAGGTTGGCACGAGGAAAAATGTGCACCAGAAGAACTGGACTCGGAGTTCCGCATGGAAACCCAAAAACCTCCTTCTCACCATAGTTACAAGCTCACGTAGGTCCAAACCTACAGTTTTAATACCAAGCTCTTGGAACCACGAATCAAACACACTCGGTTTGCATAAAGAAAAGTTGTGGAATGGGACTTTTAAGCCTGAAAAATGTGTCCTGGTAAATAAAGTCCCACCATGCTGACTTTTATTCTCATTTTAGGCATAATGATACCAAAAGGAAGAGGGGGAACCTTTTTTTTCCCACTTCCCGTGGGCATATGGGATCCATCAACTATGAGTTTTCCAGTATTTCAAGTTCTTCGTTCGCAATGATCATTGAGCTGGTACAATAAGTACTGGTTCCACCTGAAAGAGTCCACCATGCAGGCCCTACTGTAAACATGGCCGATTTTCTTGAAACGATGAACCAAAACCAAACTGAGACAGGACTGGTTCTGGTTCTGATTTCAGTTTGAGTTTTAAACTGCACGAAACCATAAAAACTCATTTAATTTGAAAGCTCTCCAATGTGTTTGGTCTGCTAGAGTTTTTTCCTTTTTTTTTTCTGTCTAAACCACTGATACAGAAGCCTGCGAGGAGCCCAACTACCATGAGTACCGGTTCCACCTGAAAGGGTTCACCATGCCGACCCCTACTCTAGACATAACCGGTTTTCTTGGAATTAGGTACCAAAACCAAACCGGGAACGGACTGGTTCTGGTTCCGATTTCAGTTTGAGTTTTACACCGCACGGAACCATAAAAACGCAAATAATTTGAAAGCTTTCCATTGTGCTTGGTTTGCTATAGTTCATTCCATTTGTTTGTCTAAACCACTGATATAGAAGTCCACGAGGAACCCAACTTCAACCCTTCCTCCCATTAATTCTAAAAAATTGGACCTATTCAAAATAAAACAAATTATAAGAAAAAATAAATAAAAGAAAGTATTACTTTTTTTGAATTTGTGAACTCATCGTCATTCTTCATATTTCATCCAAATAACATGTTCGAATTTAGATGCATTTTATATAAATTAGGTTTTATATATAAAAATAAGCTCTAACTTATGTTTAATTACTTTTTTTCCTGAAACAAGGTTTTAAAACTGAGATAGAAAACAAAAACTTTAATCCCTGTCCCTGTAATAAAATGTTCGAATTTAGATGCAATCCTAAATCCAAATTCTACAATTATACCAAAAACATAACAAAATGGTTTGTTTTTATTTATCAGTATACGCGATCTTGTGTCATATCAGTATTTATTTTTTAAAGCAAAATCTTGTTTTCCTCCACTCATAAGGTGTACAAAGAATCCAAATCTTTCATCGAAGGACGACGCTACAACAATACACCTGTACGGGGTAGACTCACAAATTGAAGGTCATGAGTTCGATGCCTGAGGCATGGATCTAGTCTCCATCATTCCATCATTTTAAAAAAGTCAATACACCTGTGTATGGGGTAGACTCACAAATTGAAGGTCATGGGTTCGATGCCTGAGGCATGGATCTAGCCTCGATCATTCTATTATTTAAAAAGAAACTGGAAAATCCGGCCATTCGGGACTCTAGATATAAAGGGTACTGCAGTGAATATTATAAAGTGAAAATTTGGTGTTTTGTTCTCTTTTAAATGATGTATAAATCCAGAGTGCATTAATGCAGCACAGCCTCGGACCCATTCATGGGCGTAGAAAGGAAAAAGGCGGAAAACTGTAGCAGCAGTCTGAATTTTTAAAAAATTATACAGTGCTTACATAAATTCCTCCATCTGGAAATTTCTAGCTATCTCCGCCATTGATGCAGCACATGGTGTCTCATAGTAGCTTATTATATTAGGTATCAACGACGGATCTAGAAATTTCTGACGGAGGAACTCATCAACCCTTTGCGTGTGTATCAAATATTAAAACACACACAAACAAACAACAGGGTGTGTGTATTGACCATACTCTCTCCCTCGTTTCTTTTATATATATATATATATATATATATATAGAGAGAGAGAGAGAGAGAGAGAGAGAGAGTATATACTAATATACTTAGGTGCTAGTAAATTCAAATAAATTTTAATTATTTTTTTATGATGAATGATTAGAATTTAAATGTAAAAGTAGAAAGTATATGTCTACTTTCTTATAGGAGTACTTTATTCATATGGGCATTTTTTGCTTTTTAAATTTAATTTCAAGCATCCATTTTCATATATAGATAATTGAGATTAGTTTGAATTTACCAGTACTTAAATATGCTAGTATAAACCAGTTTTTCTCTCTCTCCTTCTCTTTCTCTCTCTATAATATACGTATGTACTCTCTTTCTCTTTCTCTCTCTATATAATATATGTATGTATGTATACTCGATCTTACAACCTCTAACACATGATATTCATCCACATCTTTTTATTTTGCCAGCATGAGTGCTATTTTGAAATTATAAAAATGCTTGAAAAAATATAAAAGCCATTTGAAAAAATGTAAAAACATCATTGGCTGTACCACAAGTATACCCGCATAAGAGATAGAGAAAATATATTAGCAACAAATCTAGAAATTCCTTCAAGGTGGGGCAAATTACACCACGTTTACATCTTAACATATAGGTACTTTCTCGTGTGTATCTATAGGCAAATGTGTACATCTATTTGTGCCCAAACTTAAAAAAATATTATTATACATTTAATATAGTACATTTAATATACCTAATGTTATTTTGATTTAAGTAGATTTGAGCATGGATCACTGTGAATATAGACTATGGTCTCTTTCTCTTCTCTCTCTATATGTAAGAGAGAGAGAGAGAGGAGTAAATACTCAAATATACTAAAAATCTTCATTAGAATCATCAATATTGGAGATTTGAATTAATTTTAACCTTTCAGCTCAAAGATCAAATAGTTGAAATTAAAAAGTAGATTTGAGCAATTGGAGGATTTGAGCATTTACCACTGATATTATGTACTTGCTATATCACTGAAATATCAATAATCCATCAAACGACGGAGGATTAGGTTTAAAAGAACAAAAAGTACATCATTACTTTTTGTGGGTATACTTGTCCATATGTACACTTTGTGCTTTTAAACTTAATCTTCCTTCTCTTAAAGTAGATGATTGCAAACAAACATGTAGATGAAGCATATGTAGACTCTCTCTCTTTATATATATACACACGTGTGCTTTATATTTGGGGGCATGAGCATGATAAGGATTATATTTTTTAAACACTCTTACCACTTTGTGAACATGATTATACATCTATTAGAGGTTATAATATCCAATTTTCATATATATATATATATATATATATATATATATATATATATATATATATATGTTTGTGTGTGTTTGGGGGAGCATGATAAGGATATAGTTTATATTTTTCAAATACCCTTACAACTTTCTAAAACATAATGATACCCCCAAAAGTAAAGAGTGGACATGTTTATATAAGATCCGGTTCTCATATTATAAATATATACGAAGAGAGAGGTAGTGATATATACTCAAATATTTCCGTCTTTTGATCAACATCATCAATAGTAGAGATTTGAATTTTAAAAGTGAAATATATTGTTGTACTTTTTATAATATTTTGTATTTAATTTATAACGATATGTTTTACTTTTTAAATGTAAATCTCTATCAATGATCATGTCGATCGAACAGTATTGATCTTTATGTGAATTTGAACACAAACCACTCCATATATATGTACACACACAAAAATCAAACCCATGATCTCTATTGTCAAAGTTAGAGAACCTTGTTAGATGAGCTTACACTACATGCAAATCTATATACATTTTGAACCAACAAGTGAAGTTCAACTTTATACAACGATCATGCCCTATATATAAGAGATAATTCTAAATGCATGTCTTTCGGTGTATAATTGTGTATAAACATCTTAATAGTTTGATCTTTGAGTTTGAAATGATAAAACAAAAAAGATTTAATGCACATATTAAATGATGTACAAAAGTACAATAATACAATAGATTTTTTAATTTTTAAATATAAATCTCCACCATTGACTTGTCAATTGAATGGTAAAGATGTTTACGTACAATTATATACTTAAAGACAGTTATACATTTAAAACTATCATTCTCTTTAATAGGGAGAGAGAATCTCTTTAAAGAGTTAGCTTAACGGCAGGACACTATAGCACCATATTTGTGGGTGTGGAGTTCGACTCTCAGAGGGTGTGTCTGTGTTAAACTTCGGCCTCCTCAATGACGTCCACAATTTTTACACTCTCAATACGAATTGAGTACTAAATTCATTAACCTACCTTCCCTATTTTAAAATTGTATGAAATTATGGTTGAATAAAGAAAAATAAAAAAAGAAGTTTTGGAGAGGAAGGGGGTCAACTTGGCAAACAAATAGCGGGTGAACCTATTTCCGAACCCGCTAAGTTCGGGTCTACCAAGCTCTGAACCTATTTTCGGTCCCTTCAAGTTCGGGTCTACGAAACAAGAACCTACTTTCGGATCCGGCAAGTTCGGGTCCACGACGCTACCCGCTATCTCCCCTTCTATAAATGGGGACCCGATGGATTGACGGAACACTCGTTGCTGCGGCTGGATTCTCTCCTTGTCCGTCGTCGTAGTCGTAGTCGTCGTTCTCCGATTTTCTTGTCGAAGGTAGAAAAGGGACGACGACGACAACGACTAAGAATACTATGGCGATGGCCTCTATGACGGCGAATAAGAGTATTTTCTTCTTGTTCATCCAACTCTTTTCTCTCTTTGGCCTCTCTCTTTCGCTTCTTCCGGTGAGAGAGCACGTTCCTCAGGCTGATGGATCGCTCAGGTTCCTCGTTCTTGGAGATTGGGGGAGGAAAGGGACTTATAATCAGTCGGAAATCGCGGTTCAGGTTGCGATTTCCGTTTTAGAGACTTCTCGTTCTCTTCTTATCTCACCTGTCTTTGATTTTAGTTGCAATCGGTTTCGGTTCGTCATTATCTCTGTTCGATTTTGGCCTCGATAACGCTTCCGCTGCCGCTTCTGAACAGTGAATCACATCGTCAACAATGATTGCAGTTTTTTCTTTTGTTTTGTGTGTATTTAGCTTTTGTTGTGATGGTTCCCGTACGTTGAGATCGAAGTTTTTGATGTAGAAAGCATCGAATTCCTTACGATCGTTGATTTTGCCAAACCTTCATCTTTACTGCATTCAGCTTTGATTCGAATGTTGAAAAGCTCATAAAAATCGTCTCCTCGTAAAATATGGCCATGCCAATGAAATTGATCCCTGATCGAGCTTCGATCATACATTTAGCCTCTAATTCTTTCAATTTCCTCCTGATGCTGCAGATGGGAAGAATCGGCAAGGATCTCGGGATCGATTTCGTGATCTCCACCGGCGACAATTTCTACGACAACGGACTCACCGGGGTCGACGATCCGGCGTTCGAGCAATCCTTCTCTCAAATCTACACTTCGGAGAGCCTCCAAAAGCCGTGGTACAGCGGTAAATTTCTCCACCTTAGACCTTAATTATATCGTCTCTCAAACCTGCAACACAACCTCCGGTACAATTTTCGACTCCGTAAAGCACGCGCTCGTATCGCTTTCTAACAAAGAATCCGAACCGTTACAGTCTTGGGAAATCATGACTACCGCGGGGACGTCTTGGCTCAGCTCGACCCGGTTCTGAAAGGAATCGACAAGCGGTGGATCTGCATGAGATCTTTCGTCGTCAAGGCAGGTACTTGTATACTCTACCCTTCACTGTACGATATCCTACCAAAATTTCACTGATCATGTTTAGAAATTGTAATTCGGTAACACTCATCAAGATAGGAAGAAAAAGGTACGTATTACCGTGGGTGCTACAGTGTTCGTACTCTAAAATTTGGTTTATCATCTAAAGTATAATAGATTATGAAAACGTACGTATGATGCCCGCCCGCAACCGCTTCGGCCTCCCTTTCAACAAAAAAAAGAAAGAAAAAGGTGTCTCTGTGCATAAGCCATATGATTTCGCATACTTATTCCCGTGGCAATGTAGAATGCATTAAAAATTCTTTGAATCGAGACGAAGTCCACCTGAACGAAATTGAGGTGAGGCGGACCACATAATCTTTCCGAAAAATTCTTACTCTTGTGTATATGTTATGGATTTGCTATGATTTTATGTGAAGCGGCCGGTTCCACTGGCCTCTTCCATGGGTGAGAGATGTTCCCACTATTGGTAACTAGTTTTTCACGACGAAGCAATCCAAGCTTCTCACTTTTATGTCTTCCACAAGTTAAAGTCGTCTCCTATGAAGAGGATTAGGCAAGCACATTGAGTAGAGAAAGTTATCCTGGCTTTAGGGCACAAATTCAATAAAAGTTTGGTTTTAGACTTAAATTCAATTAGAGATTGGTCTAACAATACTTAGCTAAAAATCTTAGGCATGAGTGCGATTTTATTGTTCAGTTCGATTGTAAAGTTTAACCTTCACAAAATATAATTTTCAACTAAATGAGGGGGTTTTTGATCATGTACAAGAAACCGTCCAAATGTTGTGTTGCACACACACACACACATATATATATTCGTATGCACTTTTGAAAGTGTGACTCGTACCTCCCAATATAAACTTTTTGACGATACAGTATAGTTTAAAAAGTTGAACTATTGTTTTAGAAAATAAAAAAGATGGTCATGCCTTACAAAGTAAAAAGAAAGCTATTAGTAGGCACTTTCATAGGTGTGCAAACCAGCTTATATATATTATAAACTGGATCCAGCCCACTTTTAATATACACGTTCATTGGTTTTCGATGGTAGGATGAATGTAATTTAAAAAAAATCAAGTTTAAAAAATTAAAAAACAATATTATTATACTCTTAAAAAACAATAATGAGACATGAATAAAAAGCTTTAGCGGTGGGTAGATCCAATCTCTCACTCGTTCTCTTTCAATTTATCTCTCCCTCTGTCTCTATCTATCTATCTATATATATAGTTCACCGTATGATCCGTCATGTCTTTCTCTCTTCTAGTGTTTGCCATGATTATTGAGGGATTGCATGTAAGTATTTGATTTGCCATGGCAGGAATCGTCGATTTTTTCATGGTGGACACAAACCCCTTCGTCAGGGACTACTGGGCGGTGCCCAACGAGCACAGCTACGATTGGAGGGGAGTCATCCCTAGGGGGAATTACATCAAAACCCTTCTCAAGGTATGGTGCTCACACATGCCAATCCTTGATCCACTTTGACGGTTCACAAATGACCGTGATATGATTATCAATTAAAACAGGATTTAGACTCCGCGTTAAGGCAATCCACCGCAAAGTGGAAGATCGTCGCCGGGCACCACCCGATCAGGAGTGTCGGGCATCACCGTGATACCGTGGAGCTTCAGCGAGTCTTGCTCCCAATACTGGAGGTAAAATTAATCTGAAATATATGGAAACTGGATAATTCAAGCTATTGCATTATCTATGCCACATGCAATATCCATTTTATCCTCATTCTTAATCTTTGTGAGTATAACATGATTTGTTTCATTGATATTCTACCATTTCTTCTTCTTTCAAGGCCAATGGAGTGGACCTATATGTCAACGGACACGATCATTGCCTAGAGCACATCAGTAGCACGCAAAGGTAAATAATTTATTCTCTTTTACATTAATGCCTTTTTCTTGTTTCTTTTATTATATATATATATATATATATATATATATTAGTGATAAATGCTTAATCTCAATCAAATATTTTTACCATTTGATTAGGATGGTTGAACATGGAGATTTGAAATAAAAGTATTGTATTTCAAAAGTATTGTTTGACTTTCTATTTAATGAATCATGTGTATTAAATGTTTTTTGGTTTATCTCTTCAATTATTCATCTCAATAAACAAATGGTTGAGATGATAAAGCAGTTTGAGTACATATATATATATATATATATATATATATGAGTACATATATATATATAATATGTTTGCAATATTACATAATATATAGTACATTATATATGCTTGATAATATATATAATACATTATATGTTTGCAATATTACAAGTTAGTATATCTAGGTAATCTCAACCATCAACTTTAAAGATGGTTGGTTGAAATTTGATTTTAAAAAAAGTTGCTTTTAAAATAAAGTACACTTATAAAAGTTAAAGATCAACCGTCTCTCTTTCAAATTGAATATTGAAATTTATTTCGATATGCTAACATATATCAAGCGCTAGTACATTTAGATTCTAGCAAATTCAAACAAATCTCAATCATCGATTTTTTGAAATTTGTTTGGATTTACTCGTATATATATATATATATATATATATATATATATATATATATATATATATATATATAGATATATATATATATATATATATATATATATATATATATATATAAGAGATCCTGATTCTTGTTATACGAGGTGAATGGGGTTTGCACTTCGATATGTGATCCTATTGTGCCCCTATAGCCGCCAAACCAAACTATCGTTGTACACCTGTTCGGTCCTGGGTTTGAGGTTTGAGCTCCCCCTCCTATGTAGTTTCTAACATCATGATTTTCATACTTCTAGTAAAATCTTATACCACGGTCATTCTTCAAATTGTTAACAAATGATTTGGGTATGGTTCTGGATCTGCAGTCCAATTCAGTTCATCACAAGTGGGGCTGGGTCCAAGGCATGGAGAGGGATCGACGAGACTGCGAACATGGAGGGCCTGAAGTTTTACCACGATGGCCAAGGGTTCATCTCCCTCGAGATCAGTGACTCCGAGGCTGCCATGACATTCTACGACATCAACGGCGACAAGATCCACACGTGGAGCAAATCCAAGCAGGTTCATTCATCAATGTAGGAAATTCTTATTTGTAATAAGATACTGCTTGCGGGTAGGGGTGCCTTGGATTGGGCTGGTCTCCTATCGGTACCATTAGAAACTCAATCGACCTTGTGTTATTAGAAAAATTATTGATGCCACAGGTACTGTCATTCTTCAAATTGGAAAGTGGAGTCATCGATAAGACTCTGTAGATGTTGCGTTTGCAAGCATTGTTGCTAAAATGAGACCTTTTGATAAATATATATATATATATATATATACAGAGAGAGAAAGAGAGAGAGAGAGAAACTACATCATGCTCACCTTTTACGGTCCACCTATGTTCATCTATTGTTTCTTTCTGGTATGAGTATAATTTGAAAACAATTAAGGGTTTTCAAAAAAGAATAGAAGACAATGTTATCTCACTCATATTCTAAAAAATAATGATCGAGCATAAGTGAACAACGTTAATAGTGAGTAGAATCCAACCACTTGTGATATATATAGAGATAGATATATATATATATATATATATATATATATATATATATATATATATATATATATATAGAGAGAGAGAGAGAGAGAGAGAGAGAGAGAGAGAAAGGGAGTTAGTTTCAATTACAGCATAACCTTTTAGCACTTGAATGGATGTTTGATGCCGGGATCTTAGGCTATGGAACTGAAACTACAGTTCTAGTTCGTGTCGTAATCAAACACGAGCCTTAGTGTATAGTAAAAACCGAATCCAATAGTGAGACTCATTTGTGGCCCACCCTTGGAATTGCAATTTCGTAGTCCCGACCTTGCAATCAAACGACCCCTGAACCACCCTCCACTACTTCTAGGACAACAACAACACCAACGGGCCCAATCACCACCAGAACCGCTCCTACTGGCCCTCTCTCAGTCTCACACTCTAAATATCAACACATTTGAAGAGGATGGAGAAAAGGAGAAATAGTGAACCAACACTGTTTAATCGTTTCTAAAATATTACCCATCGATAAGTTGGCCACCTTCGCTTAGCTTATTGGGGCCCACTTTGTGCTGAATTTTGGTAGGTTACGGTTTTTTCTTTTTAATTCTTTATAAACATGGTCTAGCTGTCGTTTATAAACCCTTATAACTTTAAAAAGACGAACGATATTTTGAATTGTATAACGGATAATGTGCAACACAAATTGCCAGCAATATCATTGCATAAAGGGACAATCTCTTGTCAACAATTTTAAGGCTCGCTCAAACATAGGCCCCATAACAGACGTGTGTTCTTAATCGATCCTCATTAAGGATGGCAATTTCGACCCGACCGGTAAGTACCCGCTCTGATCCGTGTCGCATGGGATAGATTTTCAGGTCTGGCGATGTGTAGGTTGAAGGAGATGTAGGGCAAGGTATGATCTAGTCTGAGATAGACTCACTATATATATATATATATATATATATATATATATATATATATATATATATATATATATATATATATATATGTATATATACGTATGTATGTATGTATGTATAAAGGAGTCAGTTTTAGGGACCTTAGCCTTAGGGTTTCTCTTTAATTGGATTCTGATTTCTGCTTGTGAACTTGCCAAGTTGAACAGGAACGTCGAACACCAGCATCCAGGGAAGTTTCGCCTGCAGCCGGTTATGAAGTTGCATCATCGAGTCGTTGACCACTCCTTCAGCCTGAACCACACGGTATTGCTGCTATTGCACAACAAATCATCTCCTTCCCTTCTTCATCTTCCTGACAGTTATAGGTAAGTGTATGGTTGTTGGTCTTTATTGAATGGTCGTAGTCGGCGAAGGTGTTTTTGTTTCAATATTCATCATTTTTGAACATTGATAGTTACAGGTCTTAAGCGAATGGTCTTGTTTATATTATCTCCTACTGAAATGGTCTTTATGACATTGTCCAATGGTATAGCCGAATGGTCTTTGAAAAAATTTAGTAGGATGAAGAAGGTACAACTGATGATATATGAAGAACATATTATCAGTTATGTCAAGTACTTAGATAATTTATATACGTTAATGTATTGATGATGGATGTCTATGTACTAGAGGGAGATGTTTATTTCTTTGTGGATCGTTCTATTGATTATGGTTGTTTATTTTGGATCAAGACGTTTAGATTAATGATGAATGAAGAAGTTTTATTCCTACTTATTTTGAAGAATGCAGATGTTAACTTTAAAAAGTTTTAGCAGGATGAAGAAGATGCAACTCATGATGGATAAAGAAGATATTATGAGTTATATCAAGTACTATAGATAATTTATATGTCAATGTATTGTGATGGATGTGTCTATGTACTAGAAGGAGAGGTTTATTTTTTTGTGGATCAGTATACTGATTATGGTCATTTATTTTGGATCATGAAAAGAATAATTGATTTATTCATGACAAGTCATTTGTTTGTGGTTCATGGCTATTTAGGTCATTGCTTGGTCATGGATTCATTTCTTTGTGGTTCATGTTGCTTGGTCATGGCTTTATTTCTTTGTAGTTCATGGATTGTTGCTTGGTCATCGCTTCGTTGTTTATTTAAATCTTTAAGAAGATTTTAACATGAATGAGTGTGCACATTGATATATATATATATATATATATATATATATATATATATATATATATATATATATATATATATATATATATATATATATATATATATATATATATATACGGAAGCCCTTATACACTTGTCATATCTTTGAGAATGGCAGGCATTATGACATGAATGGTTAAGTTCAAAAGTGAAAAAGCAAGAGATACACAATTACTTTTGCAAGTGTCATACTTCTATACATGTACAATTATATATAGGCATTTGAAAACCTTTTCTGAAGCGTCAGCCCTGTTGGGCCCTTATGATGTGTTTGCACACGCAGAACGCACTGAACATGGCCGTGCATGCCATGTCTGAAGTTATAAAACTTATATATAATATCTATAAGTTTATGTATATCAGTTTTATAACCTTAGATACATATAATGTGTGTGTATGAGGTTATAAAACTTATATATAATATCTATAAGTTTATAAGTTTATGTATATCAGTTTTATAACCTTATATACATATAAAATGTGAATATATATATATATAGAGAGAGAGAAAGTTTATATACTTATATGGATTTAAAACTTGGCAAGTTTATATAAATATTAGTTTCATAGCCTCATATACATATAAAATGTGGACCGTAGATTCAAATAATCTCATGACATAACACATTGTATTTAGCAAATTCCTTAAATTATTAGGACTGTGATTCAGTTCTAGCCATAGTACAGTTTGGTTCGATTCTCTAAAAATTAAAAACCGAACCAAACTAAACCGTGAACATTTTTTCTGGAAGGCAAGCGGCGTTAGGTAGCACCAAACAGATATATTCATGACAAAAATTATGTACACATATATTGAAGAAACCATTTGATAAGAAATTGCATAGGATAGACTAAGTTTGATTTAGGGATAGCAACAGGATGGGTTTTCACTCCACCCACACCCGCCCCGCTCTAGAATCCTTCTTATACATACCACTTCATCCCATCATGCAAGTCTTGGGGGATCAAACCCACCCACTCTTTTGTTACAACTTGGCCCTGCCCCTCCCTGTCACATTTAAACATCTAAAATATTTTTTAAGAAAAAATATTTGATATTATATATTTTACATAAAATACAAAACCTTTTTTAATGATACTTTATATTATTAAACTAAAAGTTATTGTGTATATATAGTTATATATATAATAAACATATGTTTTATATAAATAAACACTAATATATATGGGTTTGGGAACTTAGATACCCATCCCATAGGGGACGGGTCGGAGCGAGTACGGACAGGGCGGGTTCAAATTGCCATCCCCAGTTTGATCATAAGGAAAGCTTGAAACACAACAATTAATACATGGGGAGGGCACTATGCACACAGTTCTACCCTGCCTCCTAGATGTAGTAATTAGTAAGTAGCTTACTACTTCAACCCATTACCCATAGCGAGAAGAAGATCCAACCCATTAAACCTTATGGATAAGTAACAGGGGTGGTACAGGAGCACAAAATTGAGGTCCGGGTACAGGGCCCGGTGTGGTGTACCCATCCCAACCTACGCAGAATTAAGGTTGACAATTTATTAGACAAAATCTAAGAATATCCTTCATTAAATTCCTACCAAGGGAATCAAAGTCACTAAAACAGTAATAAAACCTTACCCTTATGAAAATCATCTTCGCCAGCTCCTGTCAGAGAGACGACCACAACGGTAAGTCTCCATAACAATCACCGAGGGCCTCCTGCCAGAGGAACTATCATTTTTCTATGCATCAAATCACAGTTTACATTTTAATGGCGGATCTAGAAACTTTCAGAGTGGGACGAACTATGTATTATAGCTCATGAATCCCACCCACTCTATATTATAGCCCATGGATCTCATCATCAGCTATAGACTTTAAGTTGATATTCAAAATTTCAGGTGGGCGAACGCCCCACCTTGGCTCAAATGTATATCTGCCACTGCCTCCAATCATCTTGCATGTAGACAAGCAAACGCACACATGCACACATACTTGAAATAGCGCCCGAAACTCTTGTACCCTTTCATTTGAGGCAAGCCATAGTATAATCCCACAAAACAACTCGAGATACAAAGCCTAACTAGTCAAAGAGTAGCACCTTATGGTATCATTTGTCATGCCAAAAGGCGGTGAGCTCGATTTCTGGGGGGTGCATGCTTTTGTGTGTCTGTGCGAAGCTTCGGGCTCTAAATCAACAACTAAGCCTTTTCCCATATTAAATGGGGTTGCCTACATGGATTCTTTGTTTCCATAGAGCTCTATCATGTGTCATGTTAGCAATTAACTTACAATAAGCTAGATCATTCTTTATTGTTTCTTTCCAACACTTTTGTGGTCGTCCTCTACCTCTTTTAATACTTTCCAAATTTAGTTTTTTATACCTTCTTTACCGGTTCTTCTTCTGATCTTCTTTCTACATGTCCAAACCATCTTAAACGATATTCTCTCATTTTATTCTCTATTGGTGCCACTCCTAATTTGTTTCTAATAACCTCATTATGGTTAACTGCCCAACACTCAGAACCATAAAACATGACAGGTCTAATTGCTGCTCTATAATATTTACCTTTTAACTTTAATGGTATTTTCTTATCACAAAGAATACGTGATCCTCCTCTCCATTTTAACCAACCAACATTAATTCTATACGTAACATCTCCATCAATTCTTCATCAATATGAAAAATTGACCCTAGGGATTTAAAACTTTCCTTTTTGAGGATGCAATGTGTGCCAATTTTAATTTCTATGTCCTTTGAAATAACCAAATGATCAAACTTACATTCCATATATTTTGTCTTTGTTCTATTAAGCCGGAGGCCTTTGCTTTCTAATGCTTCTCTCCATAGTTCCAGTTTTCTATTAACTTTTTCCTTAGACTCTTCCACTAACACAAAGTCATCTAGCTTCAGGCTCTCAATGTGACCAGAAAATGAAAAAAGGTGATCATTCTCAACTTTGCACCATTAGAAGGAAGAGAAAGAGGGCAACACGGATGCCTAGACAACCAGAAGCCATCCCACAACAGGCAGTCAAATCTCCTTACACCACATCTTAATTCAAAAACCCACAAATTCAATGTGGCAACGCAAAGTCAATAGGTGTTGAAACATGACCAACATGTAATCCATGATTCATTGCTCATACAAGTTGTAATCAAGTTTTGCCACAATCACATCCAATGCAATTTGAATATCATCAGAAACAACCCCATATACTTTGTGGTTAGCAGAAGGCAGGTATGCATGCCCGGTGTTTCAAACTCACGACCTTCAACTTTCGAATCGAATATCCTGGCCAGGTGAGCTAATGCTCTGAGTGCCAAATTCTCTGTTTCGTTTTGCTATATATGCAGCACAGTTGCTCAAAAACATAGTCAATCTATTTTTCTATGAGATGCTCCAAAGCTGAAATGAGTTTAAAACGAGTAAACAGAAACACGAAGTTTCATCTTATTAGGATCACCAACTGTTCCAATCAATCCTTGATCTTTACAGTGAACATCAATGTAATTTCCATGCAAATGGCGAAAATTGCAATGAAATATCAAGCCTCACAAGTTTCTCCGTCTTATTCATGCAATACAAATGCATAAAAAGACTAGCACTCATAATTTATATTACTGAACCTGAAAGCAGACTAAAGAACAATGACAAAGGAAATAAGAAGTTTTATCTTTATTATGATCACCAGCTACTCCAGTTGCGATATATACGAAGACCATCATAGTAATTACCATCCAAAAGACAATAAACCCGATGGCAATGAAAGAGTAGACGGAGATATGATACAAGAACAACTTTAAGAGTACTCACACAAGACTCTCGGACTGACCTATACAAACCACAACAGCAGATTCGTACGGATATTTGACAGAACTTACGCAACAAGCACCTTGGCTTCTCAGAAAATTCATTTATGATGAGTGTGCCGAGCACTAGTGTAGGCTGAGATCACTGATCCAGTTGCAGTCAAAGAGTATTTAGTAACATCAAAGCTTTTCTTCACAGCTTGCCACACAGCCCACAAGAATCCAATCCACCCTAGACAGAGTTATAAAGAGAAAGACGAGAACAAGATATGTTATTTCCCTTTCCAGGTAAAACATACATCACTAACTCTAAGGTGAGACAAGGAACGCAATCGAAAGGTTACTTTTCTACCAAATTTCCATTTCGTTGGCCAGAATACTTTCTCCCAGTGACTGTAAACTTATTCAAGTACCCAGTGTGTAGAAGGAAACCAAATTGAAACATATGAACAAGAAAATTTGGAGAACAAATTTTCCATTTGTCTTTCTTGAAACAATTGTCATGGAGATCCTGAGTTGGATCGTAAGATGGTAGGGCGAAATCACCAGATCAAAGTGAAGGATTCCATTGTGCATGATCGCAGTGCAATCCCAATTTTGTTTACGGGATCATTAGGATCATTTCATAAAGAGGAACCACTAAACAACATAGAATTAAGTATGAATTTCATGAATCATGCAACTTGAGCATAATCATATGTTACATGTTAAAGGTCTGAATCATATCTTTCTCATATGATTTTCAGTGATTATGCGTATATACATTAAAAAATCTTTAAAAAGGAAAGAACAAGAGGCAAGTTACGATGTGCACCCAGAGCGGTAGCTCAATGGCAGGGCACTCTGATGCCCTTGCCGCAGGCAGGAGTCGAACTCCTGGAGGGTGCATGGTTTCGGCCTCCCGTTGTAACAAAAAAAGAGAGAGGGTAAGTTAGGATCTTTAAGATCCTGATTCAGTCCCAAAATCCTCGATGCTAGAACTGTTAGAGTCTATGGGTCATGTATTTAGTTTATTCAACTTTATTTGTAATTCTGTTTTTAAAGGTATTGTTAAATATGTGACACTTATTAGGGGTAAGTAGGTATTTATGTAATTAGACACATTTGTTAAATAACCCTAGTGATATGTCAATCATTATGGAATAAGAGAAATAAAGTGGAAAGAAGAGGGCAGCAGAATTGGGACTGCCGATGCCCTATTCACTCCAAAATTTCTTCCCCACTCGTTTACTTCGATTAAAACTATGTAGCTTGATTGTGTTGTTGATTATTCAACACTCATCTCTGTTTGTAGGCCGTGGTAGTGCATGCAGTCCAAGAAAAATGGTATTTGTATATTAGGGTTTGAGTATAAACCCTAATCTTTCAAGAAAAGTGGAAAATCTACCACTAATCGACATTCAAAATACTAATCAGTAGATTAGACACCATTCATGCATAGATTGATGCACTGCATGAATCTCGAGATGGTATAAACAAATCCCAAGGCAAGTAGATGGCTGGAAAAGGTGAGAATTTCGATAATTTTACTCAAAGTCTGGAAGGAAACAATAAGATAGACATAATACAGATCACTACCATCAAGTTTGATGCAAAGAATTATAAGGCCTGGTGTAGGGCGATCTAATTTGCCTTGATTGCTAGGGAAAAATGGGAATTTATCACTGGAGAAATTTCCAAACCCCATTCGTCATATCTAATCTATCCAAAATGGAGAAAAGAGAATGCTATCATTGTTTCATGATGGATCAACTCTATGGTACCTAGTATTGGAAGTACCTTCACGTACCTGAATACGGCATCTGAAATTTGGATAACCATTAAGAATGCATATTCCAGAAAATTCAACATTGTCAAGAAATATGAAATCAACAACAACAACAACAACTAAGCCTTTTCCCATACTAGACGGGGTAGGCTACATGGATTCTTTATTTCCATAGATCCCTATCGTGTGCCATGTTAGTAGTTAACTCACAATAAGCTAGATCATTCTTTATTGTTTCTTTCCAACACTTTTATGGTCATCCTCTAGCTCTTTTCATACTTTCCAAATTTAGTTTTTCATACCTTCTTTCAGGTTCTTCTTTTGATCTTCTTTCTATATTTCATACTTTCCAAATTTAGTTTTTCATACCTTCTTTCAGGTTCTTCTTTTGATCTTCTTTATATATGTCCAAACCATCTTAAACAATATTCTCCTCTATTGGTGTCACTCCTAATTTGTTTCTAATAACCTCATTATGTATACGGTCTTTTTTTGTATGACCACACATCCATCTCAACATCTTCATTTCTGTCACAGATATCTTTTGTACATGTTGATGATTAACTGCCTAACACTCAGAACCATAAAACATGGCAGGCCTAATTGTTGCTCTATAATATTTACCTTTTAACTTTAATGGTATCTTCTTATCACAAAGAATACCTGATGCTCCTCTCCATTTTAACCGACCGACATTAATTCTATGCGTAACATCTCCATCAATTCTTCCATCACTCTAAAAAATTGACCCTAGGTATTTAAAACTTTCCTTTTGGGGGATGCAATGCATGCCAATTTTAATTTCTATGTCCTCTGAAGTAACCAAATGATCAAACTTACATTCCATATATTTTGTCTTTGTTCTACTAAGTCGGAGGCCTTTGCTTTCTAATGTTTCTCTCCATAGTTCCAATTTTCTATTAACTTTTTCCTTAGACTCCAATACTAACATAATGTCATCTACAAATAACATACACCAAGGTACTTCATCTTGAATATGTTTTGTTAACTCATCAATCACCATTATAAATAAGTATGGACTTAAAGTTGATCATTGATGTAACCTAATATTAACTTCAAAGAAGTTTGTCCTTCCTTCATGAGTCCTCACACATGTTTTTGCACAATCATACATGTCTCTTATAAGGTTAATATATGTCAATGGGTTACCTCTTTTTTCCAAAGTTCTCCAAAGAACCTCCTTCGGTACCCTATCATAAGCTTTTCTAGATCAATAAATATCATGTGAAGGTCTTTCTTTTTTGCTCTAAAATGTTCTATAAGATGTCTCAAAAGGTGAATCGCTTCAAGAGTAGATCTGTCTAGCATGAATCCAAATTGGTTCTCTGTTGTACTTGATACTTGTCTTAACCTACGTTCGATAATTCTTTCCAACAATTTCATAGTATGGCTCATTAACTTGATACCTTGATAATTCTCACAATTTTGAATGTCTCCCTTCTTATATATGGGTATAAGTGTACTTACTCTCCATTCCTCGGGCATCTTTTGGTTTTTCCATATTTCATTAAATAGTCTTGTGAACCAAGTGATTCCTTTTTCTCCTAGTATTTTCCACACTTCTATAAGAATATTATCTGGTCCTACCGATTTACCACCCTTCATATATTTAAGAGCCTCTTTGACTTCATTCTTTTGAATACGTCGGTAGAAATTATGGTTTATATACTTTTCTAATTTGGCTAACTCTCATAAGCTAATACTAACATCTTTATTTTCATTAAAAAGCTTATAAAAATAGTTTTTCCATCTATTTCTTATATCATCATTTGCCACTAGAATTTTTTCATACTCGTCCTTGATGCATCTAACATATTAGTTTTCTTATCTCTAGCCCTAGCTATCCTAAAAATATCTCTTTCACCCTCTTTTGAGTTGAGTTTTTATATAAATCCTCCCAAATTTTAGCTTTTGCTTCACTCACGACCTTTTTCGCTTCCTTCTTTTCTTTCTTATAAGCCTCTAAAGTTTGACTAGTTTAATTAGCATAATGTAATTTGTAACATGTCCTCTTTGCCTTGATTTTATTTTGCATTACTTCACTCCACCACCAAACTTCTTTTTGTGCCGGTACACCTCCCTTAGATACACCTAACACATCTTTCGCCACTTTCCTAATATGTATAGCCATATTGTTCCACATATCACAAGGTGTACCAACATAATTTCAAACATCTCCTTGAAGGACTTTCTATTTAAATATATCTTCTTTCTTGCTTTTGAGGTTCGATCATTTAGCTCGAATAGCTCGATACACTCTTTTCTTCTTTATCCATTTTTTTATTTGTAAATCCATAACTAAAAGTCGATGTTGGGTGGTTAAGCTTTCTCCTGGAATTACCTTACAATCTTTACAACACGCTCTATCTTTTTTTCTACAAATAAAGTAATCAATTTGTGTTTGTGATAAGCCACTCTTATAAGTAATTAAATGTTCATCTCGTTTTTTGAAGATTGTATTGACTATAAAGAGATCAAATGCCATAGCAAAATTTAAAATCTCCCTACCTTCCTCATTTATATCCGCAAAACCAAAGTTTCCATGAATCCCTTGATATCCTAATGCCTCTTTGCCGACATGTCCATTTAAATCTCCTCCTAAACAAATCATCTCCCTTTGTGAAATCTTTTGAAACACCTTATCTAACTCTTCCCAAAACACTGTCTTTATACTATCTTCTAATCCTACTTGGGGTGCGTAAGCACAAACTATATTCAAAACCTCTGGTCCTGATACTAATTTCAACGTTATGATTCGATCACCATATCGTTGTATGTCTACTACATTCAAAACCTCTGGTCCTGACACTAATCAATTTGTGTTTGTGATAAGCCACTCTTATAAGTAATTAAATGTTCATCTCGTTTTTTTAAGATTGCATTGACTATAAAGAGATCAAATGCCATAGCAAAATTTAAAATCTCCCTACTTTCCTCATTTATATCCCCAAAACCAAAGTTTCCATGAATAAATTAATATCCTAATGCCTCTTTACCGACATGTCCATTTAAGTCTGCTCCTAAACAAATCATCTCCCTTTGTGGAATCTTTTGAATCACCTTAACTCTTCCCAAAAAGTTGTCTTTATACTATCTTCTAGTCCTACTTGGGGTGCGTAAGCACAAACTATATTCAAAACCTCTGCTCTTAACACTAATTTCAACATCATGATTCGGTCACCATATCGTTGTATGTCTACTACTATCCTTTCAATCTTTATACCAACTCCGCTTCGAGCCTTTTCTTTACCTAAGTACCATAATTTAAAACATGTATACTGTATCTCCTTTCCTTTTTCTCCAACCCATTTTGTCTCATGTAAACATAGAATATGAATCTTTCTCCGAATCATAGTATCTACCACCTCCATTAGCTTACCGAATAATGTTCCGACCAGTGTTGTCTGACGCGTATCATATCGTGTATCGCTAGGATCCACGATATGGGCGTATCGTATCGTATCGTACTTTAATATTAAAATAATACAAAAATTAATTAAAAATTAATAAAAAAATAGGAAAAAATCAGGAAAAAATCAGGAAAAATCTGATAATTACTTTAAATTCATATAATGTAAGTTTAGTACAGATTGAGCATTCAGCATTGAATAATTGCATCCAAATTTATATATTTTGAATCCAAAAAATAAAATATAGACATAGTTTACACTTTACAGTACACTACAGTTACATATAATGTTACATTTTACAAATTGTAATCAGGATCATCAACTAAATAATCTCCATCTTCTCCTTGTTGCAGATCCTCATCATCATCAGCCACGCCCACACCTTCTTCTTCAAAATCAAATTCTTCATCTCCATAATGTTGTTGCACTCCTTCCAAATTAATTCAAGCAACGTCTTCTTCTGTTAGGAGGGCATTTTCTTTAGTGTCTTCTATAACCCAATCTTCTAATATATCAAAATTATCCAAACTTATTGGATCGAACTGACTTTCTTCTCTATTTACTTTTTTTAATTGCCTATGACACAAACAAAGATAAACAATTAGTAAGTAATATTAACAATTAAAAACTGAAGTTAAATAATATCGAATTGAAAATTTGAAAGTAATACAACATTACCTTTCACGAAGGCGCATGTTACAACGAATATAAACCAAATCATTAAGCCTTTTGTGTTCCAACCTGTTGCGTTTTTTTGTATGGATGTGTTCAAAAACACTCCAATTTCTTTCACAACCTGTTGCACTACAGGTTTGGCTTAAGACTCTAACTGCAAAATCTCTAAGGTTTGGACAATCACTTCCAAACCTGTTCCACTTAAAAAAAATATAAACATTAGAGACATAATAATCCACAGTAATGTAAGATGCAACTTAAATATGAAAATAAACAATGTACCTAGACGCATCGTAGAGCGGTTGCGAATTGCACCAGGCAAACCCATCAAGTGAAGAGCATTATCATATATCTCCATCTCTCGATGTATCGCATCTACTATGCTCTCATCAGGGACTAATCTGTTGATGCATTCAATGATTCCTCGATTAACCTCACCGTCCCTTTTGAAGGTTGCTGAGTACCTCAATGATGGGTTTAGATAGTAGGCTGCTGCATGAATAGGCTTATGCAATTGTTTATTCCATCTACTATCAATTATTTTCCACACGAGCACATAATCTCTTTTTTTTCCATTAAAGTTATTTCTGATCGCTTCTTTTGCCCTGTCCATGGCTTCATAAAGGTAGCCCATAGATGGTTTCTCCTCGCTGTCAGCCAATCTCAAAACTTTCACTAAAGGACAAGTAATTTTCAATAATCTGATACATGCATTCCAAAATGAACCTCTAAAAATCGTTTCTACAATCTCATTTAACTTTCTGTTTCTTCTGTTTTGTGGCAACTCTACAAATTGTTGTCACTCATCTGAGGAGAACATTCTCTTTAAAGCTTGCTTCTGTCTCACAATACTCTGTATTGATAAGAAGTTTGTTGCGAACCGAGTTGCAGCTGTGCGAAGAAGCTCTGCACCTTCTGTGTATCTCCTCATCATACACAAAACAAATGCATGGTTGTAAATGAATTTTGTAATATCTTGGCAACACTCAGTTGTTGCCTTTATTTCATCCATCTCACCAATGTCCTCGAGGATGAGATCTAAACAATGGGCTGCACATGGTGTCGAGTAGAAAGTCCCATAAATATCAGCTAACTCCTTTCCAGTTGCTTTGTAGTTAGTTGCATTATCTATAATCAATTGGACTACATTTTCTAGCCCAACCTCCTGTATAACCTTATCAAATTCCTCTCATAGGATCTCTGCAGTGTGCCTCTCCTCTGACATATCTAGAGATCTCAAAAACATGAGTCCTTTAGGACAATATACAAGAAAGTTTAGCAATGTCCTTCCTCGCCTATCGATCCATCCATCTATCATGATAGTGCATCCTGTTTCCTTCCACGATTGTCTCAAAGTCGAACAGTATTGCTGCACTTCAATCACGGTCTGATCTAATATCTTCCCTCTCAACTTCTGATAAGAGGGCATCCTGTATCCTGGACCAATGTTAGCAATTGTATCTGCCATTGCTTGAAAATGAAAACTGTTTGCTGCATTAAATGAAATGCATGCATCATAAAACCATCTACCCACTGCAAGGTCTGCTTGATCGTGCAGTTGTTCTGAAGCCATAGCAGCACGAATTTCTGGCTGAGCACCAGGTGTACTGGAAGGAGGAAAGAACGAATGTATGCTAGAAGAAGAAGCTCTTCCTCTACTCCTTCCTGAACTTCATCTTCTACCACCTCCAAAGTCTTCAGCTGCAACCCTCTTTCCTCTGGTAGGTGCTCGCGAACTACTACTACCAATATTTGTTCTAGCATCTGAATGCAAACTATCAGTGAATCCAACTCCAGTGGCAGTAGCATCATCAGCTTCTTCACACATCTGAAAATAATCCTTTTGTTGTCTCCTTTCCTGTATGCTCTCAATCATCCGCAAGCATTGCCATTTAATACCTTCTGGCACACTTCTAACTCTGCTTGTGCATGGAGCAACTTCTTTCCTGGTTTCTGTTAGGTGGTGTTTCAACCTTGAAATTCCACCACTAACCACCTTTTCACAAAATAAACATCTCATTTTTAACCTTGAACCCTCAACTGGTATACCCCACTGCCATGCCGAATCATCAGACTTTGAATGAGAGTCTCTACCACCCCTTCCTGTCATCTCAATGGAGTACTTTAATTCAAACAAAAACCAGAAAATAAAAGCACTTCGTAAATCCCCCAATCTTCAAATAACACTCAAATCGAGTGTCTCCCACTTCATGAATGCAATAAAAATCGTATACACACACTTAATAACTTCATATTTTGTCATTAAAAAAAAAAACGAAATAACACAAAAAACAATAAATATAAAGGAAAAAAATGGAAAAAACATTAAAAATATACCTAAATCCGAGTTTGGAGGCTTGGACGGACACCGTAGGGCATGATTTTAGAGCTTTGAACACCAAAGAGGCGAAAACCGACTCTTAGGGAGCTTGAGGAATCCAAAAGGAGAGAGGAAACCCGCGAAAAATCACGAGTTTCTCTCGGGCCGGGACCCTTATAAAGGGTCCCAGGGCGTATCGCCCGTATCGTACCTACGGGCCGTATCGCACGATACGGTGCGATACCCCCGTACCTGCGATACGGGGCCCCGTATCGTATCGTGGTGGCCCACGATACGGACAACACTGGTTCCGACATTCCAAGAACCAATACGAATCTTATTATCTAGGACTAGATTCCTTACCCCCCACATTCGTCCATGTTCAAAATGCGGAGACCCTCTATGAAAATTATTCACTACATTTGGGCGGCAATGTAACGGGACTAACTTCTTTACCCACACCCATCCATGACATGGGAACTCTCTCTGCAATTGATTCACTACATTCGGGCGAAAATGTAGTGGTCCTTCCTTACTTATTCTTGCATTCGGGCTCTATAGCACCTCGCTAGGCGGGAACGCCCCAAAGCAATGCTCATAATTTTTGTCCGATAAAGTTTTATGCCAGTTGTCGGAAGCCTAACACAAGCCTCCTCCTTTATCCGAGCTTGGGACCGGCAATGCAAGGGTGATCCCTTACAAGGGCAATCAAGAAATATGAAATAAAGGTGAAAATCCGAAAATATCGACAAAGAAATCGAACCATCAGTGAGTACTATGCAAAACTCAGAAGATTATGAGAAGAACTACAGTATTATAGTCAAGGAGATTGTTCTGATTGTGTTAAGAGCAAAAATGCAAATTTAGAAGATAAGAAAGTGTTTGATCTACTATGGAGAGACTCAAGTGATTTTAAAAATATAAAAGCTAATATTTTTAGCAATGAAACTCTACCATTCTTGGGCGTATTATATTCCCTAATCATCTGCGAAGAAGATCAAAAAAATTTAGAAAAAGGAGAGGTACTAGTAGGTGAAAAATCAACCTTTGTAAGTCACGATCAACAAGGATTTAATCATGGAAGAGGAGGTACCTCGGATGGTGGGCGTATATCCCATCTCCCAATCAACAACAACAACTAAGCCTTTTCCCATACTAGACGGGGTCGGCTACATGGATTCTTTGTTTCCACAAAGCCCTATCATTTGCCATGTTAGCAGTTAACTTACAATAAGCTAGATCATTCTTTATTGTTTCTTTCCAACACTTTTGTGGTAGTCCTCTACCTCTTTTAATACTTTCAAAATTTAGTTTTCATACCTTTTTAAAGGTTCTTCTTTTGATCTTCTTTCGATATGTCCAAACCATCTTAAACGATATTCTCTCATTTTATCCTCTATTGGTGTCACTCCTAATTTGTTTCTAATAACCTCATTATGTATATGTTTTTTTCTTTTATGACCACTCATCCATCTCAACATCTTCATTTTTGTCACATACATCTTTTGTACATGTTGATACTCAGAACCATAAAACATGGCATGTCTAATTGTTGCTCTATAATATTTATCTTTTAACTTTAATGGTATCTTCTTATCATAAAGAATACATTATGCTCCTCTCTATTTTAACCAACGAGTATTAATTCTATGCGTAACATCTCCATCAATTCTTCCATCACTCTAAAAAATTGACCCTAGGTATTTAAAACTTTCCTTGTGGGATGTAATATCTGCCAATTTTAATTTCTATGTCCTCTGAAGTAACCAAATGATCAAACTTACATTCCATATATTTTGTCTTTGTTCTAAAAGTCGGAGGCCTTTGCTTTCTAAATTTTATCTCCATAGTTCCAATTTTCTATTAACTTTTTCCTTAGACTCCTCCACTAACATAATGTCATCTACAAATAACATACACCAAGGTACTTCATCTTGAATATGTTTTGTTAACTCATCAATCACCATTATAAATAAGTATGGACTTAAAGTTGATCCTTGATGTAACCCAATATTAAATTGAAAGAAGTCTGTCATTCCTTCATGAGTCCTCACACATGTTTTTGCACCATCGTACATGTCTCTTATAAGGTTAACGTATGTCAATGGGATACCTCTTTTTTCCAAGGTTCTCCAAAGAACCTCCTTCGGTATCCTATCATAAGCTTTTTCTAGATCAATAAATATTATGTGAAGGTCTTTCTTTTTTGCTCTAAAATGTTCCATAAGACGTCTCAAAAGGTGAATCGCTTCAACAGTAGATCTGTGTGGCATGAATCCAAATTGGTTCTCTGTTGTACTTGATACTTGTCTTAACTTCTTTCCCACAATTTCATAGTATGGCTCATTAACTTGATACCTCGATAATTCTCACAATTCTGAAAGTCTCCCTTGTTCTTATATATGGGTATAAGTGTACTCACTTTCCATTCTTCGAGCATCTTTTGCTTTTTCCATATTTCATTAAATAGTCCTGTGAGCCAAGTGATTCCTATTTCTCCTAGTATTTTCCAAACTTCTATAGGAATATTGTCTGGTCCTACCGATTTACCACCCTTTGTATATTTAAGAGCCTCTTGGACTTCATTCTTTTGAATACATCAATAGAAATTGTGGTTTATATACTTTTCTAATTTGGCTAACTCTCCTAAGCTAATACTAACATATTTGTTTTCATTAAAAAACTTATAAAAATAGTTTTTCAATCTATTTCTTATATCATCGTTTGCCACTAGAATTTTTACATCCTCGTCTTTGATGTATCTAACAGAATTAAGATCTTTAGTTTTCTTATCTCTAGCCCTAGCTATCCTAAAAATATCTCTTTCACCCTCTTTTGAGTTGAGTTTTTTATATAAATCCTCCCAAATTTTAGTTTTTGCTTTACTAACGGCCTTTTTCGCTTCCTTCTTTGCTTTCTTATAAGCCTATAATGTTTCACTAGTTTCTTTAGCATAATGTAATTTGTAACATGCCCTCTTTGCCTTGATTTTATTTTGCACTTCACTCCACTACCAAGCTCTTTTTGTGCCGGTACACATCCCTAAGATTCACCTAATACATCTTTCGCCACTTTTCTAATATGTATAGCTATATTGTTCCACATATCACAAGGTGTACCAACATAATTCCAAGCATCTCCTTGAAGGACTTTCTATTTAAATATATCTTCTTTCTTGCTTTTGAGGTTCCACCATTTAGTCCGAATAGCTCGATGCACTCTTTTCTTCTTTGTCTATTTTTTTATTTGTAAATCCATAACTAAAAGTCGATGTTGGGTGGTTAGGCTTTCTCTTAGAATTACCTTGCAATCTTTACAACATACTCTATCTTTTTTTCTACAAATAAAGTAATCAATTTGTGTTTGTGATAAGCCACTCTTATAAGTAATTAAATGTTCATCTCGTTTTTTGAAGATTGTATTGACTATAAAAAGTTCAAATGCCATAGCAAAATTTAAAATCTCCCCACCTTCCTCATTTATATCCCCAAAACCAAAGTTTCCATGAATACCTTGATATCCTAATGCCTCTTTACCGACATATCCATTTAAGTCTCCTCCTAAACAAATCATCTCCCTTTGTGGAATCTTTTGAATCACCTTATCTAACTCCTCCCAAAAAGTTATCTTTATACTATCTTCTAGTCCTACTTGGGGTGCGTAAGCACAAACTATATTCAAAACCTCTACTCCTAACACTAATTTCAACGTCATGATTCGGTCACCATATCGTTGTACACTATCCTTTCAATCTTTATTTATGATAATACCAACTCCGGTTCGAGCCTTTTCTTTACCGGAGCCTATATCCTCTATCTCCTTTCCTTTTTCTCCAACCCATTTTGTCTCCGGTAAACATAGAATATGAATCTTTCTCCGAATCATAGTATCTACCACATCGATTAGCTTACCGTATAATGTTCCGATATTCCAAGAACCAATACGAATCTTATTATCTAGCTTCCTTACCCCCCCCCCACCCCCCACCCCCCCCCCGCATCCATCCATATTAAAATTATTCATTACATTCGGGCGGAGAAAAATATAAACACTGAAAAAGAAAAAAACCAAAAGTGTCGATTGATTCATAGAACTGCCCCTTTTTGTTGGGTAAAAAGGAAACCTGTAACTCACATGATTTGCTTTTGCATGCATAAAGAATGAAGATGTTCTCTGGATTTAGAAGAAAGAAATACAAAAGAAATGAGCATCATTCGACAACATTCTTGAAAATAATTGTATTAGCATTTCGAGAAAAAAACGAACAGCCAACACCATTTTCACCCAAATCATCAACTCAACCACCCAAAAACCTCCCCCTTTCACCAAGAAAGAAATTACCTGTAGTCACCAAAACAGCAAAGATAGTGAGGAATGTGATCGTGGAGATGGCGCAGACGGCGACGAACAATGCACCGATATAAATTCCCGTCAAGCAAGCAAGAAACAAAGCCAGAAATCCGCCTGCGGCCGCTAACGACATCAACAGAGATATCACAACCGCATTAAACGTCGCCGCGGAGAAGAACAGCACGAACGCCAACAATCCCGTCAATCCCACAGCAGCAATCGCTCCAATCTATAGAAACCCCAAAGTTCTCAACACACACATAAACTTAGCCTTAATTAGAGAACGAGAAACGAATAAAGAACGAAAGATTCACCGAAATGGCAAGGATCGCGCGCCATGCTCCTCCGCGGCGAGTCCACGCCACGACGCTCTCCGCGAATCCCCTAGATGCCTCGCGGAAATCTTGGGCATTCTCTTGTACAGAGCTTTTGATCCTGTGGAAAAATGGAAGACCGGATTTGGGGTCGGGGAAGAAGATTCCGAAGAGGAATCGGTGGATGACGTCGTAAAGCGTCGGTTGGTTCCCGCCGGAGGATCGTTCTCCATTGCCTTGGATGTCAACGAAGCCATACGGACTCGTTTTCTCCTCTGTGTAGCTGCTATTCTCACTTCCTTCGGCCATTTTCTTCTTCCTTTTGCTTCTCCTTCCGTAGAGAGCCTAGCCTGCAAATGAGTCCAAAAGGTGTCGCTTGTTGCGGGGTTTAATACAAGTCCACAGGGGAGCAAATAAACCCATTCATTGAACTCTAGAAGTTGCTGGTTAGACCCTCCGGGTTGAACCGGACTGGAACCTCTCTTGGAATCGGATGAAACCAAAAACTGGAAATGAACCAGAACTGGGTGTTTTGTTGCGAGGCCGGGACTAAGAAACTAAAACTCCAATTCCAATTCCAGTTCCAGTTCCAGTTCCAACGGCCTACCAAGGGCGGGCCACTGATGAGTCTCGTAATATGGTATTACTGTACAGCGAGGCCTGCGTTTGATTATGATGGAAACTAGAACTGTAGTTCCAGTGCATGGTCTCAGAACTTGTAATCAAACAGCACCTAAGGTTCAGTTTCACCCACCTTAAGCCATTTAAAGAACCATACCATCCTAAAAGAATGTCTAGATCAGCCACTGACCGAAATCATCGTGGAACCGAACCTATAACAAACAAAACTGGAACCAAACGAAAACCAAGTTGTGGCTAGTCAGTTCTGGTTCAAGGTTCCAACCGAAACGAGACCAATGGTTTGAAACCGTCGATCCCAATTTACCAAGAACTAGGTCTACTGAAGAGCAGTAGGAACTGCTTAGTAAAATGGACTCATTACAGTCGGCCAAATTCGATACAAGAAGCAGTAAAACTTGGGTCAAATGAGCAGCTTGTAGTTCAGCTCGTCCTGGCTCGATCAAGATTGTTGTACCATCCAAGTTGAAGATAAACCTGCTGTTCAGCTGGGTTCGGTTCGTGAAAGCTCATTGAATGATATTTTCAATTTTTGCTAAACTGTGTGATAAAGTAATTACGGGAAGGTGTTTAAGGTAAATGAAGGGCCATTCTCGACCGCCGTTCACGGGGGCTTCAATCGCCGGCTCCCTGTCTTCAGGTCACCAACTTCCTTGGTGCCAAGTAGAAGGGTCATCGCTCAACGGATAAAAGTTACTCTAGGGATAACAGGCTGACCTTCCCCAAGAGTTCACATGAACAAGAAGGTTTGACACCTCGATGTCAGCTCTTTGCCACCAGGGGTGGTAGTACGTCTCAAGGGTTGGGTTGTTTGCCTATTAAAGCAATACTTGAGTTGGGTTCATAACGTCATGAAACAGTTCAGTCCATATCTGGTGCGGGCGTTAGAGCATTGAGAGGACCTTTCCTTAGTATGAGACCGGTATAGTAGCTAGTTCTAGTTTTTTATAAACAATAAACAAAAATAGGGTAAGAGAGCATTCAAAAGGCCTGTAAAAATCAACATAGGATGAGCCAACTTGATATTTTGGCGCTATCATCCCAAAGAAGAGATTTAGGGTTTTGGTTCCTTCATTTTCTCGGGAAAGATTGAATCAAGTGAAGTGTCTAAAAGAATTAAACCCACTACATTATATGAGTATCGGATAGTTATTGATCATCATGTACAAAAGATATCTATTACAAAAATAAAGATGCTTAGATAAATGTGTGATCACACAAGAAAAGACTGTATATGTAATTAAATTATTAAAAACAAATTAAAAAACACTAATAAATAAATAAGAAAAAACATTTAAAATGATTTAACCACGTAAAAAAGAGACCAAAAGACACTACAAGAAAGTGTAAGAAACTAAATAGTGAAAAAGTTAAAAGAAAGAAAAATAAGACCTCAAAGATGTTGAAAAGGAAATAATAAAGGATGATCTAACTTCCGTTGAATTAACTATTAGGAGTACACATATAGAGCATGAAAACAAGAAAAAATCAATGTCCCGATCTAACATGAGAAAAGGCTTCGTTATTATGGTTGCTTTTAATAGGAAAGACGGATTAGGGAGATACCTAGCAGTGACGGAAAATGAAGAATGAAAATCCAAAAGAAGGCAACTAATCAGGTGGCGTCCCCCAACAGGGGTCTCGTGTGCTGAAGGCACCCGAGTGCTAAGACTTCAGTATCCACAATCACCCCCGGCCTCAGCGACCACATCAACACACTACCGCCTCTAATCTTCCAACTTTCCAACCTCATTCAACGAGGAAACATAAAGTAGAGAAACCTCCGCTTTGCACAAGGCCAGTTCCAATTTGCCTCGTCAATTAAACAAAGTCAGCCTAATTTTAGCCCAACAGTGCACCCAATGGTTTTAATACATAATTAAGATGATGGATCCACCAGAACCCCAAGTTGCAGTTTCCAGCTACCAAAATTCAAAGAGTGAAAGACACTTAAGTGTGCATGCGCACCCACAGAGACGCGCATGCACACAGAGAGCAAACATAAAAACCAAAAGCACGCCTTCTTCGCAATCTTTTACTGGGACTCATGGCAAATGCGTACTGTATTTTCGACCATTCGGGCTCACTACATATCGTTTCCTCTGTTAAAAATTCTGTTTCAAGAGAACCCGCCTCTCATTTTCCTGTGGGGAGTCCGCAGTTATCTCCATAGCAACCACCCACCAAAGTTCGTCATAGAGACCAGCTTCTGTTGCGTCCTGAGTTCCCTTTCATTCGCATATCCAACTTGAAAACTTAAACCCCCACATCAGCAAGTGTCATTAATACTTCCACTTCTTCGTTTTGGATACAAGAATGAAAAAATTCTGAAATGAAAGAGAAGCAAGACTAGCTTCGAATTGAGAATTTCCTCAAAGAACATGCATTTACTTGTAAATGCCCCTCAGTAGTGATAATAACATGCGGAGCCATATATCAAACAGTAAAGAAGTAGCTTACATGCAGAACATCTTTTACCGGTTTAAAACTTGATCCACCCGAAAATATAATACATTCATGCAGATATCCATGACAACACTCTGCATCCCTAAGAGTTTTAGAAGATATGAGAGAACAGGATCTGAAAACAGAACACGAGAAAGGACTGTAACATTTTACAGTTTCTAGTCGACAAATTCCATACACAGTTTTGATCATGATTTATGCATAACACATTCTACCTGTTCAGACAGCTTGTGACCGAACCATAATTCTAGACAATCAAACTACAGCTGAATTTACTTGTCAGCAAAAGATCCGTTCACAGAAGATCTACCGTTCCTAAACCTGCATGGAGATGAGATACCTGGATCCCCGAGGGGAGGGCCCACCATAGCGTCTGCACCCACAACCTGTTTGTAAGAAAGATGTCAATCATAGCCTGTATACATAACTCATGTCGGCACAAGAAAATAAAAGGTCCTTTTTCCAGGGTAGGGCCAAGATAAAACATTATTTCATTGACAACTTAAACAAGTGAGAACTAAGATTTTGGGTCAATCATAGCCTGTATATATAACTCGTGTCGGCACAAGAAAATAAAAGATCCTTTCTGCAGGGTAGGGCCAAGATAAAACATTACTTCATTGATAACTTAAACAAGTGAGAACTAAGATTTTGGATTTTACATCTGATTCAATATGAGTTCACCCCCAAGAGTGGGAAATGGCTTGGTTTTGAATTTGGTGGATTCGGTTCCAAAAATTTACACGTGGAGTGAAAGTTCAGGAGTTCCAAAAATGTGCCTACCAAAATCACATACAAATCACAACAGGCTGCCAGATATTGACAAGAACACCAGTACGCTAATTCAAAGAAGCAGAACAATGTACAAATTTAAGTTCATGAGTAACATATTATATGTCTCTGTATCAGTGTTGTCTGTATCGCACGATACGGTGCGATACGTATCGACGATACGATATGGGGCCCCGTATCGCAAGTGCGGGCGTATCGGATCGTATCGCACGATACGCCCTGAGACCGTTATAAAGGGTCCCGGCCCGAGAGAAACCCGTGATTTTTTGCGGGTTTCCTCTCTCCTTTTGAGTTCTTCAAGCTCCCTAAGAGTCGGTTTTCGCCTCCTTGGTGTTCAAAGCTCTAAAATCGTGCCCTACGGTGTCCGTCCAAGCCTCCAAACTCGGATTTAGGTATATTTTTAATGTTTTTCTCCATTTTGTTCCTTTATATTTATTGTTTTTTGTGTTATTTCGGTTTTTTTTGAATGATCAAATATGAAGTAATTAAGTGTGTGTATACGATTTTTATTGCATTCATGAAGTAGAAGACACTCGATTTGAGTGTTATTTGAATATTGGGGGATTTACGAATTGCTTTTATTTTCAGGTTTTTGTTTGAATTAAAGTACTCCATTGAGATGGCAGGAAAGGGTGGTAGAGACTCTCATTCAAAGTCTGGCAGTGGGGTATACCAGTTGAGGGTTCAAGGTTAAAAATGAGATGTTTATTTTGTGAAAAGGTGGTTAGTGGTGGAATTTCAAGGTTGAAATACCACCTAGCAGGAACCAGAAAAGAAGTTGCTCCATGCACAGGCAGAGTTAGAAGTGTGCCAGAAGGTATTAAATGGCAATGCTTGCAGATGATTGAGAGCATACAGGAAAGGAGACAACAAAAGGATGATTTTCAGATGTGTGAAGAAGTTGATAATGCTACTGCCACTGGAGTTGGATTCACTGATAGTTTGCCTTTAGATGTTAGAACCGATATTGGTAGTAGCAGTTCGCGAGCACCTAGCAGAGGAAAGAGGGTTGCAGCTGAAGACTTTGGAGGTGGCAAAAGAGGAAGTTCAGGAAGGAGTAGAGGAAGAGCTTCTTCTAGCATACATTCGTTCTTTCCTCCTTCCACTACACCTGGTGCTCAACCAAGAATTCGTGCTGCTATGGCTTCAGAACAACTGCACGATCAAGCAGACCTTGCAGTGGGCATATGGTTTTATGATGCATGCATTTCATTTAATACAGCAAACAGTTTTCATTTTCAAGCAATGGCAGATACAATTGCTAACATTGGTCCAGGATACAGGATGCTCTCTTATCAGAAGTTGAGAGGGAAGATATTAGATCAGACCGTGATTGAAGTGCAGCAATACTGTTCGACTTTGAGACAATCGTGGAAGGAAACATGATGCACTATCATGGCAGATGGATGGACCGATAGGCGATGAAGAACATTGCTAAACTTTCTTGTATATTATCCTAAAGGACTCATGTTTTTGAGATCTCTAGATATGTCAGAGGAGAGGCACACTGCAGATATCCTACGAGAGGAATTTGATAAGGTTATACAGGAGGTTGGGCTAGAAAATGTAGTCCAATTGATTACAGATAATGCAGCTAACTACAAAGCAACTGGAAAGGAGTTAGCTGATATTTATGGGACTTTCTACTCGACACCATGTGCAGCCCATTGTTTAGATCTCATCCTCGAGGACATTGGTGAGATGGATGAAATAAAGGCAGCAATTGAGTGTTGCCAAGATATTACAAAATTCATTTACAACCATGCATTTGTTTTGTGTATGAAGATGAGATACACAGAAGGTGCAGAGCTTCTTCGCACAGCTGCAACTCGGTTCGCAACAAACTTCTGTGAGACAGAAGCAAGCTTTAAAGAGAATGTTCTCCTCAGATGAGTGGCAACAATTTGCAGAGTTGCCACAAAACAGAAGAAACAGAAAGTTAAATGAGATTGTAGAAACGGTTTTTAGAAGTTCATTTTGGAATGCATGTATCAGATTATTGAAAATTACTTGTCCTTTAGTGAAAGTTTTGAGATTGACTGACAGCGAGGAGAACCCATCTATGGGCTACCTTTATGAAGCCATAGACAGGGCAAAAGAAGCAATCAGAAATAACTTTAATTGAAAAAAAAGAGATTATGTGCCCGTGTGGAAAATAATTGATAGTAGATGGAATAAACAATTGCATCAGCCTATTCATGCAGCAGCCTACTATCTAAACCCATCATTGAGGTACTCAGCAACCTTCAAAAGGGACGATGAGGTTAATCGAGGAATCATTGAATGCATCGACAGATTAGTCCCTGATGAGAGCATAGTAGATGTGATACATCGAGAGATGGAGATATATGATAATGCTCTTCACTTGATGGGTTTGCCTGTTGCAATTCGCAACCGCTCTACGATGCGTCTAGGTACATTGTTTATTTTCATATTTAAGTTGCATCTTACATTACTGTGGATTATTATGTCTCTAATGTTTATATTTTTTTTACAGATGTTTGGTGGAACAGGTTTGAAAGTGATTGTCCAAACCTTAGAGATTTTGCAGTTAGAGTCTTAAGCCAAACCTGTAGTGCAACAGGTTGTGAAAGAAATTGGAGTGTTTTTGAACACATCCATACAAAAAAGCGCAACAGGTTGGAACACAAAAGGCTTAATGATTTGGTTTATATTCGTGGTAACATGCGCCTTCGTGAAAGGTAATGTTGTATTACTTTCAAATTTTTAATTCGATATTATTTAACTTCAGTTTTTAATTATTAATATTACTTACTGATTGTTTATCTTTGTTTGTGTCGTAGGCAATTAAAAAAAGTAAATAGAGAAGAAAGTCAATTCGATCCAATAAGTTTGGATAATTTTGAGATATTAGAAGATTGGGTTATGGAAGACACTGAAGAAAATGCCCTCCTAACAGAAGAAGACGTTGCCTGGATTAATTTGGAAGGAGCGCAACAACATTATGGAGATGAAGAATTTGATTTTGAAGAAGAAGGTGTGGGCATGGCTGATGATGATGAGGATCTGCAACAAGGAGAAGATGAAGATTATTTAGTTGATGATCCTGATTACAATTTGTAAAATGTAACATTATATGTAACTGTAGTGTACTGTAAAGTGTAAATTATGTCTGTATTTTATTTTTTGGATTCAAAATATGTAAATTTGGATGCAATTGTTCAATGTTGAATGCTCAATCTGTACTAAACTTACATTATATGAATTTAAAGCAATTATCAGATTTTTCTTGATTTTTTCCTGATTTTATTTTTTATTTTTTATTTTTATTAATTTTTAATTAATTTTTGCATTATTTTAATATTAAAGTACGATACTATACGATACGCCCGTATCGTGGAGCCCAGCGATACACGATACAATACGCGTCAGACAACACTGCTCTGTATAGTATAAAACACCAATAGACATCATTTTTTCATGTACTTTATTGTTCTAAATTTTACTGAGAAAGTAAAATTTGGAAAAGTTAAGATTATAAGAAGCTTAAAATGGTATTATACTATAATATTGTACATCATGATGCAACACCATACATGTGTGAAAGCAATATAGGCAGTAATACTGATATACCACAGTACTGTGATTTGTTGTACACGGCAATGTGCAGAATATCAATATATTGCACCTCTCCGTAGTAATGCCCCATACAAACAGCCTATACCCCAAAGTGCTCCGTACTTGATTCTATATAACACTCACCATGCAATATTACACCACATTATAGAAATAGTGTCCGAGACAAACCTCTACACTTCCATTAGATTCAACAAGAAGTACAGCAACAACTAAGCCTTTTCCCATACTAGATGGGGTCGGCTACATGGATTCTTTGTTTCCACAAAGCCCTATCATAATTTGTAGAATCCATAAATAAGTCCACAAAGTTTTACGTGGGCTATCGGAAGCCTAACACAACCCTCCTCCTTTATCCGGGCTTGGGACCGGCCATGCAAGGGTGATCCCTTACATGAGCGGAGTTGCTCAACAAGAAGTAGAACACCCTACAAAATTTAACAAAACAAATTCATGAACTATCAATCAAGAAACTTACGTAGCACTGCAAATTTTTCAAGGTGGCAATAAGCAGATCATCTCCAACAAGCAATCTTAACCTTCTAATAAACTCTTCCCTGGTCATCCTTTTGCTCTGATAGAACCCACGAAGAAAAAAAATGACCATATATTGACCAAAAAAGTGAAGCTGACATAGAGCTAAACCAACTAATTCCGAAGCATTCTCACCTTGAAAGCATCATAATAGCAGTCAACATGCTTCCTAGTTCCCCGAGATATGTGCTTATCAATCGCAGCAAACAGTAGAGGAAATGGCATCCAATTCGAATTTGGCTTTTTCATTGCTTCTGGTGCATTTCCCTGCGTATTTTGCTGACCACCCTTAGAAAAGTTAAATTGGTATCCTTTCTCGAAGTAAAACAAAGGAATTCAAGTCCAGTAAAACATATACAAGATACAGAGCTCCATACTATCAATAAACAGACAAATTTTCATGCCACACCATCCAGGCACAACTCCATAAGCACCTATCAATGAGGAAGCGAAGTTCAAGTTCCAAGTAGACGAACTTCCATACTTGGCAAGGCACCAACTGCTCATAAGAAGGCATCGTTTGGTCAACTCTTTACCAGCCCCACTCTAAGTGAACAAACTTTAAACACCAGATAAATTAAACAATGGCCATTACAAACAGAAACTTGAAATCTTCTTACCAAATCAGCAGTCGGTGCAACACTTTTCACATAGTCGTCAGGCAATCGAGAATTAGTGACTGCCACCGAACCAACTGTGCTTTGACTTTCTTTGAGTCCAGCCCAGTACTCTTTAAAGTTTACAGAAATAAAAGCAAATTCACAGAAGGCTAAATGAGTGTGGGAACAATAAGGCATATTAAACACTCACAACCATCCAGTTATGGTAATATAGGCATAATTACCTTGAAGAGAAAGAGGCACCTTAAAACTCACAACATACTCCGGCAGTATATGGGTGTTCATATGGGTGCCCCAAATGATATAATGTTTAGGATTCCTAATATCATCCACACCACTATCAAAATTTTCACTGCTGGGGCAAAACTGTTCAGAACCAGAACAGACTTTCTCCGTATTACCCATTATCACACGGCATAATACCATGTGCTGTAAGCCTTTTTCGTCAACATCAGAATAAGCGGCACTGTTGAGCAACATGAAAGTACATCAGCCACAACCAGCACAAACAAAACGCGAAGTGAAAGATATGGTAAACCGAAAACCGCACAAATCAAACAAAACGCACCACTCAGAGTAAGCCGATGCAAGAATAATACAGGCGGAAGAAAAGGACCCACCTGATATGGGAGCATTCTTTTGGAGAGAGATAGAGACCGTTACCATACACCGCTCCGTTCATGGGCTTTCGAATTTTTTCAAAACCATGACACATGATTTGAAGAATATTTTCTCTTGAAGAGCCATACCAAGCATACCGAAGATTCGCATCACCACGGTAGTTCTTCATAGTTTGAGCCTCACTAGCAAAGAGCTGCATCCGGGCTTGAGAAGAACTACTAATTGGGGAGCAACGGTAAATCCCAACTATATGACTAGCTGTAACGAAAGTACCCAAGCCCATAAGAAACATATCACGAACGGCAGCGTAATCACCAGACCCTCTGTCCAAGGACACCACCTTATTCCGTAGAGCATCTGAACAAAAAATTTCCGGCATCTCCTCATCCATATTGAATATACCTCTTGCAGAAGCTCCTCCCTCAGGCGAAAAATAGCCATTCTCACCCGTTCCTTCCTTAATTTCTAAAGGAAGGTTTCGGCCTGCACCCGAATCCTGGTCTATGTCACTGTGCTCGTCTGCAATCGGGCTGTTCTGGACCTTTACAGTCATCTCATGCGACACCGACGGATCGCTTGCATCCTGAGTGTCCGAACTACCCGCCCCACTAATATCAATCTCAAGCTTCACCTCAATCTCGGGTGCATTTGCACGCCCTGAACGCCCGCACCTTCCAACATCCTTGATATCACTGCCATCAAAGAAATATTTGGGAAAGAAACAGCGTTCCGATTCATCAATCCATGCAATGGATTGCTGCACCCCACTTTTGAGGTTGACGCGCACCATGCGAAGGAAATCAATGAGGTAGAGGCACCTATCCAACACCACCTCGACTGCCGACCTTTTGTCACCGAATGCATTAACGAGAGGATCGACCGCGTGCGCAGGGAAATCAACCCATTCACCCTTCGAGAAGAACATCAACCGCTTGGGCAACGAGCTCTTGTGGAAATTCGAGTAGTTGTTGATCATTGTCTTCCCCGAACAACAACCACAGCCATGCCCGAGGCTGTCTGCGGCAGCCGAGACCATTAATCCCTTCTTCCTATCAGCAAGATTCTTCTTTCCACACCCAATGTCGGCGAGATAAGCGGCGCAACGTACATCACGCTTACGCTTCAAATCCCTAATCCTATTTCCGCCATGATCGATCTCTCCGACCACTCTTCCCATGGCCAACTGTACACCGATTCCGATCCGGCGAAGAAACGAAAAAGCTCTACGGGTCAAAGATTAGAAACTACCGATTTACACATATGTACAGTGACCAGATCGGACGTTCTCGACAGCATCCTCTAAACAAAAGGAACAATCAGAAGATCGGGAAACCTAAAACAATTACCAAACATCTCAAATTTCCAGGAACGCGAAAAGGACCCTAACTCTAAAATAGATTCCCCGGTGGAGATCCAAAACCTAACAAAACCAGAGCCAATTCTTGTTGATTTGGAGATCGTACCATCAAAAACCATAACGGGATCGATCAATCACATAAAAAACTCGATCTTTGAAACCCAATCCGTAATTCCTACCAAAGAAAACGAATTTTCGAAAAATAAGAAGAGTAGATTCTTCTTCGAATCCTTAAACGGAAGACAAGCCCAAATTTAAAACAATAAATTAAAATAAATCGAGAAAAAATAAAAAAAGAGATCGAGAAAAGAGGAATACCTTCATGGATGGGGCCATTAGGGAAAATTAGTGCGAAAAAAGGTGCGAGTGAAAGAAACGCCCACAGGGGAGACTCTGAAACGAACGGTGGCCGCATGAAGGGGACCCCAGGAACCACCTTTAGGACTTCGGATCGGATCCTATATCGAACCCGAACTGAAGCCGATAGGGATTTTCCACTGGAACCAAGGACAGAGACCGGCCCGGCCCAACTGGTCCTGGTTTTGACTCCGGTTCCTCTGGTTCTACTTTCGGTTTGGCTTGGATTCAATTGGAACTATGTCGTAGAGGTCCTAGTTCCAATTTGGTTCTGTTTCTCGTTCCGGCTAGTTCTTGAGGTGAGGTGGTTGGGTTCCAGTTCAACCCACCAAACCTCGGCCACCTCCAAGTATACCGGTTTCAAACCGGCTCGGTTGTTCTAACCAAAACTGACTGAAACCATAACCTTTGAAATCGGGCTTGGAACTGGACTCAGAATTGTGGACCACCAAGTTCAGTTCCGGTTCTATGGATGATGCTACCTTCTATCAAGAACCAACTGTTTCAAACCGTCAATTCCTTATATTTTTCAATTTTCTTAATTTTAAGATTTTTATATTTTTCCTTGGTTCAAAACGGTTTGAGCCTCAAACAAGAAAGAAAACCGACCTAGATTTGATTCGATTCTAATTCGTGGTTGCAAGTAAATCGAAACCGATTATGTCTACCTCCAATTTTACTATCCGCAAACTCACTGAATCGTTCGTGGTGACGATCGACACTGACTTTGCTAAGTTTCATTTCGTCATCATTATCACAAATCTATGATGGTTGATGTTGATATTTGGATCAGGTCATAAATATTTGGATCAATTCTCCAATCCTGATTTAGGTGGGGATGGCATTTGGAGTCGTGTTCATCTTGTGGCGTTCGTGTTATAACAGCTCAATATGAAAAAAAAAAACCTTTTCTCTCATATTTGCTTTCAGAAGGATATGAAACTCGCGTACCCTTAACATGAGCATGGACTTCTTTAGTTGTGTTCATGTCAGGTATCTATGAACTACGATACCTCCACAACCTTCGAAAAAGATGAAGGATGATAAGAATTGAGAAGACTCGTAAGATATCCGTTTTTAATTTGGAGTTTCGTTATTGTCTTGAAATAAGTTCTAATTTCTGCCAAATCTGAATCAAATGTGAGTAGCATATCATAACGCATATCGGCTTTTATCATAATACAATACTGATATACTATATCATATCATATCATAATGTATCGTTCATAAAAATCAAGATAGTCCTAAAAAATTATTATTAATCAAAATAAGTTGGGGGGACATTTTCAGTGTATCAAAATAATATTATATAACAAAGTTAATAAGGTAGTAAATACCAACGTAAGCTACACTAAGTTCTAATTAACTAATAATAATAATAAATTCATAATATAAACAATAAATCATCTAACTAGCTAAAAATTAAAAATAATATAGTAAATAGACTAGTGTATTATCAAATCAAATCAAAGTAGCAAACATTATTTAAAGTTACAACTTACATGAATGGAAAAGAAGAATCATAATATACAACAACAACAACTAAGCCTTTTCCCATACTAGACGGGGTCGGCTACATGGATTCTTTGTTTCCATAGATCTCTATCGTGTGCCATGTTAGCAGTTAACTCCCAATAAGCTAGATCATTCTTTATTGTTTCTTTCCAACACTTTTGTGGTCGTCCTCTACCTCTTTTAATACTTTCTAAATTTAGTTTTTCTAACCTTCTTACAGGTTCTTCTTTTGATCTTCTTTCTATATGTCCAAACCATCTTAAACGATGTTCTCTCATTTTATCCTCTATTGGTGCCACTCCTAATTTGTTTCTAATAACCTCATTATGTATACGGTCTTTTCTTGTATGACCACTCATCCATCTCAACATCTTCATTTCTGTCACAGACATCTTTTGTACATGTTGATGATTAACTGCCCAACACTCAGAACCATAAAACATGGCAGGCCTAACTGCTGCTCTATAATATTTACCTTTTAATTTTAATGGTATCTTCTTATCACAAAGAATACCTGATGCTCCTCTCCATTTTAACCAACCAGCATTAATTCTATGTGTAACATCTCCATCAATTCTTCCATCACTTTGAAAAATTGACCCTAGGTATTTAAAACTTTCCTTTTGGGGAATGCAATGTGTGCCAATTTTAATTTCTATGTCCTCTGAAGTAGCCAAATGATCAAACTTACATTCCATCTATTCTGTCTTTGTTCTACTAAGTCGGAGGCCTTTGTTTTCTAATGTTTCTCTCCATAGTTCCAATTTTCTATTAACTTTTTCCTTAGACTCCTCCACTAATACAATGTCATCTGCAAATAACATACACTAAGGTACTTCATCTTGAATATGTTTTGTTAACTCATCCATCACCATTATAAATAAGTATGGACTTAAAGTTGATCCTTGATGTAACCCAATATTAACTTCAAAGAAGTCTGTCGTTCCTTCATGAGTCCTCACACATGTTTTTGCACCATCATACATGTCTCTTATAAGGTTAATATATGTCAATGGGATACCTCTTTTTTCCAAAGTTCTCCAAAGAACCTCCCTCGGTACCCTATCATAAGCTTTTTCTAGATCAATAAATATCATGTGAAGGTCTTTCTTTTTTGCTCTAAAATGTTCCATAAGGCGTCTCAAAAGGTGAATCGCTTCAATAGTAGATCTACCTGGCATAAATCCAAATTGGTTCTTTGTTGTACTTGATACTTGTCTTAACCTACGTTCGATAATTCTTTCCCATAATTTCATAGTATGACTCATTAACTTGATACCTCGATAATTCGCACAATTTTGAATGTCTCCCTTGTTCTTATATACGGGTATAAGTGTACTTACTCTCCATTCCTCGGGCATCTTTTGGTTTTTCCATATTTCATTAAATAGTCTTCTGAGCCAAGTGATTCCTATTTCTCCTAGTATTTTCCAAACTTCTATAGGAATATTATCTGGTCCTACCGATTTACCACTCTTCATATGTTTAAGAGCCTCTTTGACTTCATTCTTTTGAATACGTTGGTAGAAATTGTGGTTTATATACTTTTCTGACTTGGCTAAATCTCCTAAACTAATACTAACATCTTTATTTTCATTAAAAAGATTATAAAAATAGTTTTTCCATCTACTTCTTATATCATAATTTGCCACTAGAATTTTTTCATCCTCGTCTTTTATGCATCTAACATAATTAAGATCTTTAGTTTTCTTATCTCTAGCCCTAGCTATCCTAAAAATATCTCTTTCACCCTCTTTTGAGTTGAGTTTTTTATATAAGTCCTCCAAAATCTTAGCTTTTGCTTCACTAACGGCTTTTTTTGCTTCCTTCTTTGCTTTCTTATAAGCTTCTAAAGTTTCACTAGTTTTCTTAGCATAATGTAATTTGTAACATGCCCTCTTTGCCTTGATTTTGTTTTGTACTACTTCACTCCACCACCAAGCTTCTTTTTGTGCCGGTACACCTCCCTTAGATACCCCTAACACATCTTTCGCCACTTTCCTAATATGTATAGCCATATTGTTCCACATATCAGAGGGTGTGCCAACATAATTCCAAACATCTCCTTGAAGGACTTTTTGTTTAAATATATCTTCTTTCTCACTTTTGAGGTTCCACCATTTAGTCTTAATAGCTCGATGCACTCTTTTCTTCTTTGTCTATTTTTTTATTTGTAAATCCATAACTAAAAGTCGATGTTGGGTGGTTAAGCTTTCTCCTGGAATTACCTTACAATCTTTACAACACGCTCTATCTTTTTTTCTACAAATAAAGTAATCAATTTGTGTTTGTGATAAGCCACTCTTATAAGTAATTAAATGTTCATCTCGTTTTTTGAAGATTGTATTGACTATAAAGAGATCAAATGCCATAGCAAAATTTAAAATCTCCCTACCTTCCTCGTTTATATCCCCATAACCAAAGTTTCCATGAATCCCTTGATATCCTAATGCCTCTTTACCGACATGTCCATTTAAATCTCCTCCTAAACAAATCATCTCCCTTTGTGGAATCTTTTGAAACACCTTATCTAACTCTTCCCAAAGAACTGTCTTTATACTATCTTCTAGTCTTACTTGGGGTGCGTAAGCACAAACTATATTCAAAACCTCTACTCCTTACACTAATTTCAATGTTATGATTCGGTCACCATATCGTTGTATGTCTACTACACTCTCCTTTAAATCTTTATTTATGATAATACCAACTCCGTTTCGGGCCTTTTCTTTACCTGAGTACCATAATTTAAAACTTGTATCCTCTATCTCCTTTGCTTTTTCTCCAACCCATTTTGTCTCTTGTAAATATAGAATATGAATATTTCTCCGAATCATAGTATCTACCACCTCCATTAGCTTACCCGATAATGTTTCGATATTCCAAGAACCAATACGAATCTTATTATCTAGGACTAACTTCCTTACCCCCCGCATTCGTCCATAATCAAAATGCGGAGACTCTCTCTGAAAATTTTTCACGACATTCGGGCGGCAATGTAGCGGGACTAACTTCTTTACCCACACCCGTCCATGATGTGAGAACCCTCTCTGCAATTGATTCACTACATTCGGGCGAAAATATAGTGGCCCTTGCTTACTTCTTACTGCATTCGGGCTCTGCAGCACGTCGCTAGGAGGGGACGCCCCAAAGCAATGCTCATAATTTTTGTAATCCATGTTGTAGAAATCCGACGAAGTTTTACGCTGGCTGTCGGAAGCCTAACACAACCCTCCTCCTTTATCCGGGCTTGGGACCGGCAATGCAAGGGTGATCCCTTACATGGGCGGAGTTAGAAGAATCATAATATAAAACAATAAAATTTGAATCATCAACTAAATAGTCATCTTCGTGTCCTCCTCCTTCAAAATTGTCACCATCATCAGTAAAATCAATATCATCATCCACATGTTGATATATGTTGATGTTGGTGTGCCTTTACAAAGTGTATTTATTGAACATTTGAGGAGTGCATTTATTTGATCAGTTTTTTAATACACTCCTCTAAAACATCAAAATTTTCGAGACTAATTGAATCAAATTGATTATAACTTTCTTCATTGTTTGTAAAGATGGTAGATAAATTAAAATCAAATAAGAAACTTATATTTAAGGCTAACTAAGAAAGTGATCAATAACTAAGAATAAAAATCTCTTACAATTATTTAATAGTGAAGAGATTGATTGAATTGAAATTTTCACTAATAACTAAATCATTTATTACCTCTCCCCAAATAGCTACTTTTACAATATATAAATAATACATAATTAGGATGTTTATACTATAATATATTATGCTTTTGTATGGATGTGTTTAAAAATATTCTAGTTTCTTTTATAACTGATTGCACCACAAGTTTGTATAAGAACCTTTATTGTAAAGTCTTTCGGGTTTGGACAATCATTTTCAAACTCATTTCACTACACATCTCACAACAACAACAACTAATCCTTTTCTCATACTAGACGGGGTAGACTATATGGATTCTTTGTTTCCACAGAGCCCTATCATGTGTCATGTTAGCAGTTAACTCACAATAAGCTAGATCATTCTTTATTGTTTCTTTCCAACACTTTTGTGGTCGTCCTCTATCGCTTTTAATACTTTCAGAAACTAGTTTTCATAGCTTCTTACAGGTTCTTCTTTGTATATATCCAAACCACTTTAAACGATGTTCTCTCATTTTATCCTCTATTTGTGTCACACAAAATTTATTTCTAATAACCTCATTATGTATACGGTCTTTTCTTGTATGACCACTCATCCATCTCAACATCTTCATTTCTATCACGGACATCGTTTGTATATGTTGATGATTATCTGCCCAACACTTAGAACCATAAAATATGGCAGGTCTAATTAATGCTCTATAATATTTACCTTTTAATTTTAATGGTATCTTCTTATCACAAAGAATACTTGATGCTCCTCTCTATTTTAACCAACTAACATTAATTCTATGCATAACATCTCCATCAATTCTTTCATTACTCTTAAAAATTGATACTAGGTATTTAAAATTTTTCTTTTGGGGGATGCAATGTGTGCCAATTTTAATTTATAAGTCCTCTGAAGTAACGAAATGATCAAACTTACATTCCATATATTTTGTTTTTGTTCTACTAAGTCAAAAGCCTTTACTTTTTAATGTTTCTCTATATAACCAAATGTTTCTTATAAGGTTTATGTATGTCAATGTGATACCTTTTTTTCCAAGGTTCTCCTAACAACCTTCCTTGATACCCTATCATAAGCTTTTTCTAGATCAATAAATATCATGTTAAGATTTTTCATTTTTGCTCTAAAATATTCTATAAGACATCTCAAAAGGTAAATCGCTTCAACAGTAGATATGCTTGGTAAGAATCCAAATTGGTTCTCTATTGTACTTGATACTTGTCTTAACCTACGTTCGATAATTCTTTCCCACAATTTCATAGTATGGCTCATTAACTTGATATTGCGATAATTCACGCAATTCTCAATGTTTCTCTTGTTCTTATATATGGGTATAAGTGTACTTGCTCTCCATTTCTTGGGCATCTTTTGGTTTCTCCATATTTCATTAAATAGTCTAGTGAGCTAAGTGATTCTTGTTTCTCCTAGGATTTTTCAAACTTGTATAAGAATATTGTCTGGTCCTACCGATTTACCATCCTTCATATATTTAAGAGCATCTTTAACTTCATTCTTTTGAATAAGTCGGTAGAAATTGTGGTTTATATACTTTTCTGATTTGGCTAACTCTCTTAAGCTAATACTAACATCTTTATTTTCATTAAAAAGCTTATAAAAATAGTTTTTTCATCTATTTCTTATATCATAATTTGCCACTAGAATTTTTTCATCCTCGTCTTTGATGCATCTAACAAAATTAAGATCTTTAGTTTTCTTATCTCTAGCCCTAGCTATCCTAAAAATATCTCTTTGACCTTCTTTTGAGTTGATTTTTTTTTTATATAAATCCTCCCAAAATTTAGCTTTTGTTTCACTAACGGCCTTTTTCGCTTCTTCTTTGCCTTTTTATAAGCCTCTAAAGTTTCACTAGTTTTCTTGGTATAATGTAATTTATAACATAACCTCTTTGCCTTATTTTATTTTGCACTACTTAACTCCACCACCAAGCTTCTTTTTGTGTTGGTACACCTCTCTTAGATTCACCTAATACATCTTTCACCACTTTTCTAATATGTATAGCCATATTATTCCACATATCACATGGTGTGCCAACATAATTCCAAGCATCTTTTTGAAGAACTTTCTATTTAAATATACCTTCTTTCTCGCTTTTGAGGTTCCACCATTTAGTCTGAATAGCTCGATGCACTCTTTTCTTCTTTGTCCATTTTTTTATTTGTAAATCCATAACTAAAAGTCGATGTTGGGTGGTTAAGCTTTCTCTTGGAATTATCTTGCAATCTTTACAATATGCTCTATCTTTTCTTTTACAAATAAAGTAATTATTTTGTGTTTATGATAAGCCACTCTTATAAGTAATTAAATGTTTATCTCATTTTTTGAAGATTGTATTGACTATAAAGAGATCAAATGTAATAGCAAAATTTAAAATATCCTTACCTTCATCATTTATATCCCCAAAACCAAAGTTTCCATGAATACCTTGATATCCTAATGCCTCTTTACCGACATGTTCATTTAAGTCTTCTCCTACACAAATCATTTCTCTTTGTGGAATCCTTTGAATCACCTTATCTAACTCTTTCCAAAAAGCCGTCTTTATACTATCTTCTTGTCCTACTTCGGGTGTGTAAGCAAAAATTATATTCAAAATCTCTGCTCCTAACACTAATTTCAATATCATGATCCGGTCACCGTATCGTTGTATGTCTACTACACTATCCTTTAAATCTTTATTTATCACAATACCAACTTTGTTTCGAACATTTTTCTTACTTGAGTACCATAATTTAAAACTTGTATCCTCAATCTCCTTTGCTTTTTCTTTAACCCACTTTGTCTCTTATAAACATAGAATTTAAATCTTTCTCTGAATCATAGTATCTATCACCTCCATTAGCTTATCGGACAATGTTATGATATTACAAGAACAAATATGAATCTTATTATCTAGGGCTAGATTCCTTACCCCCCGCATCTGTTAATATTGAAAATGCGGATACCCTCTGTGTAATTTATTCACTACATTCGAGTGGCAATATAGTAGGACTAACTTTTTTACCCACACCTGTTTATGATGTGAGAACTCTCTTTGCAATTGATTCACTACATCCGGGTGAAAATGTAGTGACCCTTGCTTACTTTTTACTGCATTCGGGTTATGCAACACGTCGCTAGGCAAGGACGCCCTAAAGCAATGCTCATTATAATTTGTGTAATCCATGGTATAAAAATACGATGAAGTTTTATGTTGGTTGTCGGAAGCCTAACCCAACCCTCCTTTTTTCGGGCTTGGGACCGGCCATATAAGGGTGGTCCCTTACATGGGCGGAGTTTCATTGCACATCTGACAAATAAATATGATATAAGACACTTAATTTAAATCAAATATAAAAATAAGAAATTGTTATATCTACCTATATACATATTGGTATAGTTTTGGATAACTATAAAAAACCCTAATAGGCAAAGAAAATCATCATATATCTACATCTCCCGATGTATAACATATGCTCTATTTTCGTCAATAAGCAATTTATCTATACAACCAGTTTAATAACCTCGTTGTCCTTCCTAAATATAGTAGAATGCTTAATTGTTGAACTTGGGAAGTTGCATGTTACATGAATAGGTTGATACTTAATCATCTACACAAGTATATAATCACTCTTTTATCACTTAAGTTACTCCTAATAAACTCCTTAGCATTATCAACAACTTTATAAAGTTAACACATAGAGGACTTCTCCTCACTATCAACTAAGTTCAAAATATTCACTTGATAACATTAACTGTTAACCATTAAATTTAGGAGTTCTAAAATATATACCTATAAAAACCATTTCTGAAATTTCATTCAACTTTTCGTTTATCTTATTTTGAGGCAAATCAACAAACTATTGTCATTTATCTTACCTAAACATTTGTTTGAAAACTTACTTTATTTTACAATACTTTACAAAAGACAAAAAAATAATAGCAATATGAAGAGGTTGTATGCCATTAATATATCTTGTCATCATACATAATACAACTATATGGTTATAAATTAATTCTCTAATATATTGACAACATTCAATTCCTACATTTAACTCATTCATCTGTGTGATAACCTTAAGTATGAGATATATATAGTGTATTGCACATGATGTCCAATACCAAACTATCAACTAGCTCTTTTCCAGTTACTTTACAATTAGCTACATTATTTGTAATAAATTGAACCATGCTTTCATGTTCGACCTCCAATGTCATCTTATCAAATTCTTATTTCAAAATATCTATAATATAATGCTCATATGAGAGGTTAAGTGATGTCAAAATCACAAAATACTTAGGATTATAGAAAAGAAAGTTCAATAATGTCATTGCCTATTTGTTTATTCTTCTGTCATGATGGTACACTTAGTTTCATTCCATTACTACCTCAAAATTAAACAATACTCTTATACTTCTGTAAAGTTTCTTGTCTAATAAATTTTCTCTCAAATTATCATAAGAGGGTATATTATATCATAACTTAATGTTAGCAATTGCATTTGCTACTACTTGAAAATAAAAGAGATACATGAATTCTAAAACCATCTCACTAGTACAAGGTTTGCATGCTCATGTATTTCTTTAATAGCCATTGCAACATGAGTACCAAGCAAAAATGTGACAAAAACTATGAAAAGTAGAAAAACAAAAGTTTACACCTCATAATGTGAATAAACAGTACTCACACAGTTGAAAAGTACAATTTCGCAAGTCAAGTGACAAAATCTCTCCTTATACCGGTGTACATAAGGAGAAATAAAGAAGAAAGCCTCAAAAAGACCAAAGTTTATGAAAATCAGGATTCGGTTCATATCTATGATATTAGGTGCTTCCGTATTCAAAGCATTTGAATACGAACGAGCAAATTAAAACCTAAAAAGGAAGTAAACAACTGTAGATCTTGTATGGATAACCTCATTTATTTCTAATATTGTTAAGATTTCCCTTAACACAATACTCTGACTCATATTCAATTTTGTTTTATTTGCTGCATGCTAATTTTTTTTTTCAAAAAAGAAGAAATATATGTGAAAATAGGGATGGCAATGGGGCGGCTTCTCACTCCACCCCCACTTACGCCCCTCCCCGCGGGTCTTGGGTTTCAAGCCCCGAACCCTCTTTGTTACAGCCCAGCTCTGCCCCACCCCACTTCAACCTACAAAAGTGTTTTTTAGAAAAAATAGTTAATATTATAAAGTGTGGGCTGGGCTGGGCATGAGGATTAGGTGCCCGTGGGTTGGGTAGGAATTGCATCTCTATGTGAAAATCATATAATATGATATAGTAATATATTTATGTAAGTGAATATGCATGGATATAGAATTGTTTGGACATTCTAGGTGAATAGGTACGAGAACCAACTATTTAAAACACTTAGAGAGAGAGAGAGAGAGAAGTGTGTGCCAGGGTGTCTGGTGCTCCCCTGGGAAATTATTAGGAGGTAGTTGTGGTGAAACTTTACTAGAATTCGATCATCTTGGACTGAAATCGAATGTTGAGACTCAATATGTCGAAAGGTGGAAATTTGAATTCAAAATAAGATGGAGATTTTTATGCAAAAGATATTGTGCATTAGTACTCTCTTTCTCTCTCTCTCTCTCTTTATATATATATATATATATGTTTATACAATAACTCAATCCTGTACACCTCTTGCATTGTCTATTTTCATTAATGTTTTAGAAAAAGAGTGTTATATATATAATAACTCAATCTTGTACACCTCAACTTGTCTCTTCTCGTTAATCGTTTGGGAGAAAGAGTGTAATTTGAATATTAAGAAAACTGTCTTAAGAAAAAAAAGACATTTATATTATACTCCTCAAAATCTACAGGAGGAAGGATATATTCGAGGAAGATCCTAAAATTATATATACATATATTCATGGTCAAATCCATTTTTATTATTTTTATTATTTTATCTGTGTGATCAATGGTAGATATTTGAATTTGAAAAATAAAAGTATTATTGTACTTTTCGTATTATGTATAGTGCACCATATGAATTAAATGTCTTAGATTTAAATCTCTATCAATTGATCATATTAGTCAAGTAATGAAGATGTTTAAGTAGAATTAAGTATGAATGGGTGTACACATAGTCTATGCTCTCTCTATATATACACACACACACACACATATATATATATACATATATATACATATATATACATATATATACATATATATACATATATATACATATATATACATATATATATATATATATATATATATATATATATATATATATATATATATATATATATATATATATATATATATATGAATCTTGATATATGCTAGTAATGTTACATGTTAGCATTTTTTAATAAACCTTAATCATTCATTTTAAATGATATATGCTAGTAATGTTACATGTTAGCATTTTTTAATAAACCTTAATCATTCATTTTAAAAGATAAATGATTGGCATTTGAATTTTAAAACTAAAAAATATACTTCCATTTTTTTACTTTTAAATTCAAATATTAATCCTCTATCTTCAAAATTAGATGGTTGAAATTTACTTGAATATACAAGCATGTGATACTGTTAGCATATACCATCAACTCTCTCTCTATATATATAAAAGTAGTTGTGAATACATAATACATTTTGGTGTATAATCTTCCATAAATATTTTCATTAATTGATAATGATTGAGGTGATAAAAGACAATATATTTAATATACATAATGCATTAAATATAATATATAAACGTGTAATGATACTTTTAATTAAAGTCTCCATGTTGATCATGCCAAACAAATGACTAAAATATTTATGCACTAAAAAACATTATAGGTTTGCTATTACCTCTCTATCTATCTATCTATCTATCTATCTATCTATATATATATATATGGAGAGAGGGAAATTAGTCCATGCACATATCCATTTATGCTTAAACATTTAAGGACCTCAATTATCGAATAGGTAAGATCGATAGTTGAAATTCAAATTTTAAAAGTAAAATAATACCTTAGTATTTTTTAGAAGTACATTAAATGCTCCGGATACTATTTGTTTTTTGCTTTACAAATATCAATCGTTGATCTTAAAGATTGAATGGTTGAGATGTTCAAGAAAACTAGGGCATAGATGAGTATGCACATGAACTTTGCTCCCTCTATACATTTATCTACATATTACGCCTATTGCACTTCAGAAGGATCTAAACATGTCCAGTCCCGGTGGTTTCAAATGGTTGGTTCCAGTTTTGGGTCGGTTTTGGAACTGCTTGAAACCGGTAATTTTATAAAAAATCATTTTTACATGATGTTTTTTTAAATATCAGAATCAACCGTTTGAGACCATCAGTTTCGGTTTGGATCTAGTTCTGATTTGGTAGAAGGTGAAACTGGAACGGACTGAATGAGTCCAGGGCTTGGTTCTGATTCTAGTTCTGGCTTAAATTCGGTTCTGGTTTGGTAAAAGGCCAAGCTGGAGCTGGACCAAATGAGTTTCGAGCCCGACTCCGGATTCAACCGATTCTCGGTTTCGACTGGAGCCGCCGAGTCGGGTAAGAACCGGCCACGTCTAGCTGAAGCCATGCGTCCGTTGCTAACCTCACCCCACGTGTAGATGCTTTTATGCAGAACGACCTTTTCCAAAAGCCGCATCTCAAATTGGTGTTTGCTGGTGTTACGTGTATCTTCTCAATTGTCCGACGTAGGCTCCGGTCTCTCTCTCTCTCTCTCTCTCTCTCTCTCTCTCTCTCTCTCGTCGAATTGATCACCAACATGGGAACCCTCATATCTCTCTGTAAAACCAGCTGTATGTGCATCGCACCGTTCGTTTTCGGGCGGAATCGGACGAGAATCCAGACGATCAATCTGCTGCAATGCGTTGAGGAGGAGGAGGAGGAGAAGAAGAAGGAGAAGACGATGGAACAAAACAAGGTCGAGCCCTCGTCGTCATCCTCTTCTTCCACGTTGTCGTCGTCGACGTCATCGGCGTCGTTGATCCTGACGGCCGGAGCGAGCGTCCGAGTGAACGCCGTTCTTTCTTTCCGATCTCTTCGCACGTTGCTGGAGTTTCTGAGCGGTCTTTTCCTCTTCCTGCTTGTGCCGTTCCGGCTACGAACTCGGCAGGCGGTGGCCGAGAGGCCAAAGGAGGCTGGCAATGAGGCGGTGCCGGCGGCGCTTGTCCCCCGCTGTAGCTTCGTCCTTCAGGTTGGCGCCGACGTGTGTTGCCGACGAACGCTCGCGATCAGGAACGTGAGGAACGATAAGGGAATGGAGAGCATCCGGGAGTTCGATCTCTTCGTCACGGGCAGAGGCGACTCGCTGTTCACGCAGTCGTGGACGTCGACGTCCGTGAAGACGAGGTAGGGTTTCATCTCTAAATCCAAGAGTTCTTCCTTTGAAAATGAAGAAATAGGAATTGAGGAAGTTGGTTTCGCTATCTGAACGCTTTTCACTGAAAATGCGAACTCATTTGCTCGGCGGCCGGTTTGCTTCTTTACGACGAGTTATAGGGAACGGAAACAGATAAAAGTGGTCCCTGGTTATTTAGATTTTTTTGTATTGTACGCGAAAGGATTACGACCGTTACTTTTTGTTGAGAGTTTAATGCTTATCATAGAACACGATCAAGATATTGGTGATGGAGATGAAGACAAGGGTTCCTTCTCCGGAATCTTGCTTAAGGTCGTTATTTTATTATTGGCAAGTTTTTTTATGTGATTGTTTAGTACGTATACGTGGTGTTTTGATGGCGTGGATCTGATGGAGGTTCTTTCCAGTAATTGTTCTATACAGATTAGCCACTTTTGATTTTTGTTTCTGAATAACCAACTAAGCGTTTTACCACGACCAGCCTACAGATAAAGTTTTGGGGAATTAATATTATGTTGCACCAATTACATTGATCTTATTAGCCAACACTTAGGGTGCATTTTAATTGGACTGAACTTGAGGGAAGACAAATTCTATTTACCTTCCTAACTCAAATCCTCAATTTTGAATTTCACTCTAAAATTGTACTTTGAATTCTTAAGCCTTCAAATTCTCGAACTTAGATGTGTGTGACATCTTTGGGTGGGAATCCCAATTCTCTCATACGTAAAGGAGAAAAAAGGCAAGTTGTTGGGAGATGAAAGATGAACATGTTGGTATGTGTGAGATGTTGGTTAAGTCCTTATAAAATAAAACATAGATTCACTGAGGTCTTTTATTCGCTTTGGTTTGCAAGTCAGGGTCAGGCAGACCCCTATCAGATATGAGAGCCATGGGTATTGAACTTGAGATCTTAAACTATTAGTATTAATGACTTTTCAGTTGAACACCTAACCAGGAGAAACTGGCTCCTTGTGAATTTCTAAGAGAATTCTTAGCTGATTCTTAGGTAAAGTCTTGAGATTTTATCTGAACACACCCTAATATATTTATTGCATATGATGGCAGTTCATATGGATATTACAGTTGGAGAGAGTTGTGAGTGAGTATCTATATTATTGTACCAAGAGGGGTTCACGAGATGATACCATTTAGCTTGTGAATCTTTTTTTGTGTTAAAAAAAATTGTTTGCTACCTCCTCTGTTCACAATGTATCTTCTTCGTTTTATGGGGCAGCTCAGATATTGTGTTGAAGACCACCATAGGTATAGCTTTGCGGTTAGGTTTACATTCGGAGCCTTAGTTCATGATCCTAGAAGCAAACAGAATTTGGGAACCGTGCGAGTTCCATTTTCTGAAGAAATGCGATGGTTTTCTTCTCATGATTGCCCCCCATCTCTTGCTTGAGTTGCTACAAAGACATGGATGGTATAGCCCTCCAGCACCACGGTCAATGCTTAAAGGTTGTTTTTCCTCTACTAGATTATGTTATTGAAGTTTGGTACTACTCCAAGAGGCTAGTGTACTGCTGGAATTAGTTTCATCTCACTCTGGTTGTTATTTCCATTAAGGCTTGGTTTAAGATCAGGGATATCTCCAAATAGGTCTGAAGTTCATATGTTTCCTTGTTTTTTGATGACTGGCAGTATTTGACGTGCTAGGCTCCTTCACGAATTTTGCTTGTGATATATCCGACTTGGTGTTTCCTGTAGAGTTGAGTATGCTGGACTGATGCTACCAAGCATGTTTGTGAGACACATTGAGGCACCAACCAAAACCAAAACCAAGCCTTTTCCCATGCTAAGCCTGCAAGCTGTTGCTAAGAGGGGAAGCCATAATAAATTCTCATAAGTTCTAGAACCAGTGGTAAAAGCGTTCAACTGAGCTTTATGCTGGTGGTCAGCTACGTAACGCTACCCTCCTCCTTTCTCATTGTCTTGTATCTGTATTTATTCATGGTGAAACATGTATTAGACTAAATATTTCTAATGCTATAAAATTTCAATTATTTATTTGATTTTCTGCAGGGCTTTCGTGGTTGTTCTACATGGCCTTAATGAGCACAGGTGAATATTTTCTTTCCTGTACCACTATATTCCCTGGAAACAAAGAATCCATGTAGCCAATCCCATCTAGTATGAGAAAAAGCTTAGTTGTTGTTGTTTGTACCACTACATTCCCTTACTGCTAATACTATGCCCCATATTCTATAGCTTGGTTATTGTTGTATTATAACAGTGGCAGGTATAGCACCTTTGCAAAAGAGCTGAATCACAATGGTTACAGAGCTTATGGGATTGATTGGACAGGTAATTTCGAATCTTCTTACTGATTCTTTTTCTTCATTAGTTGACATTTCTCTCTGCATATTTCCCCCCAAGTGTTCTTTTTGTGCAATGATTAGCAACCAGTGTGGATGTCAACCTCATAAATTTCTTCATATTATGTAAGAAACTATTTTGCCCTCTGATTCTTTTGATTCATTTAATAGAAAAGGAATTGTATTCAAGTGTTTGTTCTGAACGATTTAGACATATCTGGAGCAGTAGAGACAATATATTTGACTAAAATTACAGGCTTGAATCCTGTTATGTGCCGTGTATGCTATCTTTGAGATCTAGGCTAAGGAAACTGAAGGAATAGCTAGGAAAAGATGCAGACAGCTTCAGTTGATATTTTGTTTCACTCACATGGGTATCACAGCCAACTCCGCATGAGAGTAATGGTATTAACTAAGTAGCTGCTGTCACTGAAGTGAACATGGCTGCTTTACTTCGACATTATTTTGGTCTCTGGGCTGTCACAAAAATCATGAGGGAATCTTGCCAGATTCCTAGGAGCTAAACTGAATCAATTTAGTTTAGTCATCTAGGTCATGGGTTGTGATCCGCCAATTCAAAGCTTCACAAGTATTTTACCTGCAATCTTTTGAATGCTGGCTTACTGGCACTGTTAACTGAAGTAAGCCACTTGTGGATTGGCAGACCAAGTATCTGGCTTGGTCTGGCGTGTAATGAAGCAGGTTTGTCTTACTGTTTAAAACATGTCGTATGTTATCCTTTGCTGCTCGAGTTTGGTTAAGCTTACCAAATGAGAAAACTGTTTGATACATGATGTAGCATTGTAACAAACAGTTACAATTATTTTGTAACTGTTCTTGCTAGGATAAATAATTATTTTGTAAACAGGAAGGCTTGGCTCAGAACAAAGCTGTGGTGGTTCAATTCAGGCTTTTGGTGAGCCCAAGTTCAAGCAAGTATGAAGCCTTGGCTCGTTTGGCGTTTACCTGTCATAGTGCTTAGTTTTGTCCATGAATGAAAATAATATGAGCTTTTAGCATTTGGATTTGTTGACTGTAAGGATCTTCCTCTTTTATTTGTCCCTCCCTCCATTTTTCCCATTTTGGATATTTCTGTCCATAAATCATGCAAACTTTACTTGGGATTTTCCCTTCTTCACATGCTATTCGAGTTATTTTTGTTTCAAGAGTTCATACTTCAATACACATGATTTGAGACCATACAAATTGACTTTTAACCAAGTTTTAGCAAAAAATATTAATATGTAATTAAGGCACTATTAGAGTTAAAGAGAGTAGCCACTATACCTTTAGTTTAAGGTCGAGAGTACCGAGATTATCTCAGTTGTATTGGCTATGCATAGGTTTTGATATTGTTCAAGTGCAAGAAACGAAGATAGTGGTTGTATTCCCCCATTGTGGTCCTAATTGAGTTTTATTATATGCAGGTCATGGTGGAAGCGATGGCTTGCATGGTTATGTTCCATCACTTGATGATGTAGTTGCTGACCTGGTAGATATCTACTTAATCTTACCAAGGTTTTCCCTTTTATTTTTGGTCAAATAAAATGTAAATCTATCAATGACTGTTTTCTTGAACTTATATACTTTCAGAAAGCATTTTTGGCGAAGGTAATGAAGGAAAATTCTGGCCTTCCATGTTTTCTTTTTGGTCATTCAACTGGTGCTTCCATCATTTTAAAGGTATTTCTTTTTAATAAAGAAACACTATCATTTCGATGTAACTAAAATATATTGTGATGTCATATTTTCACCTTGTTTCAGTGCTTAATTTAAGAGTATGCTGTTGTTTTTCATGAACATTGTGAAGGCAGCTTTAGATCCAAAAGTGGCGAGTGTCATCAAAGGAATTGTGTTGACATCTCCAGCTATAAGGGTCCAACCATCTAATCCAATCTTTGGTGTAAGTGAGCATTCAACTCATGGATGGAAATGTGATTTCTTCTTGAACTTTGACATAGGTCAGCTATCTTCATGTTTCTGCAGCCTTTTCCTTTTTTCATTGATTTGCTCCACGTGAGCATTATAACTACGAAGTTGAGTTGTATGGAGTTCATTGATTGACATATCCACAATTGATCTGTTGGGGGAGTGGAGAGTGGGTTTTGTGTTTCAAGTTTTCAACAAGCTTGCTTTATTGTAAAACTACTAATCTTGTCTTCCTCACAAATCTTAGGTAATTGCACCACTTTTCTCCCTTCTATTGCCAAGGTACCAGATCCGTGTGGCAAATGAGGGACCGCCCGTTTCTCGTGATCCAGATGCTCTTATAGCAAAATACTCTGACCCATTGGTGTACACCGGCTCAATCAGAGTTCGGACTGGTTATGAACTCATACGTATAACGGCGTTCCTGCAACAAAATCTTAACAAAGTTACTGTTCCATTTTCTGTTATGCATGGAGCTGACGATAAGTTGACAGACCCAGATGCATCTAAAGCTCTATATGCCGAAGCACCATCAATAGATAAATCCATCAAGCTGTATGAAGGACTTCTGCATGACCTGCTGATTGAGCCTGAAAAGGATCTTGTAATGAAAGACATTCTTGATTGGCTCAACTCTAAGTTGTAGTGACTAATGGAGAAATTGATAACAAAGATGCTCAGGCAGCAGCACAACACTCTGAGCTACCTTCTAACGACCAACTAGTGCTGAAACTTCTGGCCTCTTGCTGCATTGAGTCGACTGAGCTTTAAATTATACTGTTAAAGTGGTGTGCTGTTGATTTGCCGTCACAGTTATTTAACAGATTTAAATTAAACTGCTCTTGTGGTGCTGAAGGAGAAATGGTGCTCGAAAGGTGTTTCAGACTTCAATGTTTCATGGAGTTGCACTAATTGTTAGGTGATCTTGATAACTTTTTATTTTTTAGCTTTTCATTGTCAAGAACAACATTTGCTAAAAATTATTGTTCTACTGTGGTTTGAAGATGAAAATGTATGTTTCAAGCTAGTGATAAGCACAAAATGCTGCACATTGTTGGCTAAATTGCTTGCTGGTAGCTTCGCAGAATTGCGCAGGGTGCATCTAACATGGGTTGGCATTTAGTTACTCTTTGATTGTATCAGCCAATGAGGTCACCTCTTGATAATGATGTTTACTTGCTTCTCCGATCAAGACAATTACTACTATGAGTGCACTTGTGCCAAGTCTTTACACATGCTCTCTCATGCACACACACAATGGATGCCATACACTTTACAACCCATGTGTAGTATTATTGTATACATTGTTAAGATATGAGATTAGTAAAAACCAACAACAACAACAACTAAGCCTTTTCCCATACTAGACGGGGTCGGCTACATGGATTCTTTGTTTCCACATAACCCTATCATGTGCCATGTTAGCAGTTAACTCATAATAAACTAGATCATTCTTTATTGTTTCTTTTCAACATTTTTGTAGTCGTCCTCTACCATTTTTAATACTTTCAAAATCTAGTTTTTCATACCTTTTTATAGGTTCTTTTGATCTTCTTTCTATATGTTCAAACCATCTTAAACGATATTCTCTCATTTTATCCTCTATTAGTGTCACTCCTAATTTGTTTCTAATAACATCATTATGTATACGGTCTTTTCTTTTATGACCACTCATCCATCTCAACATCTTCATTTCTATTACAGACATCTTTTGTACATGTTGATGATTAACTGCCCAAACACTAAGAACTATAAAACATGGTAGGTCTAGTTGTTGTTCTATAATATTTACCTTTTAACTTTAATGATATCTTCTTATCATAAAGAATGCATGATGCTCCTCTCCATTTTAACCAATGTGCATTAATTCTATTCGTAACATCTCCATCAATTCTTCCATCACTCTTAAAAATTGACTTTAGGTATTTAAAACTTTTTTTTTGGGAGATGCAACGTGTGCCAATTTTAATTTTTATGTCCTCTGAAGTAACCAAATGATCAAATTTATGTTCCATATATTCTGTTTTTGTTCTACTAAATCGGAAGCCTCTACTTTCTAACATTTTTCTCTAAAGTTCCAATTTCCTATTTACTTTTTCTTTAGACTCCTCCACTAAGTGCAAATAACATACACCAAGGTACTTCATCTTGAATATGTTTTGTTAATTCATCAATCACTATTATAAACATGGACTTAAAGTTTATCCTTAATGTAACTCAATATTAACTTCAAAGAAGTTTGTCATTCCTTCATTAGTCTTCATACATGTTTTTGCACCATCATACATATATCTTATATGGTTTATATACGTTAATGAGATACCTTTTTTTCCAAGGTTTTACATGGTAAAAACCTAGTAAAAACCAAGTTCATTTATTATGTTAGTGATAAGGCTTTTTGAAACGAATAGAAACCAACTTCTTTCTCATGAGTTGAGTGAAATATCAAAGGAAAACCGGCCTCTTATCTAGCATATAGAAAAGGATGCATTAGAATGAGAATATATTTATCGATCAATGAAATCGATGTATTTATAGATTTGATGCTTCCCATGCATTGATCGACGACAAGGTGAGTGCGAAGGATAGAGAGAGGGTGTTAGGTTAGTCAAGTAGCAATTTGAAGGAAATGAATAGAAACAGTAACCTTTTTGTTTTAGAGAAATTACTAATATCTCAAACGAGAAGATCTTTCCTTTTCAATAATGTTTGAACGTGGTGCCGTCGTTGTGATGAATGCTAATTCATGCATGAGAACACAAACTCATGGAGAACTGCATCTTTGGGAATGTACATGGAAGCTGTTTTCTTAATCAAAACCAAGCCTTTTCTTGTACTAAGTAGTATACACACATACACATATACATATATACATGTACATATACATATAAATGTAGTAGGATTATGATCACGAAACCACATACATCTCATGCTATCTCTTTTTGTAAATGTCCCCCTTATTTATCTTGTTTGTAAATTATTTAATCTTTTTCAACCAAGTAAGTTTGTGATAATAAGATGGACCCAATGGCTAGAATCAAAATGAGAAACAACCATTAAAATGTCACCTCCCCAAATCACCGTTAATACCTCTTAATATGAAGGAATATGAAACAAGATGCTTTCAACCCAAAGCTATAGGAAGAACATCTCACATATGAGTGCACATAGTTAATGTTCCAAAAAGAAAAGGAATAAGTATTCACGTATGGAACACTAGACATGTCCAATTCCGGTAATTTTATTAAAAAATTAAAATTTAAAAATACTGGAACTGACAGTTTGGAACCACTATCTTCAGTTTAGTTCTAGTTTTGATTTTATAAAAGGTGAAACCGGAACCGAACCGGGTGGTGCCCGGTTCTGATTCCGATTTCACCATTTCCAGGTTCAATCAGTTCCTAACCCAGCTCGATAATTAAAATTTAAAAAATACTGGAACTGATGGTTTGGAACCACTATTTCCACTTTAGTTCTAGTTTCGATTTTATAAAAGGTGAAACCAGAACCGAACCGGGTGATGCCCTGTTCTGATTCCGATTTCACCATTTCCGGGTTCAATCAGTTCCTAGCCTGGTTTGGTTCTAGTTGGAACCGTCGGGCTGATTAAGAAACAATCATGTCTAGAACGAGATCTTTATGTGTATATATGTGTGTGTGCATGCATGTGTATGTGGTTTTGGTCCGAGGTTTACTCACTCCGACATATTCTTATGAAATAAAGAAAAGCATGAAAATCACAGTCAATTATTTATTGGATCTTTATTTTAAAATTAGGAGGATACATGGAAAGTCTGATACCATAAGTGATCAAACTCAAATTCATCAATAGTCACGCAGTTAAATATAAATTTCCCACTCTAGTAAAAATATCTCCAGTATAAAACTTACCTACCCAAAATAACTGCTTCCCTAAATTTACCAATTACGGCCTGCATTCACCTAAATTGCAGCTACACCCAAGAAGAAAAAGCAATTGGGCCATCTGCTATACAAAGAATCCAAAGAGGCCTAACATAAGGAAGAAACTCTTGATTTACCTTTCAAAATAGGAAGAAATTTGTGGATTTGGAGTATCATGTCATACATCTAAATACCCAAAAAGAAAGAAGAGGCAAAGGAGAAGGGTCTTCTTTAAGGCTGGCAAACATACCAAACAGGATTCTTCATACCTTTGAGAGCCAAATCAAAACCTACATTTACCTAACTTTTTATAATTTTTCTTGTAAAATAAAAGATTTATATATACTCAATTAATTAAGCCATTGTGAGCCAAGCTGACTGAATTATTCGTGGTTCATATTCAGCTTGTATAGCTTCATTAACGAGCGGGTTCGTGTTCACTATGTACAGATCCGGACCCAGACAAGAAGGTGCATGCTACAAATCAAGCCGAGCCTAATCACAGGCATCTAGGTTCATTTATACTTAATGTAGTCTTATATACTTTGGTGTCACCTTCTTACTTTTGGGAACTTCAAGCTGTGTTTGTAAACTGGAAAAGCATGGAATCTAGCAAAATTTCAGAAGGAAGAAGCATGGAATCTAGCAAAATTTCAGAAGGAAGAAGTTGAGTATGTTTCTTGTTCATGGACATAACACATTTATTATACAACAATATCACCTAATTTGCACCTAGAGCATTAGCTCAGCGGTAGGGTGCTCTAGCCCCGTTGCTGCTGGCCAGGAGTTCGACTTCCAAAGGGTGCATGTGTGGGTGTCTGTTAGGCTTCGGCCTCCTCTTGTAACAAAAAAATATATATTTCACCTAATCTTAGTGCATATCGTTTTCCCGGTTTTAATCTTTAGATACGAACATTCATCTGGTGGCATCGGTATTGGCCTTTGTGGACTTTGATATAAAGCCAACTATTAATCCTTTTACAATGATTTTTTTTTTTTCCTTTTTTGATACAATGGAAAGGCCAGCTTTCGGACTCATGACCTTCAACTTGTGAGTGGACCCTCTAGATGGGTGAGCTATTGCTCTATTTACTACAACCAAAATGGTTTCGATTATACAAAATAGATATGGCCGGTTTCAAATCAGCTTGACAGTTTCAACCGGAACTGGCTGAAACCAAAACCTGAAGTAGGCCCGGGATTTAGGACCACCCAGTTGGGTTTTGGTTTCACCTTTCATTAAACCAAAACCGGCACTTTGGAACTAACAGGTTTTGTATTTTTTTATATTTTGATTTTTTAAAATAATATTTACTGGTTCTAGACAGTTTCAAACTCAAACCAGAACTGCCACGAAACCAGTGGTTCCAAAACCGTAACTGGAACCGGCCCCAAGCCAGTTCAGTTATGGTTTCGGGAAACCATAATCGATGCTTTGGAATCACCGGTTCCAGTTTACCCGGAACGAGCCATGTCTAGTGCAAAACACAAAACCTAGATTTTAATTTGGTTTTCTTAAAACAAAACAACAACAACAACTAAGCCTTTTCCCATACTAGACGGGGTCGGCTACATGGATTCTTTGTTTCCACAGATCCCTATCGTGTGCCATGTTAGCAGTTAACTCCCAATAAGCTAGATCATTCTTTATTGTTTCTTTCCAACACTTTTGTGGTCGTCCTCTACCTCTTTTAATACTTTCCAAATTTAGTTTTTCTACCCTTCTTATAGGTTCTTCTTCTGATCTTCGTTCTATATGTCCAAACCATCTTAAACGATGTTCTCTCATTTTATCCTCTATTGGTGCCACTCCTAATTTGTTTCTAATAACCTCATTATGTATACGGTCTTTTCTTGTATGACCACTCATCCATCTCAACATCTTCATTTCTGTCACAGACATCTTTTGTTCATGTTCATGATTAACTGCCCAACACTCAGAACCATAAAACATGGCAAGCCTAATTGCTGCTCTATAATATTTACCTTTTAATTTTAATGGTATCTTCTTATCACAAAGAATACCTGATGCTCCTCTCCATTTTAACCAACCAGCAATAATTCTATGTGTAACATCTCCATCAATTCTTCCATCACTTTGAAAAATTGACCCTAGGTATTTAAAACTTTCCTTTTGGGAAATGCAATGTGTGCCAATTTTAATTTTTATGTCCTCTGAAGTAGCCAAATGATCAAACTTACATTCCATATATTCTGTCTTTGTTCTACTAAGTCGGAGGCCTTTCCTTTCTAATGTTTCTCTCCATAGTTCTAATTTTCTATTAACTTTTTCCTTAGACTCCTCCACTAATACAATGTCATCTGCAAATAACATACACCAAAGTACTTCATCTTGAATATGTTTTGTTAACTCATCCATCACCATTATAAATAAGTATGGACTTAAAGTTGATCCTTGATGTAACCCAATATTAACTTCAAAGAAGTCTGTCGTTCCTTCATGAGTCCTCACACATGTTTTTGCACCATCATACATGTCTCTTATAAGGTTAATATATGTCAATGAGATACCTCTTTTTTCCAAAGTTCTCCAAAGAACCTCCCTCGGTACCCTATCACAAGCTTTTTCTAGATCAATAAATATCAAGTGAAGGTCTTTCTTTTTTGCTCTAAAATGTTCCATAAGACGTCTCAAAAGGTGAATCGCTTCAATAGTAGATCTGCCTGGCATAAATCCAAATTGGTTCTGTGTTGTACTTGATACTTGTCTTAACCTACGTTCGATAATTCTTTCCCATAATTTCATAGTATGACTCATTAACTTGATACCTCGATAATTCGCACAATTTTGAATGTCTCCCTTATTCTTATATATGGGTATAAGTGTACTTGTTCTCCATTCCTTGGGCATCTTTTGGTTTTTCCATATTTCATTAAATAGCCTTGTGAGCCAAGTGATTCCTATTTCTCCTAATATTTTCCAAACTTCTATAGGAATATTATCTGTTCCTACCGATTTACCACTCTTCATATGTTTAAGAGACTCTTTGAATTCATTCTTTTGAATACGTCGGTAGAAATTGTGGTTTATATACTTTTCTGACTTGGCTAAATCTCCTAAACTAATACTAACATCTTTATTTTCATTAAAAAGATTATAAAAATAGTTTTTCCATCTATTTCTTATATCATCATTTGCCACTAGAATTTTTTCCTCCTCGTCTTTTATGCATCTAACATAATTAAGATCTTTAGTTTTCTTATCTCTAGCCCTAGCTATCCTAAAAATATCTCCTTCACCCTCTTTTGAGTTGAGTTTTTTATATAAGTCATCCCAAATCTTAGCTTTTGCTTCACTAACGGCCTTTTTCGCTTCCTTCTTTGCTTTCTTATAAGCTTCTAAAGTTTCACTAGTTTTCTTAGCATAATGTAGTTTGTAACATGCCCTCTTTGCCTTGATTTTATTTTGTACTACTTCACTCCACCACCAAGCTTCTTTTTGTGCCGATACACCTCCCTTAGATACCCCTAACACATCTTTCGCCACTTTCCTAATATGTATAGTCATATTGTTCCACATATTACAGGGTGTGCCAACATAATTCCAAACATCTCCTTGAAGGACTTTCTGTTTAAATATATCTTCTTTCTCGCTTTTGAGGTTCTACCATTTAGTCCGAATAGCTCGATGCACTCTTTTCTTCTTTGTCCACCTTTTTATTTGTAAATCCATAACTAAAAGTCGATGTTGGGTGGTTAAGCTTTCTCCTGGAATTACCTTACAATCTTTACAACACGCTCTATCTTTTTTTCGACAAATAAAGTAATCAATTTGTGTTTGTGATAAGCCACTCTTATAAGTAATTAAATGTTCATCTTGTTTTTTGAAGATTGTATTGACTACAAAGAGATCAAATGACATAGCAAAATTTAAAATCTCCCTACCTTCATCGTTTATATCCCCAAAACCAAAGTTTCCATGAATCCCTTGATATCCTAATGCCTCTTTACCGACATGTCCATTTAAATCTCCTCCTAAATAAATCATCTCCCTTTGTGGAATCTTTTGAAACACCTTATCTAACTCTTCCCAAAAAACTGTCTTTATACTATCTTCTAGTCCTACTTGGGGTGCGTAAGCACAAACTATATTCAAAACCTCTGCTCCTAACACTAATTTCAACGTCATGATTCGGTCACCATATCATTGTATGTCTACTACACTCTCCTTTAAATCTTTATTTATGATAATACCAACTCCGTTTCGAGCCTTTCCTTTACCTGAGTACCATAATTTAAAACTTGTATCCTCTATCTCCTTTGCTTTTTCTCCAACCCATTTTGTCTCTTGTAAACATAAAATATGAATCTTTCTCCGAATCATAGTATCTACCACCTCCATTAGCTTACCCGATAATGTTCCGATATTCCAAGAACCAATACGAATCTTATTATCTAGGACTAGCTTCCTTACCCCCCGCATCCGTCCATAATCAAAATGTGGAGACCCTCTCTGAAAATTTTTCACTACATTCGGGCGGCAATGTAGCGGGACTAACTTCTTTACCCACACCCCTCCATGATGTGGGAACCCTCTCTCCAATTGATTCACTACATTCGAGCGAAAATATAGTGGCCCTTGCTTACTTCTTACTGTATTCGGGCTCTGCAGCACGTCGCTAGGCGGGGACGCCCCAAAGCAATGCTCATAATTTTTATAATCCATGTTGTAAAATCCGACGAAGTTTTACGCTGGCTGTCGGAAGCCTAACACAACCCTCCTCCTTTATCCGGGCTTGGGACCGGCAATGCAAGGATGATACCTTACATTAGCAGAGTTAATTTGGTTTTCTTAAAAGAATAAATAAAATTAATTTGGATCCAAGGAGAGCTAGCATCGTAGGCTGGAGAGGGCATTATTTGGGTATCTTAGCATAACAAGATAATGTCTCCGTAAAGGACGAGGACACTTGATGTCAAGGGCACATGCCTGCACACACATGCATATACGGATATTGATATGGATACGGATACATACACACAGACGTCACTGTTTCGAGTTCCACCATATATCAGTCAAAAACCTGCAAAGCACCTTTTAGTTCCTCCTTACTATAAGAAAACACATGCATGCGCGCACAACACACATATTTATATATGCATGTGTGTATTATGTAATTGTATATGTACCTATGGAGGTTTTGTATGTATGTGTGCGGGAGAGAGAGAGAGAGGCGTTCTCAAAGGCTAACTCTAAATGAGAATATCATCAAATCAATTGTTCACACAACCCTCACAAGTCAAATTGAAAAACCAAAAACCATTAAATGTTAAAAAACTCTTATAGTTTGCATATATGTATTATAGTACAAGTAGACATTGAATCTCAAGGTTCTTAATATGGAGATAAGGCAATTTCCCCTTGAATACATCAAACTCATATATATATATATATATATATGAAAACTAGATCCCATTATGGATGCTATTCACTTGTGTTTAATCATTGTGTTTCGAGAATGTATGTAATTTTTAAAATTTATAAAGGTATTTGAAAAATTATTAAAAACAAACTTATTAGACTCATATTGCCGTAAAGCAATTATTGAAATAAACACCATCAAATTGTGGCCTGGATCAAGTCACTCTACACTATATATATACATATATGTATATAGAGAGAGAGAATCCTCTCTCACCTTGAACAGCAACTCCTGTCGTCCACTCCATGAGATACAGAGGTTCACATCGTCCACGTCACCCCTTTCTAATTGACCAAACCATATCTTTTGGTGCAACCATAGAGCTCCTCGGGGCCCTCTCCGCCCTGCAACTCTCTTCCCCCTCCTCTCTCTCTCTCTCTCTCTCTCTTTAAATTAATAGGCGGCCTAGGAGGGTGTAGGGTGTTCTCTTTGCTCGTTATATATATATGTAGATTGCTAGTTGTTCATTTGAAGATTTCTCAGTGAAGCTTCAGTAGGGTGGTGGCGACCATTGTTGTTCATTTCATGTGGCTAAAATTGGTTGCCAACAAGCTGCTTCCAAGGCGATCATTTGGAAGCCAGCAGTTTTTATCTGACAATCATATTGCAGATGGCGCTGGTGAACACAAGGAGTCAGAGTCACGAGCTCTGCAGAAAGGGCCAGTTTCCTGAACGATCCTGGCTCCTTTTCTGTCAGAAAATATCGCTATCGATCACCTTTTCGCCGAAGATTACAAATGAGATTATCTTCTGGATTAATACGATCGAAACGTTCAGATTTGTATTTTTCTTTGGCTTCATGTTTCAGTTCCACCTGAGCCACAAATAAACTCTTGGTAAAGAGAATAGCTCCATCTGTGCCTGCATTGTTGCAGGATGTTACTACAATCATGATGATAACAGATAGCAGGAATCTCTAGAGAGAGAATTCTGTTGCTTTCCTCTCTGTTTGTTTACCTGCAGGGTGTTCGTTAGCACGTGGAACTTGGAGGAGTTCCTCCCCGGGAGGATCTAAACCTGGAGGACTGGCTCGATACAAGCAACAATTTGCATGATATCTACATTCTCGGGTGATCATCCAATTTCAACTGATCTCCAAAACTTTAATTAATTAAGCAACTCTAATTGGTATTTTCTCTCTAATCTGCTTAATAAATCTTTTTGGTTGAAATTTTTAATCAAAATTGGTTTTTGTTGATATGCAGGTTTCAAGAAACAGTGCCACTTAGTTCCGGCAACGTTTTGGGATCTTAGCATTTGTTTAAGATGGAACTCTCTGATAAGGTCTGCACTCAACAAGAAGAAGGAATCATCAAATGGGGTCCCTCAACAAGATCAGAAAGAGAGGCAAAAGGTGTACCCTGTGAAGGAGGAGACGTGCAACAAGGAAAAAAATGGTAGAAGGAATGCGAAGAGAGGCAGCGGAGAGTTCCAATGCATAGTGAGCAAGCAGATGGTGAGGATCATGGCCACTATGTGGGTGAGAAGAAACCTTAGGAAACTCATCAGCCACACCATTGTTGCGTTTGCTGTGTTGTTGTGGATTCATGGGCTGCCTCGGAAACAAGGTCTCTCTCTCTCTCTCTCTCTCTCTCTCTATATATATATATATATATATATATATATATATATATACACATAGAAATTTTGGCCGGAAAAGACTGCTTCTACTTTCCATTCCATTGATTATTTTATAATGTTAAAAGTTAATCTTGTTTACAAACCATGTTGATTTTTCATGGCCAGCTGCAAGCCACACTTCTCCAAATAATATAACTTATGAGGTGGAAAAGATTGAAGTTGTGACTAAATCACCTATTTCGGCTACCTCTTCATGCAAGACAATGTATCTCACCGTGGTCAAACCAATTTATTTATATTGAAAATAACTATTATTATTATCTGATGACATATGCACGCCCCGAGTATTGAACCCATGACCTTCAACTCGTGACTCGACTCTTACCCTGCTCAATAATTTTGAAGGACAAAAACATCTTCCCATTGGTCAATTTCGAACCGGTTGGACGGTTTCAACCAGAACTAAACTGGGTTAAGAATCAGAATCGGATCCAAAACCAGGAGGAATCCATTCAGTTTTGATTCTAGCTTTTATGAATCCGGCGGAACCATGTCAAAACCGTAACTGGCGGTTTGGTGTCACCAGTTCCATAATTTTTTGATATTTTTCTAAAGTTTAATTTTTAAATATTTTTTATTCCGAACATTTTAATATGTAAATCGAAACCAGAACAAGAGGTTTCAAAAACCAGCCTGCTCTCAATTCGATTCTTGGTTCCAGGCAAACCGGAACCAGTCATGTCTATATTACATATATGCCATTTCTATATGAGGCATGACCTTAATATAGAATGAAGATTGGTTGCCACCAAACTCCCCAAAGTCAAGGGATAAAATATTTCAAATTTTCTTAACTAACATCGGAATTTCAAAGTTGTTATACCAATAATTTTTAAACAAAGCGTGTGGCCTTTTGGATTTTATTAATCAACCTTCTCATTCTTTTTTTTTGGGCAAAATATGTGCATACTTGCAGGGATCCGTATCGGCTCGGTTTGTTCTAAACGATACGAGCTTCTGCTTCGTGTGTAGCCATCTGGCCTCTGGAGAGAAGGAAGGAGATGAGAGCATAGAAATTGGGGTGCCTCTCAGATCATGTCAAGAACAACATTTCCTGCACGTCCATCTATGGAGCTGCCTCCAAACATTCTCAGCCATGAGTAAGTAAATAACCGAGCTAGAAGGCTATCGTTTCTACGACTCGGGTCGAGTCAGCTCTTGAATCACTTCTCTCTCTCTCTCTCAGGATGATTATTTATTTGATGTTCATTGCTGGTATAGATTAAATTGACTGTTACTTTTTTCTTTCTTCAGTCGGATTATTTGGTTGGGTGATTTGAATCATAGAATCTTCTTACCCAAATCGGAGACCAGATCACTTGTAGACCGGCATGAATGGGGAATTCTACATGAAAGTGATCAGGTTTCCTCTCTCTCTCTCTCTCTGTGTGTGTGTGTGTGTGTGTATATATATATATATATAAAGGCTCATGGTTCTACCATTTTAACTACCTGTTGTCGTCTTTTATTATCTTTCACTATTTTACTATCGTTTGAAATCATCTTTGGTCAAAACCACCATTATCACCACTAAAACTACTTAAAAACTCTAAATAAAATCACTTAGATATATAATATTTAAGTTTTTTAGATGGTATTAATAGTAGTGACTGTAGTTTTGACTAATAGAATGTGGTTTCGAGTAATAAAGAAGTAATAAAAGGTAACGACCATTGGTTGAAACGTTAGAACCATGCAAAACGATCCATTATTGAGTATGTCTAGATAGAGATAGATAGAACACCCTTTGGCGGTGGGTCCATGAGCCAGTTCGTATCTGTTTACATGCTAAGGGTCAGTGCTTGAATGCAGCCAACTGCTGAGCCCAAAGGTTGGCTGGACCATGATTCGGACAGGCTCGTGCTAAGAGGCACCAACATAATGGACCACCACTAGACCCGGTTTAACCATGCTCTTTGTAAACTGACCTCTAGTTTTGAAGACTCCTCTTTATGAAATAACACCAAATTTCATCAATTTGGTGCTGCTGCACATGGCTTACAATCACACTACGTCAAAAGACGGCCTTTAGGCATATATGTTTTTATTTTAAATATTTTCAAAGTGACAATCATACCCTCTTATGTGAGGGGATATGGAGCCATATTGAGAATATGAACTTTAACAAACTGCCACAACTTATATACATGCATACATCCACACACACACACACACACATATATATATATATATATATATATATATATATATATATATATATATATTGTGTGTGTGCCTACCTTTCACATGCTTACTGATGTATATAAACACACATACATTCATTATTGTGTATGTATAGCCTCTTACTCATGTTCATGTATATATGTATATGTATATATTGTGTGTGTTTATTCATAATATTAACTGTTCATAAGAGGCTAATTTCAAGAAGTGACAAAAATGAAATTAAAATGCCAAAAGGAAACTTAACCAACTAAACTAGATTCAGCATTCATTTATTGGTGAAAAGAACCACAGCCCTTGGGTAGGGTATCAACTACAAAGGACCTTAAAGTTAAAGGAGTTTGATAGTCAAGGCATCCTAAACCAGCCTACCTATCAAAGGAAAACTTGATTCTTCTGGTACCTACAATTACACATGGCCGGTTCCAATTTACCTAGAACCAAGATCCAAAAGCAAACTGGGATCAGGCCGGTTCCAGTTTGGATCCTAAACCATCCATAACTGAATTTTTTTTGAATTATGATACAAATATTAATAAATTATGGAACTTGTGGTTATGGTTCCAACACGATTATGAAACTTCGTCTTCTATTATGTATCCTTCGAGTTGTTGCATATATATGATTTCATCTAAATTTCAAGGATCCTTATATGGCTTAGGTAGTTGTTGTTAATATATCATTCTTAGTATCTTATAACAAGAATATGCTCTAACAAGCATCATATAAGTATCATTCAGAAAGCTCGATTCCTCCTTTCTTCCTCACTGTTGTTTATTTAACTTCTTTGGCCGTCACCCTGAAGCATCATATAATCTAAAAATAATCATTCAGAAAGCATCATATAATCTAAAAAAAATTATGATACGGTACCGTATCTTATATGGTTATCATTCATCTAACAAGCATATGCTCTAACAAGCATCTGAAGCGAGCTTCGCTCAGGTTGATCTCTTTGGAACAGTGTTGTACGGTACCGTATCATAATTTTTTTTAAAAAATAAATTACGACTGTTTAAGGAACTTTCTTTATAAAAATATACGGCCTGTATGATGACAATCACGACTGATAGCCTATTGCGATAGGCTAACGTGTTACGTACTGCCCCGCATACGATAGAGGGCGATCCGGATAAGAAGGCTATAGAAAAAGCAGGAGAAGAAACGATCTATTGATTTTTTTTCAGCAAGTTTAAACTCCCTACTCCTCAAAACCAAGGCGCTAACACGTTCCTGGTTCACAAACCGTCGTCTGCGATGAGATAAACGACGAGAGATGAAACTCAACCGGTACATAGCACCAAGCGTTGCGCCAGATCTAAGCAGGAAGATGGAAGAGCACCGGAAATGAAGGAAATCAACAAGAGAAGAGAGAATCCGCAGCTCGATTTCGGGAACGTTACGATCATTTCTAGAACGACACAGCAAAGCTGGTCAGGATTCTCAAACAAAGTCTACTTCACCATCTTTGAACATTGACAAGAGCTAAAGTACGAATCTTCAGCAATTTCTCTCCCGGAAATCCTCCGATGCACACTTTTCCATTCGAATTTTCCTCTTTTTATTATTTTATCCGCAAAATAACGCAGTAAAAAGCCGCATATTTGAACGACTCGAGAAATCGCAAAAGAAAAAACTAGATTGCTCAGAGATCGCGAGATCCTGCGGCATCGAGCAAGAACGCTGCATCAGGATGAGAGAAGAAAGTGATATCTCACCGTCGCTGTCCTTGTCGAAAAGACTGAAGGCCTATTGAACTCCGCGATCTGCTCATCCGTCAGCGGCTCCGCCATCGTTCGCCCAGCCAAAACGAAGATCGACAACCCTATGGCACTTCTGTCCTCTCTCTCTGCGCGTCTACGGAGAGGCAGTCTAAAACCGAAGCTGGGGATCCAGTGTCATCACACGTGTAAAGATCGTAGAGGGAATTTTCGTTAATCTGACGGCTGAAAACGATAAAGCGCGCATTGACTTGATTTTCCCGCCTTCTTATTTGTGGACTCCACAGTTCATTGTCGTTTTTCCAGACCGTGCACTGCGCCAGTATGGGGTGACTGAATGGACGGCCAGAAACAAGTCAGGAAACGGCGCTTTTCCACCCGTTCATCTTTATCGATAATCGAAATATGAAAATACAAGCAAAAGATTTTTAACCGGGGCTGTCAACATATCGCACCCGGCTTAAACTAGAGTAAATCGAAACCCGGAACGCACCAAGAAGAGTTGTAGCAACATGGATCCGGATCAGACCCATTTAATCGTAAGAAAGAACCACGGTTGAAGGATTCTATTAATGTTTGAAACCTTGCCAAGTGGTTACAACTGAAACAGAACCGGTCTAAGAACTGGCTGAAACCAAAACCCGTTAAACCAGATCCTGTGCTAAGGATCACTCGGTTCGGTTCTAGTTCTACTTTCTATAGAATAACATGCTAGTTTCACGTTTTCTAATTCCAAACGTTTAGTAATTTTTTACAATTTTGAGCGATTAGGTCTCAATCCAGAACCAGCTAGGTCCAAATTCGATTATGGTTTTGAGTTCCAAGAAAACTGAAAGTAGACGTCCATTAATGCAAACCATCAATTATTTGTTGACTCAAATGGTTCAGCATTTGTTCTTATCGATGGCAATTCCTAACCACCCCGAGAGAACCATTCCGTATAGCTCCTCCATGGGAAGGACTCAAGAGAAAAAAAACAACCCCACTATAAAGATGGTGCAAGACAGAAAAGACCTACAAGTGGGATAGAGCACGGTACATACCGTGGCAGCTGATCAGTTTCACTGAGTTTTAAAGAGAAATGGCGAAACATTGGATGGATGGTAGAATATAGAACAATAAAGATGAAAAGCTCAACGAGTCTTACACCCAACAACAATGACCAAAGGCCTGAATGCACTCTGTAATTTTAATAATATTTACACATCTGACAGAGAAAATACTAAGATGCAGTTAGCTAATGTCGACTTCACAAAGCTACAACAAACAATTTTAGCAAACCAAGGTCAGGCGAGGCAGCATTTGTTAGCAGCAACTATATATTCCACTGATTATCCCTGAACGTCACTGTTTCTGGTAGCTAGAAATACACTTATCCTTTTCGAGTTTACTATACATTCTCCGCAGGGAAGTTTCGTCCACCAAACGATGATCCTGCATTGAGGATTTGTTAAATAATTCGTGTCTAAATATTAAGATGTTTTCAAGATAGAATTGCATAACAGTCCTACATTTAGCAGATATTCGGATCAAGATTGATCTACCAGCAATGGAGCATAACCAAGAATAGCAGTGTAAAGTTGGCTTACCTGATCTGCGGAGAAAACTCAACTATAAGTGGAAGGAGGTGACACTGACTCAGAAGCACACATGGATGCAATTGACATTGTATCTTCCTTCTGTAGTGCCACAAAATTCAACGGAATGGCCGTCAATCGCCGTACTTCCCTGAAATACCCATTCTGCCGTCCAGATTGTGATCGGGGAGTTAGCAGGTCTGGGGTGGCACTGCCAACAGAGAGGCGGCGAGGGGTAGGGATTGCAGAACCTGGCCGGATGCCGTTTGGCTTCTTGCAGCTACTGGTTCTTCTTGGGCTAGGCTTGGACCCATATATGGCTTCCTTTTCTGTAAGAAGAAGATCCTGCAGTTTCTTTTGATCCTGCAAGCAAGAAATTCCAAATAAATTAATCAAAATCGATATCCAGTAAAATCGGGTCCTACTTAGGTTTTTCAAATAAGCACAAACGAACCCGAAGTCTTCTCCTTTCCTCCTCTTTTTGTTGTCTTGTAATGACATAATCCTCTAAGATAGATGCCAAACGAACCTGCAGAACAGTAAGAATTACATAGTGACGAATTGAAACAGAAACTGAAGCAAGTAGAGTCAAATTTGCACTTCAAAGAATATGAGATGACTTATAGCTCACCCCATCGTACAAAAAATGTGCGTTTCTTTCTGCTTCCCATGCACGTGTGCGGTTCATCAGATTGTCCACCATAGCTGTCATTCGAAGGCATCGTTATAAGATCTTACGCAAGAAAGCAAGTAGCTCAGAATGTTGAACAAACAAAAGAACCTCGAAAAATATCTACCAGGAATCTTGGTCACAGATATTCTAGCTTTTTCGGCACGTTTAAGATTTAAATGGACACCTCTACCTGCGTTATACCTGTTCTCATCCTGAAATTCATAGTTTGGACAAAAAAAAACGAATAACTCTGGTTATTAATTTAATAATCACGAAAAATCAATGAGAACTGATTTTGCTTGGGTTTATCCAAAAAAAAAAGACCAATTGCATGAGCTAAATGACTACATAAAGCTGGATTTACTAAGTCTGAAATTAACATTCACTGAGAATGCAAGTTCTAGAGCACTCACTCGACTATAATCTTCAAGCCATTTTTCTTCTTCACAAGCAGCAAGCCATTTATCTATCCTGTCCATTATTTCCTTTCTGCTCAGAGCATCTTCTTTTGCTTTTACAATCTGAGCCTCGATATTTGCAAGTAGTTCAGAGGGGTCCACGATGCCTGAAGCACAGCATCAGTGATTTGAATCTTGGGCATGCATTAGTGGGCACAGGAATAAGCCATTCTACAGATTATCACTATAATAAGGGGAAATAGAAGAAAACCAGAATCTATCAAGGCAATAGACTTTTCAGGAGCGGTGCTCATGTCTGGCTCAAGATGCGCCGTTCTGTATATTTCCTCCAGTTCTGACCTTTTCTTGAGGACCAGTTCTTTCATTCTACTTGCTTTTAGTTCACTTAGCCTTTCAACCTCTTCTGTTGCCTATTTGAATGATAGGCATGAATTGATCAGCACAAGAACAAACCAGTTAATAGGAACACCGGCATGAGAAAATCCAGAAATTCAAGAAACCTGCTTGATCATCTCCAGTGAAAGAACACCAGGATCTGTGACATTGGCTTCTGAAGATCCAATAATGCTGGTAATGCTGCTAAAAGGCTTCTTCTCCTCCTTGGCCGTATCCATCAAGTTCCACAGCTCGAAAAGAGATGACACAATCTCTTTCAACTAAATAGTCCACAAAACACAATCACTAACTTTGCTTTGTAACCCATGAAAACTAATGGGACAAATATTACCTTTTGAATACGTGCTTTCTTTTCTGCCTTCAGCTTCTCAATCGTTTGAGAAAGGCCAACCAAGGTGTCGTTACTAATGTTCTTGCATTGCACATTACATGTCTCGTGCAGGCTTGGGTGTACTTCAGTGACAGTCTCTCCAAAATTCAATCCAAGTAACACACACAGGCCATGGACCTCATTCACATATTCAAGAACATTATGAAGACGATCCGACTGAGAACAGCAAATGAAAGGAAACTTCAGATTCATCAAGACAACTATTGCCTTATGGCTTTAGAACCAACATGCAATTCAGATGTAAATTGCCCAACTGGATGGCAGAAGCTTTCAGAACAAAAAGTATGTAACTTTAAATTTTAAAATATATAAAAAATGTGGTTAAAACTGAAAAGTAGGAATAAAGAGATGCATATTCGAAGTCATGCACTTAAAGCTGACAGAAAGTTGTCCTACCTTCTCCTTCTGCAAAGACTGAAGATGTGTCTGATATTCATTCAGCTTCCTGAGTGACAAGTCATGCTCCTCCACAACAACTGATTTGTTGTCACTTTTCCCAGCTGTACCTGATAATTCTACACTAATTTTATCAATTTGTGCCTTTATATCTGCAAATTGTTTGATACGCTCTTCTTTCTTTCCCCGCAAATCATTTAGTAAGGGTGTGACAAACACAAGTTGCTCCTTCAATGTAGCTGGCCTTCTCTCAGGCTGGATATATAAAAGACAGGAAAAGAAATTAATTCACATTATTTAGATATGAGTACTTATTATTAAATAAAGTGAAAGGAGTTTAACTTCCAATCAATTATCTAAATGTTCATTTCAACTTGATTTCCTATGCTACAAGCTCAAGCCCAACGTTTTCATTTTAAGTCTAACAAATAATCAAGCTAAGTTTGAGCAACACCAAGCTTGGGTTATGATTGGCTAAGAATATTCTCTTAAAGTTATAAACAATAGAGCTGGGTGACACATTGATCAAATTCGGGCTATCCAATTCTTGTTAGGTACTTTCTGTTTCCAACTACCTGCCCAAGTACTGCAATCCATCGGATTGGACTTCTCATAGAGTCAATCAGGTAACTTTTCAACCCTTTTGCAGGTCAAGAGTTGAAGTTTCACTGGAAGAAAAACTATGGGCCAAGCTAGTGAAGAAGGCGAGCTACACATCCATGCAACTGGATAGACCAAGTACTACACTATATATCACCTTTGTTAAACTTTAATTGGCACCAATTAAACTAACAGCATATAGATAAGAATAGCATGCTTAACCCTTTCTTTAGCTTCAAGAGAGCCACTCCATATCCCTGGATGTGATTTGGAACAAGAACACCCTTCACAACAACAAACGAGTTTGTATAACAGGAATTGTAGTTACTGCATCTCTGTCCTTCTAAAAGTTTACTTAAATATCTAATGTTCCCAAGGTGCAACAAATGTTCAGTTGACATAAGACGCCAGGCTGATACATGACTTCTTTTGATTGTCGAAACTTGATGTGATTTGATAAGGCCCTAGCTAAAATGAGGCAACCCTAGCGTTTCAATATCATGATCAACCCTATCGATCTATGTTGGAAGAGTATCTTACAACTTTATTCCCACAAGTTGCTGCTTCTGATCTCTCCTTGACGTTATTGAAAATTTACACTGCTTAGAACAATGTCCACAAGTGTCACCAGTTCTAAGCAGCCAAATGACTTGCACTTTTTTAGAAAGGAAGAATGGATAGGCTTTGGGACAAAATTCGATTATTGAGCAAAAATAGTGAGCCTACTGGCAAAAATAGAACCAATCATTCATATCCAGTTCTTCATAATTGTATGAAAAGACAAAAGCAAGATAAACACATAACGAAGACTATATATTGATGACCCAGAACCCCTGAACATCCGGAAAATATTTAAGTCCCTTGTGATTGACATCGGAATGTGTGTGTGCGCGGGCGTGTGTGTGTGAGAGAGAGAGAGAGTCTTCAAAGGTTATCAGCTTCCCACATCTACAGCTAAGTATCATCGTGAGTTGAGTGATAACGTAGATCATATAACACAAAGGCCATATATATTCTAATAGAATTAACATTTTAACAGCTGAAAGCAATCGACATGCAAAACTGGATAACACAGAATCAGAGCCAAGATAAAGAAAGGGAAATCAATTTTACCAGTGAATGAAGATCAACATCCCCTATTGCAGCCACAACAGCTGCAAGCTCAGCTTCTTTAGCTGCCAGAGACTGGTGCAGCCGAGCCTTGGCATGGCTCGCATCGGCGACCTTCCTTCTGTACACTTCCAAGCATTCCCTCTCCAGATCCATCAGCATTTGGTCCTTCTCTGCTTCACTTTCACCCATCTCTTCCCATATATGCTGCTCAACGCAACACAAACAAATTTAAACTAGCAAAAACAGCACATCTTGCAACAAAAAGCAACCCAAACAACTGGCTGAAAACAAATCACTCAATAATATCCACACAAAAAGGTCTGGTGCTTCCTTACACAAACACAGAACATTGACATTATCATTCCAACGTTTCATTCGGGTGACAAGAAATCGAAATAAGAGGACAACAGAAAACGGTGGCAGTCGCCAACATGGAAACCCCAAGGCAAATCTCATACTAGGTTCCCGCTTCTCACTCTAGAATACACTACAATTTTTTCTTCAACACATACACACGCAGAGAGAGAGAGAGCGGAAACCTGGAGTTCTCTCAGCAAGACTCCGCAACTAGTGTCCATCTGGATACTCGTGATTTCTCGGTCAACACAGTCTTATTCTTCTTCTCCTCCTCCTCTCGACGGAGTCTGCACCTCGAGCAACTCCCTGCGAACGGAAAGCCTGTGAAACAAAAAACAGGGAACCCTCAGAAACCGCACAAAAACCAACTCCTTGGAAGTTGGAACACCCAAGAAGCAGAAAGATGAGAGAAAAAACTTAACGGCGACGGGAAAAATAAACAGGAAATGAGGGGGGGGAACACCCCACATGGTCGAAACCTTCATCATTCGTTAACGCAAGCAAGAGAGAGAGAGAGAGAGATGAAATACCTCTGCGGAAACTCACAGTGATCCTCAAAAGCTCGGCTTTTCCAGAAGGTAATGCAGGGGATCTTTAGCCAAAAATGCACCGCTGAAACAACCCGACAAACCCACAAAAAAGAAAAGGAATACCAAATGAAGGCGTCGGGAAGAACAAAGAAGAGAGAGAAAGAGACCAAAGGAAGAGATAGAAACAATCACGTTTACAGAGACGCCTTTTTGGGGGTTAACGTGTAGCCATTATAGGGTAGAGCTAGGGTTTCTCCTGGGCTCTGAGAGGAAGGAGAAGATTCAGAGAGAGAGAGAGAGCGGAAGGAGAGTGAGGCAGATGGAAGAGAAAAAAAGCAAACGCCGAAAGAGTGGAAACAACAACATTTAATATTTTCCATTTTTTTCAATATTAAGAATCCTTTTTTCTTCTGCCATTTTACTAAGTTTTGTGTTTTCCAATATTTGCTTAAAAGGTTGACTCCCTAGTCAATTATAGGACTTCTTGTCGATTATGAGAGCAAAAAGGAAATCCGAAGGTCCGGATCCAAATCCAAAATGGAAACAGTAGAAACTCATCGGATCCGGATCCCAGATGGCTAATCCAAAGTGCAAAGTAAATGAAGTGCACGCTTCAACATCAAGAGTACGAATAAAATATTAAATTACTAAAAAACAGATTTGGATCGATTGGTAACCCAGATCCAACCAAAATTGCAGCTCTGAATCGAATCCATACAAAAACAAGTCCAATGTACTAAATTCGAAATATCAGGCAATCCGCATTTGAAAGTTGGTTCCACGACCACATCAATCCATTTGCTTCACGTGAGAGATGGAACCCCTGTGGAGCGGAAAGGACTCTTAAATGAGAACCGCTTTCCTCCGTTGATGCAATAGAATAGAGAATTTAAATGGACTCCCATCTGAAATGGATTCTCGTGTGGATCACTTTTCTCAGGCTCCGCAAATATTGTTGGATTTGGATCGGATCCTAATGAATGAATAGTGTTTGGATCTAGATTAGTCTATCTCCATTACCGGTTATTGCTGATGTTTTGTACTTACGTGACCCTTCGACTGAGAACACATGGCCTAGGGCCACCCCCTTATACAAAAACTCTCTTCGATAGAAGAGAACATACCAATGTAGTGCGTTGGGGTCGCACACTCCATTCTAAGTTATTGTCATTTAGCTTTGCATTGGATATGTTTTTATTGTCTTTAATCTTAAACGTTTGTCGTGTTGTATGGTGTGAGTTAAACGAATATCAAGTCTCATCCCAAGCACTTAGCATTCGAGGGAGGAGTCTAACTCATATTCCCTATAAGATACCGTCTGAACTATTTATTCCACTGCACTTATAAAATCCGATAAGGTTGATCCGAGGAGGAGCCCAACTCACATTCCCTATCATTGAATGCACGGTAACGTTGCGAGGCCCATCCGCTCTCGGTGGGGGGTGGTGTAAATTTACTCAATCATCTGCCCACGTGGTCGAAAACAACTGGCAGGTAAAACTTGTGGCATGATTCTTTAAGCGAATCGGGTTTCGGGTACAGCGGGTCCCACTAACCCTTCTACATCAGGGAATGATTTTTTCCAGCGCATTGGAAGGTGGCTGTCGGTGGAAGGCGAAGTGCAAAATATGCCCTTCTCCGGAAAGTTAGGGCCGATAATTGTACGATAGATTGGATTTCTTTTGATATTAACGACAAATTAGAAAATATCTTTCCTTGAAATAACGATTATAACGTTCTCAATTTGGGTATCCAAACTGGGGCTGTGGTTCGCTCTGTTGGCTCGTCCTTAGCTCATTTGTGTTTGTTTAAATTTTTAACTTGTATTATATTTAATGAATATCCTTTTCCAAAAAACGAAAGTCTCAGGTAAATAAGATACACTAGTATGCATTTTAAGACTCTCTCTCTCTCTCTCTCACACACACACACACACATACACTGAGACTGTTTGGCTAGCCATTAGTCGAGTCATTCCAATGGATAACATTTGATGACACCTTCAGCATCCAAGCAAGCACCCAAAGCTTTAGCTCAACGACAAGGTGTTCTAGTGCCGTTGTTGTTGGTTGGGAGTTTGACTCCGAGGGGGTGCATGCATAGGTGTATGTGTTAGGATTCAGCCTCCTCTTTAAAAAAAAAATCCAAGCAATTATATGCCATCCTATTTTGCATAAGATGAGCATATTTAAACCATTTTTCTGGCCTAAGGATAAATGCAAGAATAAAATGCACAACGAACAAGCATAATATGTAACTAAAATAAGAGGAAAAAAGAATAAATAAAAAACCACCAACTCATTAAATACTAAAATCAAATTAAAATAATATAACAGTGGTTGGTATGTCTAAATAATGCCTAATTGAATTAAAGTTCATGATAAGAGAGAGATTGAGATTGCATGCCAAGACAAGAAAACCATATCTGGCAAGGATTAGATGGCACTTCTATTCATCTTTAGCACCAACCACCTTTGACCTTATATATATATATATATATATAGAGAGAGAGAGAGAGAGAATTGGATCATGTCTATCTCTGCCATGTTGATTCATGCTCATCTATTGCTTTTAGGTGATAGAATTTTAATTTTAAAATTTTAATGAAGTTTTAAAAATGTATGAAGAGCATTCTTATTATATCCATATCACTCAAAAACAATGATTGAGCATGATCCAATCATTCTCTATATATGTGTATATATATATATATATATTGTGTGTGGTGTGTTAGTTGGAAAGATATGATCATCTAAATATATTAAGAACAATATGCTCTAGGTTACAATGGCTCAGTTTTGATCGTTCTAATGATGCTTTATCATTTAATTATAAAAGTTTGAAGAATCCAACCCCACCATCAAATCATGATTAATATCAACAATAATTACTACTAAAACTATGGATGACAACTAGCTTTAATCAATTAAATATTATCTAGTGTTTAACCATTTTCTTTACTCGAACATTCTGTACTCCGTCAATGATTGATAAAGTCTGGCCGAAGTTACTGTAGAACATTCACCTCGATTATGCATTGCGCTGCGAAGAGAGTAAACTGGAAAAGCCGGACCCAAATTGACACTTTCAGACTTTCAAAACCTGGAATCTGAACGAATGGACCCGAAACTCTCATCCACTGTCTAAAGGCTTTCGTACAAATTTAAAATCCTATTTTTGAAGTTTGGATCATGGGTTGTTGATCCAATATATTTTTGATATCTTTGAAAGTATAGATATTTGGATCTGAAATGGATCTTCAACCTGCTCTTCAGTTGACGTAAATGCTGAGTAAATGAATGCTCACAGTAAGACTTAGAGTACTAAAGCGATGAATTTTTTAAACTTCAGTCTTTTAAGTTGTAGGAAGTGAAGTTTAAGATATCAAAGTAGATGTTAGACAAATCGAAGAGTACGAAGTTTTTCCACTCTCGTATTCACTAATTGTCAATGAAGCAATGGTGAACCCTTGCTGTAAGATAGCAGTAAGACCGAAAAATGCTTTATGATATTATGTGTTCGATAGCATAGTCAGGCCTTTGTAAAAAATGACATTGAGAAAAATGAAGATATTAAGGTGGATGCCTAGCAAAACCCTGGCCAATATCAAGGCTATTAAATAAAAAAGTTGATATATAACCAAATGACTGAAAATATATTTGAAATGATTTGGATATTTCGAAATCAATTGCTTCTTATTGGGGATGGGATTTTGATAAAAAAAAGCTCGACGGTAGGGCGCTCTACTGTCATTGCTGCTGGTGGGGAGTTCGATTTGTTCGACTTCCAAAGGGCATGTGTGTGTGTGTTAGGCTTTGGCCTCCTTTCTAACAACAAAAGTCTAAAACATGTTGAGGAGGCCGAAATGTATTAAGAGGGAGTAAATCGTGATGATATTTAAAAAAATACTAATGTCACACATGATAAAGCACAATGACAACTAAAATCCGTAGGGCGAGCCCCAATTAATGTAAGATAAGGTTTGGTTTTAGTTTGGGTTTTGTTGGACTACTTTATGAAGTATCACATCAAAATCTCAATTTAAATTTGAAGGGGTTGAAGTTGCCGTGTTCGTCTTCCAATGTTGGAATATGTTCCACATTGTCGTGGCCGTGCACTCATTGCCTACCAAGGTTTCATTGGAGAAAGCTCTTGTATGTGTGTGTATGAATGTCTGTGTATGAATGTCTGTGTATATGAGAGAAAGAGATTTGAAAAGAGAGATGAGGTGTCAGTGGATTAGATGAGGTTGAATACAACTCACATATACACGCACACACATATTATATATATATATATAGAAAGAGAGAGATTGAATCGTACCTATATATATATATATATATATATATATATATATATATATATATATATATAATAGAGAGATTGAATCATACACACAGTGATGTTGTTTGCTCATGTTCACCCATTAGTTTTAGGTAACATGATTTTAATAACACTGTTTTTTATTTTTAAAAAACTCTTAGAACTTTCTAAATTACAATTCTGAAAAAGTAATAAGTGTGCATAAGTGTGTATTATAGATAATCACAATTCAATTTTTTTATATCGAGTTTCCAAAAATTCAACCACCTAACCTTAAATTTTTAAAATTTTTTAAATATTTTATTTATAAATCATTCTATATTAATCCAAATAATTTTTTTATACAAAGGGAGGTGAAGCCTAATATATGCACCCACCCACCCTGGGAGTCGAACTCCCCACTAATGGCCAGGGCATCAAAGTGCCATGCTAGTTGAGCTAATGCTCTGGGTACTAATCCGAAATATTTTTAATTTTAAGTTTTTTCTCCAAATTAGAGGCAAGTTGCTGGGGTGTCCTGTCTCATTATTCCAAAAAAAAAATAAAAGACCTAAATTCATACCGTCAATTGAGGGCACAATTGAGGTTCAGGCATGGGTCCAGATTTAGATATAACGATCCTTAATCCACCCCCACTGCCACCCCGAAGTACTAGAAGTCCAAAGTGGGTTTTGGACCTGGACTAACCTGGACCTACACGACAACGGGGAATTATAGAGCAAAAGTACAACTGTTTTTAACTCTGCCATCTTGTCGTAGTACACACAAGAGCACATCGACACAGGAAACTATCATATGCATCAAGTGGGGCAAACCAATTTATTGTGCTGGACCCACTTTGTTGTGAGCCCTCTTGAGCCACATATCAGTCACCCATGTTACTTCACCCATATGCACATATACAGACAAGAACAAATATATATTAGTAAAATTTAAACAAATATCAACCATTTATCTTTAATGATTGAAATTTAAATATAAAAAGTTAAAAATATGTGTACTTTGTAGGTACACTTTATTCACATGAACATTTTTTTGTTTTCCAAATTTCAAATTTCAACAATCCATTATTATTGATATTTATTTAGATTTGCTAGTACTTAAGTGCTATCATATACTAGCCCCTCTCTCTCTCTCTATATATATATATATAAAGAGAGAGAGAGGAGGCCAAGTTAACGCATTCACACATGATGCACCCTCTCGAGTCGAACTCCCACCAGCTGCAACAATGCTATAGCGCCTTGCGATTTAGTTAATGCTCCGGGTGCACTGCATATATTTTTAACCCTAACCAGTTTGGTTCACTTTGAATTTGATTTGGATCTTCCATTTTCAGGGATCAAATTTATGTTTTTAACATAAAAAGGATTTGGGGTTGCAATTTTGGCTTTTGCAGCCTCTAGAAAGTCTAAATTATCCCAACTTGTAAGAATTTAATTCTGGATTCGGTTGTAAGAATTTACTTGCCTTCTCATTTTTAATTTTTGTCTCACATGAACACCTTCAACAGGGCAAGCCAAGAATGCCCTAAAAGTATATTTTATTACCCTCTATACAAATAATTACAGGCTTGAAATGCAGCACACACACACACTCTCTCTCTTTCACACACACACACAATATATATATATATATGTGTGTGTGTGTGTGTGTGTGTGTGTGTGTGTGTGTGTGTGTGTGTGTGTGTGTGCACATCGAGTGGAGCTAGGGTTTAATCAAGCCAAGCCAAGCCAGTTCAAGTTTCCCAAGCTTGATCTTGATCAATAATCTATTTTCAGACTTGAGCGTGGCTTGAGCTGTATTTGATAAACTTGAGCTCGGCTCCATTAGGCTCATAAGGAATTTTTCTAAATTTAAACTATTATATATTTCTACATGTAAATATGTAGAAAGCTCAACTAAGTTCATGATCAATTTGAGCCAAGTACTAGTGAGCTCGATGCTGGCTCACTCACATGTCAATGGCCACTCAAGCTTCACTCGAGTTCGACAAGACTCAGCCCAATTCATGTTATCATCGGGTCGATCTCGAGTAGCTTACAAGCAACTCAACTCACTTGATTCCTAGTTATAGCTTTAGGGTTTTATGTTATCTCACCTTTCATGTGGAATTCACCTGTGAGAGAGAGAGAGAGAGAGAGAGAGAGAGAGATTAGACCCAGTCCCCCAATGCTGCTTACTCATGTTCAATCATATCTTTTTTGGGCATGAATATAATAATATTATCTTTTATTCTTTTTTGAAAACCCTTATTTTTTAGTAATTATATCTTATGATTATCTTTTGCCATCGAAAAATAATTGGTAGGCATGAACGAGCATGCTAGAAGTGGGCATGATCCAGTTTTCATATATATATATATATATATATATATATATATATATATATATATACATACATATATATATATACATACATACATATATATATACATACATACATATATATATACATACATACATATATATATACATACATACATATATATATACATACATACATATATATATACATACATACATATATATATACATACATACATATATATATATATGTATATATATATCCAATATTATATCTATCAAACAAAGAAAAGGTTAATACTAGAGGACGAGGTCTGTGGGGCATCCCAATCAAAAGAGCGATCTTAAATAGTAGGCTACCAAATTAGCTGTACTTTTGCTGGGGCCTCTACTTCAATTTAGTTTATCTTCTTCTCATAAATTTATTTCTAGGATTCCCTCAAGAGCATTGATAGCACCCCCAATAAAGGAGAAAATAGAAACCAAGTGATATGAACTTGAAGAACCCCGGCCATAACTCAGCCAATTCAAGTACGAGAGATCAACGACTTCCCTTTCATTAGGGTCGCTTCTATATTTTGTGTGACCGCTAAGGCAAGCCAAGAAGGGGAGTGGGCTTTCGTGATCCGTCCGCGGGTAGCACTTTTGGAGACCCGTCACTCAAGCCACTGAGCTCAAGAAGCTCATTCACAAAAGGCATCGTTCATAAAGAACAGCTTTTGAGCAATTTAGTGAAAGGAGAAGATCCTGCCGGGAAAGTTTTGACAAATTTGGAGGTTAATGTAAATAAGGCCATCAATTATGTGCTAAGCGGAAATTTCGCGAACCAAATCGGGCCAGTGGATCTGGCAGAATTTAGTGAGTACAGGTGAGGTAATAAGTCGCTTTGTTCTTTGGAAATGAAGGCTTGCAAAATGACAAAATCTAAATATTCACCTTGCACCCACAGTGTTATTATGCTCAGCTGGCAGGGCAATCCGATGCCTTTGTTGCTGGTGGGGAGTTTGAGCATGTGGTAAGGATGACAATATTGATCCGGACCTGTACAACCCCGATCCAATTCTACCCGAATGGGATGGAGAATAGCCGACCATATCAGGTTCAGGTAAGAAGATAAGATGTCCTTACCCATATCTGACCCATATGTATATATAGGAAAATTAGATCCTATATACTTTTGACATGTTCTCTCATGTTCACCTATTGTTTTTAAAAACTACTAGTATAATTTTAAATTTTTGAAGGGTTTTTAAAAAGGTATGAAGAGTATTTTTATTATACTCATACCACTCAAAAGTAATGGTTGTGTAGGTATCAATGATGGACATGATTTAATCACACACTTTCTCTCCCTCTCCCTCTCTTAGTGTTTATGTATATATGTATATAAAGACATACATCTCTCTCATTTCTGTTATCCATTAGGGAAAAGAGAGCCCAAACCCCTACTAGTTCCATTAAGGATTAGGTCTGAGGTGGGTATGGGTATGGGTATGGGTATGGGTATGCATATGCGTCTCCAACCCGCTCTATGGCCACCCCTACTCCTAGAAGGGTGCATGTGTTAGGCTTTGGCGTTCCTTTGTAAATAAAAAATCACCTTGGCATTATAGTGATTGAAAAATGTGTTTTTATACTGCATGATATATACCAAAGCCTATGTTCTTGCTATCTTTGTTTCACATCTCATAACAACATATGCACACATACATACATACACACCGAAACATGCCCAAACTGTTGGCTCGCATTTTTTACTAAATTCTTCATTAGACTAATCATGCTAATCTTTTTCTTAACATTTGTAACATATATAGAGAGAGCATGGTCAGTGCCCAATTGAGCATGGTGCACAATCCTTACTTTCACATGATTATAACAATTTAACTATCAAAGTCACCCTCCATTACGATGGCTTAAAAATATCTTCTATAACTAAAAACTGTCATCACTACCAAAACCACTTAAAAAGCTATACAACAAAATATATATATATATATATGTATATATATATATATACATATACATATACATATATATATATATATACATATACATATACATATATATATACATATACATATACATATATATATATATATATATATATATATATATATATATATATATACACACATTCTCTAGATGCTTTTATGATGACAACGATTTTTTTGACCCGTGAAGAATAGTGGAGGAAGAGTACTTGTAATTAAACTTGTGAAACTATGCCAAATAACAGGTTAAGCATTGTGCTCAATTGAGCACCACAACTCCTCGTCCCCCCCCTCCCCCTCTCTCTGTATATTTTTTTATGTCTTTGCTAATTTTAGGAGATTTGTCATTTCCTTTGTATTTTCTTATTCCTATGCAACATAGCTCTCATTACATACACAAGCTTGTAAGGAGATGAAGTTCCTTATATCACTCCATATGACAAGTCCGAATGGCATGCTTAAGTTATATCAGCACCACCATTTCCTTCCCTTAAGGTGTGACTGGTCCTGACTTCCAGAACTAGGGTAAGATGTGCCCGAAAATCGGAGTCCTCTACGAAGTCGGTTTGGTTTCAGCACAACCATTAGTCTGAGCTAGTCATGTTCTCTGCAAACTTTCCCAAATCCCATCTTCCCCGCAATCTCTACTCTGAAAAAGACTCCCAAGCTTCAGCTATGATTGAAGCTCACCAGTTGATATTTCTCAAAAAGACTCATATCCACCAGTGTTATATTTGAATTTATCTTAATACTACTCCTGTCCAAGGTATTAGGTGTTCTTTGTAACAAGAAGATATCATTAAAGTTAAAAGATAAATATTATAGAGCAGCAATTAGACTTATCATGTTTTATGGTTATGAGTATTGACAATTAATCATCAACATGTACAAAAAATATCTGTGATAGAAATGAAGATGTTGAAAAGGATGAGTACTCATATAAAGAAAGACCGTATACATAATGTGGTTGTTTGAAACAAATTAGAAGTGACACCAATAGAGGATAAAATGAGAGAATATCGTTTAAGATTGTTTAGATATATAGAAAGAAGATCAAAAAGAAGTGTCTAAGAAGGTATGAAAAACTAGATTTTGAAAGTATTAAAAGAGGTAGAGGATGTTTTGGAAAGAAACAATAAAGAATGATCTAGCTTATGTTGAATCAACTACTAACATAGCACATGATAGGACTCTGTGGAAGCAAAGAATCCAAGTAGCCGACCCCGTCTAGTACGGGAAAAGGCTTAGTTGTTGTTGTACTACTCTTGTCCAAACATGCTTAGCTTCAAGTTATGATGGGATACAATAATTTAATGCTAAAGACCATATCATTCTCAAAGGTCTGGCAAGCCAACCGACTTAAGCTTAACGTAACTAAACCTATTGAGTATGAATGGCAATTTAGACCCGTCCCATGGATACCCGCTCTGCCCCACCCTATATGAGGTGGGTTTGTACACCTCAAAATGGCATGAAGGAGATGTGGGGTGGCAACGGGTTTGTGCCCCACCCCGCCTTGGAGTGTGTATATATAGCATTTATGTATATAAAATATTTGTTTATTATAAGTATTTTATATGCTTATATTTATATAAAAATAAGTTTTCATTTAATTTAGTTTTATAAAACATAGTTTAATTTTATTTATAAAAAGTATTTTAATTTAGTTTAATTGGGTGGAGTGAGAAGGAGTGAGGCCGGGTTGGATTGATCCAATTAGGTGCGGGTCTTATCCCTCAAGACCGGTGGGGTGGGGTGGGGTGGGGTGGAGTGTAGAAGGAATACTACAGTGCGGGGCAGGAGCGAGTGGAATGAAAGGTTGGAAGCTTACCTATATGGGCTATATTAGATAATTTCATAATTTCATAATTAGGCAGCTTCTTTTGATAGTTTCATAATTTTGTAAATGATAATATCCTTACCGATATGGGCTATATTGGAAATAAATATATTTGGTTTAATCAATGCTTCACAAGTACCCTTATTAAAGAAAGGTTGGATCAAGAATTGGCCACTTTACCTTGGTGAGAATCATATTCGGACAATATTCTCCATCACCTAGAAAACCTAGGGACCGATGATAGGCCTTTATGGTTGGATACTCTACTAAAAAAAGAACTTGCATGAGATAATTTCATTTCCAAGACAGATGAGCTACTTTGAATGAAGCCACCGAGGTCATCACTCAATCTTTGTACACTCTTGTAGAGGGTTTTTCATGTTAAGACTCTTTTCCAAATCGAAGAGTTGTAGACATCAACTAATTAAATGGAGTAGCAATGACTTACAAAACTATGGAAGAAAGATTGAACAACTGAAAAGGATAATTGTAGAGGAGAAAGACAAATATGGCGATCATAGATAGAACAAGGTAAACCATTTTAAAAAAGAGCTCGAATGCACTTACCTGCAATAGGAACAATATTGGTGGGCAAAATCAAGAACACTTTGGTTGAAAAGTGGTGATTACAATACTAAATTCTTTCATATAGAGTTCAAAGCCACATGTAGACGGAAGCAAATACGAAAATTATAAGATAATGAAGGAGTTGAGCACGAGGATCCTAAAATGATAGGTCAAATCATACTAAATTATTTTAAACACCTATTCACATCTTGTAAACCATTAATCCCAATCAAATTATTTACAAGCTATACCTCTAAGGTGTTACAGATAGGGTGGTCATTCTCGGCAACCTTATCTGGTAACGGCTGGACTGGCCATCCAGTCTGTTACCAGAGATGAGGTTACCAGATGAGGCCGAGTGTAACCGCCGGATGGTTATCAGATTTCACGGTAACCATCCGGATTTGGACTGCTCAGAAGAGGGAACCCAGCGTGCAAGCCAGGAGACCATGAGCAACCACTGCTCTATAAATAGAGCAGTGCAATGACACATAAATATATAGATACAGAGAGAAAAACAAAAGTAGAATTACAGGTCTCCTTGGAGTAAGCCGCTGTGAGGAAACCTCATAAAGCAGCCACTTCCATTTCTACTTCCGCTGCTGCAACGCACCGACTGTCACCCACTTTGCATCAAGGGCAACTAGGCCTTCCTCACTGGAGATCATCGGGACACTTCATAAGGTAACAAGAAGCATGTGCCAATGGTTAACTAGACTGATATCTTCTAAGGAGATCAAGAAAGTAGTGTTTGTCATTAAACCAGAAGGAGCTCCAAGTGAAGATGAATTTACAATGTTATTCTTTCAAAAGCATTGGGACTTGGTAAAGGGAGATTTATCCATGTCATACAAAGCTTTTTTCTCTATAGTAAACTCTTGAAAAGTTTCAATAACACCTTAATTTTTTTTATTCCAAAGTCTCTGTCGCCATCCTCGATGAAGGAATTGAAACCTATTAGCCTATGCACAGTGGTGTATAAAATTATTATCAAAATCCGTCACTACCGTCTCAAAAGATTCATGAACAAGCTTATTAGCACCAATCAAGGCGATTTTATTGAAGGTAGACTGATTTCAGACAATATCTTAGTCGCCCATGAATTTATGCATCACCTGAAGAACAAAAAACAAGGATGATCCTATGAAATGGTGATTAAATTAGACAAGAGTAAGGCTTATGATCGGGTGGAATGGTAATTTCTTTGGTTTATGATGGAGGAAATAGAGTTTTGCAACAAATGGATTGAATGGATCAGAGAATGCATCACTTCAATCTCGTTCCCAATACTCATGGATGGAAAAACTCAAGAATATTTTAGACTTGAGATAGGGATTCACAAAGGGGACCCCTTATTCCCCTACTTTTTTTGATATGCGAGGAGGCTTGTCTTTCCTATTTTACATAGCAGGAGCTAATAAAGAATTGAAAGGTATCAAACTGAAGAGAGAAGGCCCGATTGTATCACACTTGTTATTTACAAACGATGCAATCCTCTTTGGTAAAATATCACTATGAAATTACGCAAATAATACCAAAGTGTTGAAACTATATAAGAGCATTAGCGATCAACAAGTAAATCTAGCGAAATCCGTGGTCTATTTCAGCTGTAATACTCCCTCTCATTTGTGAATGCAGCTTGCCTCAATACTCTATAACTTATGCGGGTATTCATGATAAATATTTGGGTTTTCTGTCAACTTTTTAGCGATCCGACAAATATACTTTTAAATTCACCAAAGAGAAGGTGGGTGAAGACTACAATTGGAAAGAAACTTATTATCAGTAAAGAGATCTTGGTGAAAGCAATAGGCAAACTATTCCACTTTATTCAATGACATGTTTCAAACTATCTGACTCATTAATGATCTCCAACAGATGTTAACTAGATATTAGTGGAGCAGAAATAAGGAGAGAATGGTCTTCCAATTGGTTGGTGGGGACATCCTATATCAAAGCAAAAGGAGGGTGAACTGGGACTAAAAGACCTTAAAGCTATAAACCTCTCCATGATCAGGAAACAAGCTTAGAGACTCTGCCATGGAGGACATTCACATTTCTACAAGCCGTATAAAAAAAATACTTTCCACGATCTTCTTTTATGGGAGCTAACTTGAGAATTAACCCCTCTTAAGGTTGGAGTAGTCTAATCAAAGGCAGAAAACTAATTGCGTGGATTGTGGGTGATGACATATCTATTGATATATTTTGTGATCCATGCCAACCATGAAAACTTCCACACATCATCCCAGAAGATACCAACTAAATAGAAATGTACTCGTGGTTCATCAGTTAAAAAATTCAAACGTAACATGAAATGAAACTCTCATTCGGTCGACTTTCATCTCTGAGGTAGCTGATTAAGTGTTGAAAATAACTCCCAAAGAAGGATATGACATCCCCTCATGGTATCATTCTTTGAATGGTAAGTATTCTGCTCACTCTGGATATGATGCGAGCTTCTATCTTTTCCATCCTCCCATTCAAAATTATGGATCGATGTTTTCTAGTAAGCAACTCTAGCAAACAATATGGAAGCTAAGAATCCAGAACAAAGTCTACCAATATATTTGACGATTGAGACATCATGATCAACCCATACATCAAAGGAAAATGTCAACATATACAACATATCTCCTATTACATCATGACAACGAATCAATATTGCATTAATATAGCATTGTGTCGTATTATGCGAGCGGGCAAAGCATGTATGAAACATGATCTTTCCGGATATACCAAACCGGTGGAAGGGGAGCTGCAATTTGCTGTATGGTGGGAGCAACTTATTAACAACCTCAAACATAGGGTTGGGTGACAAGAAAAATTGAGGTTATTAGCTTTTACACTATGGAACATTTGGATAGCAAGAAAAAAATCATTGAAGACAAGCATACAACAACAACATAAATTACTAGACAGGACAGAGAATACGGAGTTATAACGACTAGCCACTCTACTGGCTCCCTAATACTATGGTCCTCTTAGACAAAAGCATCTTCCTTGTCTTCCCTTGTCTTAGTTTTTGAGTGTCAACCATTTAGGCTCCATGCTTATTTCTAGAACAAGCAACTGTAGCATGTTACTTTTATTAAATTTGCTCTTTCTGGTCATTAGTTAGGAAAGTGTTGCTGCTTTATAAGCTGGCCTTGGCCCTTTGTACTTAATGCAAATTTCTTAGTAATTTTTTTGACTTTGAGGGTAGAGAGTGTGTGTGTGAGTGATTAGATCCTACCCACACTGACACTTGCTCACTCGTGCTATGTACTTGCTGCTCTATATATGTGTGTGTGCATGCATGTGTGCATGTATTAAAATATAATATCCATTCATTTAGTGTATTATTAGAAATTATTTATTTATATAAATCTTTCCATCTTTCCTTCTGGCAAATGCAATGATGACATACCAGTCATCCTGGTAATAGTGATGATACACAGAAGAATTTAATGGCTGAGGGCCGTCCCAACTCACCAAATAAAAGGCACAAAATGGAATCCCAAACTTTTTGGCTTCGACCCGAAAGAAACATATCAGGTAGGTGGATCTCTATAATCCCTTCGTCAACTCATCCTTAATGGGAATTCAAATTTTTTTTTTTGGGTTACAAGAGGAGGACAACACAGAGCTCCCACACATGAACCCTCCGGGAGTCGAACTCCACACCAGTAGCAACGACGCTAGAGCGTCTAGCGCCCTCCGTTGAGCTAATGCTCTCGGTGCATAGATTCTATAATCCTTTTCTCAACTCACTCTTAATTAGAATTGAACTTAAGCAGTGAATACATTTTCCGGACATGATCCTTTTTTCTTAGAGTTAAATGATAACAAGTCACACTAAATTAAGGGCAATTGCAACCAAGAATCCATGTAATACTTGCGGAAGTGCTGCTCTAGATGTGGCTTGGTTTTGATTATGAAATATACAATGACTCTTCGAGAGTAAAAGCTTATAAATGCTCATTAGAAGATAAATGTCGAGATGGATAATGTAGTCAACTCCAAGTAAGCTAGCTAGGCTCCACTTTGGGGATTGTTGGTCACCATTGTGCTCAATAACTGAAGTTGATGTTTTGTGGTTTACTTCTTGTTATTACAAAAAGATCCTACCAGTTCGATCGCCGTTAAGGGTTTGAAAATGGCAGAAGAGGTGGTGACAAATGTGTGACAAAGGCCATGATCAGCTCATGATTAAAACATTAAGACACGAGAAAGTGGGTGATACGACCATTACAACAACAACTAAGCCTTTTCTCATACTAGATAGGGTCAACTACGTGGATTCTTTGTTTCCACATAGCCCTATCATGTTACATGTTAGCAATTAACTCAATATAAGCTACATCATTCTTATTGTTTCTTTTCAACACTTTTGTTATCATCCTCTTCCTCTTTTAATACTTTCAAAATCTAGCTTTTAATATCTTTTTACAGGTGCTTCTTTTGATCTTCTTTCTGTATGTTCAAACCATCTTAAACAATATTCTCTTATTTTTTGCTCTATTAGTGTCACTCCCAATTTGTTTCTAATAACCTCATTATGTATACAATCTTTCCTTGTACGACCACTCATCCATCGCAATATCTTCATTTCTATCACAAACATCTTTTGTACTTTTTGATGATCAACTGCCCAACACTCAAAACCATAAAACATGGCAGGTCTAATTGTTGCTCTATAATATTTACCTTTAAACTTTAATGGTAACCTTTTGTCACAAAGAATACCTGATGCTCCTCTCCATTTTAACCAACCAGCATTAATTCTATGCGTAACATCTCCATAAATTCTTCCATTACTTTAAAAATTAACCCCAGGTATTTAAAACTTTCTTTTGGGGTGATACAATGTGTGTCAATTTTAATTTCTATGTCCTCTTAAGTAACCAAAGTATCAAACTTACATTCAATATATTATGTCTTTGTTCTACTAAGTCGGAAGCCTTTACTTTCTAATGTTCCTCTCCATAGTTCCAATTTTCTATGAACTTTTTTTTTAGACTCCTCCACTAACACAATGTCATCTGCAAATAACATACACTAAGGTACTTCATCTTGAATATATTTTATTAACTCATCAATTACCATTATAAATAAGTATGAACTTAAAGTTGATCCTTGATGTAACCCAATATTAACTTCAAAGAAGTTTGTCATTCCTTCATGAGTCCTCACACATGTTTTTGCACTATCATAAATATCTCTTATAAGGTTTATATATGTCAATGGGATACCTCTCTTTTACAAGGTTCTCCAAATAGCATTCCTTAGTACCCTATTGTAAGCTTTTTCTATATCAATAAATATCATGTAAATATTTTTTTTTTGCTCTAAAATGTTCCATAAGACGTCTCAAAAGGTGAATTGCTTCAATGTAGATCTGCTTGACATGAATCCAAATTGGTTTTCTGTTGTACTCGATACTTGTCTTAGCCTACGTTCGATAATTCTTTATCATAATTTCATAGTGTGGTTCATTAACTTGATACCTCAATAATTCACACAATTCTAAATGTCTCCCTTGTTCTTGTATATGGGTATAAGTGTACTCACTTTCCAATCCTTTGGTATATTTTGGTTTCTCTATATTTTATTAAATAGTCTTGTGATCCAAGTGATTTATTTTTCTCTTAAGATTTTTCAAACTTCTATAATAATATTGTTTGGTCCTATAAATTTATCACCCTTCATATGTTTAAGAGCCTCTTTAACTTCGTTCTTTTGAATACATATATAGAAACTGTGGTTTATATGCTTTTCTGATTTGGTTAACTCTCCTAAGTTAATGTTAATATATTTATTTTCATTGAAAAACATATAAAAATAGTTTTCCCATCTATTTTTATATCATTATTTGCCACTAAAATTTTTTCATCATCCTTTGATGTATATAACACGATTAAGATCCTTAGTTTTCTTATCTATATCTCTAACTATCTTAAAAATATCTCTTTCATTATCTTTTGAGTTGACCTTTTTATATAAATTTTCCAAAATTTTAGATTTTGCTTCACTGACGGATTTTTTTGCTTCTTTCTTTTCTTTCTTATAAGCCTATAAAGTTTTACTAGTCTTTTTAGCATAATGAAATTTGTAACATACCCTCTTTATCTTGATTTTATTTTGTGCCACTTCACTCCACCACCAAACTTCTTTTTGTGTCGATACACCTCCCCTACATTCACTTAACACATCTTTCACCACTTTCCTAATATGTATAGCCATATTATTCCACATATCATAAGGTGTACCAACATAATTCTAAGCATTTCCTTGAAAGACTTTTTGTTTAAATATACTTTCTTTCTTGCTTTTGAGGTTCTACCATTTAGTCTAAATAACTCAATGCACTCTTTTCTTCTTTATCCACTTTTTTACCTCTAAATTTATAACTAAAAGTCGATGTTGGGTGGTTAAACTTTTCCTCAAATTACCTTGTAATCTTTACAATACGATCTATCTTTTATCCTACAAACAAAATAATCAATTTGTGTTTGTGATAAGCCACCCTTATAAGTAATTAAATATTCATCTCGTATTGATTATAAAGAGATAAAATGCTATAACAAAATTTAAAATCTCCCTATCTTCCTCATTTATATGCCAAAACCAAAGTTTTCATGAATATCTTGATATCCTAATGCTTCTTTACCGATCTCTTGTAAACATAGGATATGAATATTTATCTAAGTCATAGTATCTACCACCTCAATTAGCTTATGAGACAATGTTCCAATATACCAAGAACCAATACGAATCTTATTTTCTAGGACTAGCTTCCTTATCCCCTCATCTGTCCATACTGACAATGTGAAGACCCTCTCTGTAATATATTCACTACATTTGAGCTACAATGTAATAGGATTAACTTCTTTACCTACACTCGTTCATGATGTGTGAGAACCCTTTCTGAAAAATGTAAAGGTTTTTGCTTGCTTTTCACACCATTCGGGCTCTAAAGTGAGTCACTAAGAGGGAACACTTCAATGCAATGCTCATAATTTATGTAATCCATCGTATAAAAATCCAACAAAGTTTTATGTTGGTTGTCGGAAGCCTAACACAAACCTTCTCCTTTATCTAAGCTTGAGACTGGCCATGCAAGGGTGATCCCTTCCATGGGCGGAGTTTGGGCGGTATGAGCATTAAAGCATTAAAAATGTTTCTAAATTGAAAGTTGTCAAGTAAGGGGTTCTTTTAAGATCGTCTTTTCTACTCTATAAATAGAGGCGTCACAAAAGTCACAAGACATACACAACATCATCCAAGACTTGCATATTTTTTTCTCTTCAAGTTTTAATATAGCCTTACATGTAGGTCTAGCTGTAATCTGTAGCTATAGTTCTCTTTGTAACAGCTTCAACTTCTTCACTAAATACTTTTACTTTTCTCCACAAGTTCACTCCATGTCATTTATGTTATTCTCAGGTGAGTCCACACTCATTGAAATCCATACTGATTCCTTTCATACCCTAAACGACATGATCTTTGATATTCGTCTATCGGATTCTCAAGAACCATATGAGTCAAGCCAACTTTTGGAGAACAGAGGTCGGCATTCTTCGAAGCACCTGTCATTTTATCAAAGTTTTGTACTTGTTCATGACATCATGCGGGGTATTTTGTGTAATCATGGGTTGAGTAGTTTGGAGTGACAACACTTCTAATACATTTTTTTTTATGCAACATGAGGCCAAAGACTTATGCATGCCCTGAGTATCGAACTTGTGACCTTTGACTCATGGGCCAAGCCCTAAGCCACCCGAGATAATACTTCTAATATTATTTTAAGTCTTCTTTGATATGGGTATCGTTCATAGTCTAATCATTCGGTATCTTACACCTTCATACCGGAGCTTGTGTGCATAAAGCACGAGCGCACTTGTCTCTCATAAATACTCGAATCCTTCCCAACTTCAAATGAAGTGAAAATAAAACAAATCGATGACCTCCCACTTAGTCTTCAGTATCTCAGCATTTCACAGAAATCAAAGGCATATGAGCACTGTCTGCTCCAGAAAGCACAAATCTTGCCAATATTCAAGACCAAGTGATTGCTTTGCCTCTTCTTCATGGTTAGCGAGAGAGAGAGAGAGAGAGGGAGAGTCATGCATGTAGTTTTGTACTGAAGATTCCCAAGGTATCACTGTTTCAGAAATTGTTGAACAGAAAAAGATACCGTCTCTGTGTGAAATTGTACACAATGAAAGCTACTTTCCATTATATGCACAAGTTGCATTGTTATGAATCACAAAAGGAAAGCGAAACCAAAACCTAGACCAAGCGTTATTAAACATGGTTTGCTCCTGTAGGAAGGTGGAGAAAACTAAATAATGAAATGTTAAAAGAGAAAGAAGAAGACTATAAAAGTGTTGGAAGAAAACAATGAAGAATAATTTAGCTTTTATTAACTGTTAGCATGACACACAAGATTGAGTTTTATGGATACAAAGAATCCATATAATTGGGCCCATCTAGTACCGGAAAAAGGCTTAGTTGATGTTGTTTATTATACTACTTTATTTGGTGTCATATTCGTTCCAACTCCATACAAGCAATATCACATTTTTTTTCATGGAGTCTCCGGTGCAATTAAAGCTTAAGGTATCTCTCTCTCTCTCTCTCTAAGATTAGTCTACTAGGAAAATCCAGGATGTTCAAAGAACATTTTTCAGATGCTCCATCGTTTAGTGTAGAATATCATTGTACTTTAAAGATGGTGGGTTCATGTGGCCGAAGCGATGGGTGTGGTTCGGGATGTCAATAGGTAATGTGGTATTGTTGAATTTGGATTTGAACCTGCACTGGAATAGTTGGATTTGGTATAAAATGGGGATCCGGTTCAAGAAACAATTGGGACTGGGTTCGCAAGATTGGGTCAAATAAGTTTCATTTCAAACTTTGGTTTAGAGCAGAGGCCTCGCTAGTTATTTTCGCCTTCTACTCATGAAATAGAAACCACAGCTTCCATCAAATATTCAAGAAATCAAAGAGTTGGGGAGAGAGGGGGGGGGGGCGGTGAAGCATGAATCTCAACCATATATTCACTGTAAAATATAGATTTTACAGTGAAATTTTAAAATTTCGGGAGTTGGAGATCCACCATTATATATACATAGTCACACACATACACTGACACTCATCCTAAGAAGTGGTTGCTGCGAAAGATGCACCCAAACTTGTTTGTAGCCACCAAAACCAACAATAAGCCTTTTTTTCACATTAGATGGTATTGGCTACGTGGATTCGTAATTGAAATCAATCTTGTCTCACATTATTGTTTAACTCAACTTCTTGGGAGTGAGTACAAATAGGAACTCGTTGAGACTTCTGATCATTTGCATTTGAAACCACATAAACAACAACTGATCTTTCAAGTAGCTTCTAGAGTGTTAACTCCATAATATCATAATGCATTGCATTGCAAAAGGGGTGCTAGTAACTCATGCACCGAGAGCACTAGCTCAATGGCAGGGCGCTCTAGCGCCGCTTCTGGTGGTAGGGAGTTTGACTCCTAGAGGGTGCATATGTGGTGTGTGTTAGGCTTCAGCCTCTTCTTGTAACAAAAAGAAGAAGAAGAAGACATATTTGATAATATTTTCATCTAAACGATTTACTAAGATCTTATCTTAAAACTTACATGAAATAACATGAGAGAGCGACTTTCAGATGCAGTAATATAATTGAGCCACTTGGAAATCTTTGAATAGAGGTTGTATATTTGACCCGGCCTCAGCAAAGATGAGCTACCCCGGAATGTGGGTTGGGGTAGTTCCACCTATTGGAGAATTGAACCAGAAGCACAATCGATTTTTTCTTTTCCTTCTTTAAAATCCGGCCTTCTCTTGATGAACTTTTCAACCGCAACCAAGGAACTGAAATTAGTCAGGAAGAAACTCTAAACTTGACCAGGAACTGATGGAAATGGAACAGACCAGACATGGAGGGTGCCGGTTCAGTTCCACTTCAAACTATTGGTGGAACTGAGTCTACTATACAAGGACATAACAACAAGAACAACTAAGCCTTTTCTCATACTAGATGGGGTTGGCTACATGAATTCTTTGTTTCCACATAGCTATATCATGTGTCACGCTAGCAACTAATTCAACATGAGCTAGATTATTCTTCAATTCTCCTATGAAAAAACATACGTTGAAAAAATATGGTACCAATTCTGCACCCAGAGGGGTAGCTCAGTAGCAGGATGCTCTCACCCCCTTGTAATAGGCAGGAGTTCGACTCCCGCAGAGTGCACGACATCAATTTTCCCTTGTAACAGAAAAAGAAAAAATGGATCCAATTCCGTGCTTGAGGCAAATACAAACTCTCAGTCCCATGGAAAACAAGGGCTGCCTGCAACTCAAACACTGCACTTGTAATGCCATGAGACTCCCATTTGGAGTGCAAAAATAGTGCCAGTTCCTTATGTGAGGCAAATACGAACTCACAGTCCCATGGGAAACATGGTCAGACTGCAACTCAAACACTGCACTTGTGGTGCCATGAGACTCTGGTTTCAAGTGAGAATTGTCCCATGTCCACGCAAGAAACAATGTTGCCAGTTCCGCGTGTGATGCAAATACGAACTTACAGTGCCATGGAAAACACGGTCCATCTGCAACTCAAACACTGCATTTGTGGTGCCATGAGACTCCGGTTTCAACTGCAAATTGTCTCGGGTCCATAAAAAAAATGGTGCCTGATCCATGTGTGAGGCAATAAGAACTCACAGTCCCATGGGAAACACAGTCTACCCATGTCCCAGGCCCACAAACAGTATGGGTTCTGCCTGGAACCATGACACAAACACCCCTAAAGACCCAACTTCAACTTCAACTTCAACTTCAACTTCAACTTCAGTAGGATCTTGTAAGGACTTGCTTATTGTTAATGAATTGGAAATTCAAAACCTTTGATGTTTCCTTTTTAAAGTAGATAGGAAACTCAATTTCATTGCAAAAGATGGGACGATTCAACTTGGCCGGCTTATGAGTGACTCTTAGAAATGGAAGGGCACCGTTTTGAACTTTAAAGTTTTGTGGGGGCCTAGGAAAAGAGAAAAAAATTGGGTCCGAGAATGGCTAGATTCCCCCATTCCCTGCCACACTCCGCGAGCGTCTCTCCTTCCTCGCTCCTCCTGCAACGCGCAAGGTACTCTCTCTCTCTCTCTCTCTCTCTCTCTCTCTCTCTCTCTCTCTCTCTCTCTCTCTCTCTCTCTCTCTGTCTGTCTGTCTGTCTGTCTCTCTTTCTCTCTCTGTCTCTCTCTCTCTCTGTCTCTCTCTCTCTCTCTCTTTCTCTCTGTCTCTCTCTCTCTCTGTCTCTCTCTCTCTCTCTCTTTCTCTCTGTCTCTCTCTCTCTTTCTGTTATATGGGGTGTCTGGAAATAGCATATGGTATTATGAGAAAGGTAGAAAAACAAATAATGGCCGAGGGGGTGGCAGGATATCAAATCCTTCGTGTTTAGCACTGGGAAATAATTGGACTCCTTCTAATTGTTCATTTCATCTTGTGAAAACCGATGACCAAACGAGCAGCATATCCTTCATGACTTCTGTTCATTTCATTCTTTGTTCTGTTTGTTTTTGCTTCACCCTTCAACTTAATGTTTTGCTGCTATAGAAGCTTGTTCCCAAAATCTTTGCTACTTTTTGAAATACTGGAAAATAAAAGAACTGGAATTTGGGACAATGATCATCAAATTTCATCCATTTACGACTTCTAATCTGGTTCTCTTTTTTTCAGTTCCTTAGTTCTTTCTTGGGATGGCTGTGAGTACCATACGGTTAATTATACCTATCATGGAGAACAATGATGGGCAGAAACCGTCTAGTGCGGCGGCAGATTGTTACCTCAGAAATAACTGGGTGTGTAAACCAGGTTTGGTTGCACATCATTCAAAATTTTGGGCGATGCCAGTGGGAGTATCTCGAGCAAGGTCAGCCTCTCTCAACTATTATTATTTCCCTCAATACTTAAAGTAAATGATGCTTTTTCTTGAAACCAATAAGAGTATCTTTATCTTGTTCTGTTCTTATGGCTCGGTTCCTTTCAAATCTCATGCATGAACTGTTCTATTCAGTATGGATTATACAGGTAATAATTTAATATTGACGCATGTACATCAAGGCTTCGAGTAGAACTCTTCCTAAGTTGCAAGTTCAATGGGAAAGGAGATGCTAACATATATTTCATGTGTATGACCGACTCATGCAAATTCAGAAAGAGAGCTTGGGAATTGATTAGTTGTTTGAAACAGCTTAGAGGGTAAGGTACTAATTCGGTCCTCCAGTTAGCCCTTTTTCATCAAAAGTTTTCATTATAAAGATCCTCCTAAGAATATGCCTTCCATATCCATTAATTTGAAGGGAACGTGTTAATTAACAACATGATAACATTAAATTTTTATGGACAAGTATCACACGATAAGGGACCTGTACCTGAGCTTCATTTCTTGGTTCCTTGGCCACCATTGTTTAATGCGTCAAGCAACCATTCTATAGCCTGTGTAGAATGACTAGATCCACAGCTGCCGTAAAGGGAGAAAGTTGATTTGATGTTGGCATCAAACCTGGCGACTATCGTCGATGCCTAGTTGCTGTTATAGATAATTCCTCAATTTCTCACTAGCCTGCATAACATGACGGAGATCCATAGTTTAAATCATAAAACAAGCAGGTCAACTGAGGTTGCCACCAACTCAGTCCTATTACTAACTCTTCAAAAATGGAAGAACAAACTTCAAGAGGTACTTTTGTTTTGATCACGGGTGTTATGGGCCATTGTGACTTTGAGTTTTCAAACTGCGGTTCCAGATTACAGCCACTGTTTGTGATTTAGAATCACCATTTTGCCGTTCAACTCTCTCTGTTGGGGCCTGAAAATAGTCGTTTACTTGTTATATTCTGCTTTTGCTTGGGAAAGTGGAGCTGTGATTATAAATAACAGCAAGGTTCAGTTGATCGTAGTATCATGCAAATGTATCTTCTGAGTCAAATAAAAACCACGTAAGTATGGACGAGCTATTTGACTGTAATTTCTTAATAGTTACAGCCAAAATGGAAAAAAGAAAATTAGAATATCCTAGTATGATAGGTCAGAAGGAGCGGGTCCTAAAAAACCATACTGGGTCAAACGGTTGTAAGTTTCCTATGGTGAAACCCAGTCGCAGATGGTTCATTGCTCCTCCATCATGGTTACAGTAGGCTTCCAGTTGTCCATAACCATCACAACCGAAAGGCATGGATCCTAAAAGTATTTAAGGTATAACATAGACAAAGGGCATGAGTCATGATACATAGGACTTTTACATATCCCACATTATTCAAGATAACATCAAAGATAGATAGGCCGGGGTAACATGGAAGCCTCGAAAACAGTAACCAATACCAGATTATCTGTAAGGAAGCCTTACACAATATGCTTGCATCTAGTTCAATGTCCATGAGTAAGTGGACCCCCACCTATCTCTTGTTCCATTCCATAAAGTGGGTGGTAAGGTCCTCTCTGAGTCTGCTACCCAGGGTAGTTATATAAAGCCTCCTCTGGATCTAGTTCAATAGCTTGGACATGAGCTGCTTTTGTCTTTATAATGGAACATTGATGTTAATTTGATATTATGGTGAATTCTTGTCATCGCTGTAAACATAACCATCATATTGTATGCTTTCAGTACGGTAAGATGAAAAACCATGCTTTTTCACCTGTGTAATTTTAAAGGTTACTGAGGATACTCCTCCTTATCCTTTCCTGCTTAGGTTTCTGAGGGGATCATGGAGTATTTCCTTTGCTTTAAGTACTGGAGGTTCTGATGGCACAAGCAGCCCAAGTCCAGATGAAGATACCACTGCATTTACTGGGACACGACTGGTGAATATAATTCGCTCTGGCAGTGGGGTACTTCTACAAAAGCTTAATGCAGCTAGAAGAAATTTCCCAATGAAGGTCTTTCTCTTGTTGTTGGGGTTCTATACAGCGAACGCATTAGCAACAATCCTAGGCCAAACAGGTGACTGGGATGTCTTGGTTGCTGGTATTGTTGTAGCTGCTATCGAATTTATAGGGATGCTCATGTACAGAAAACCTATACAATTACCAATAGGAAGATTACAGTCTTTCATTGTGATGGTAAACTATTGGAAAGCAGGTGTTTGCTTGGGCCTCTTTGTTGATGCCTTTAAACTAGGCAGCTAGGGATGAAATTTACTTGATAATATTTGGTAATTCATATCATTATTTTCTTCAACAATCTCTTATCACTAATGGTCTTATATATCCCTTTTTGGATGAATACATTTCACAATCTCTGTTCTCCTTATTGATCGGTGTGATTCGTTTTTTGTTGCAGATTTCAATCTCCATGGTATCTTATATCTTAAGTTTCACACAAAACTTTGTCGAACTTATCTATAATGGATTTTACAAATTATGAGCATTGCATTAGGGCGTAACCTCTTAGCGACGTATTGTAAAGCCCGAATGCAGTGACAAGTAAGCAAGGGTCTTTACATCTTCGCCTGGATGTATTGAATCAATTGTACTCCCATCATGGATGGGTATGAGTAAAGAAGTTGGTCTCGCTACATTGTTGCCTGAATATAGTAAAAATGTTATAGTGAGGGTCTTCGCATTTTCAGGATGGACGGATGTGGGGGTAAAAAAAGCTAGTAATAGATAATAAGATTCGTATTGGTACTTAGAATATTAGAACATTGACTGATAAGTTAATGAAGATGGTAAATACTATGATTTGAAGAAATATTTATATTTTATGTTTATAAGAGACAAAGTGGGTTGGAGAAAAGGAAAGGAGATTGAGAATACATCGATATGGTAATTGAATTATGATGACAAAATTAGTGTTAAGAGTAGAGGCTTTGAATATAGTTTGTGTTTATGCATCCTAAGTAGGATTAAAAGATAGTATAAAGAAGACTTTTTGGAAGGAGTTAAATAAGGTAATTCAAAGAATTCCACAAAGGGTGATGATTTGTTTAGGAGGAGACTTAAATGGATATGTCAGTAGAGATGTATTAGGATATCAAGGTATTCATTAAAACTATGATATTAGGGATATAAATTAGGAGGGTAGGGAGATTTTAAATTTTGTTAGGGCTTTTGATATCTTTATATCCAATAAAATTTTTAAAAAATGAGATTAAAATTTAATTACTTATAAAAGTGGTTTGTGACAAATTCAAATTTATTATTTTTTGTATGAAAAAGATAGATCGTATTGTAAAGACTGGAAGGTAATTCAAAGAGAAAGCTTAACCACTCAACATCGACTTTTAGTAATGAATTTGCTAGTAAAAAAGTGGATAAAGAAGAATAGAGTTATCGAGAATATATGATGAAACCTCAAATGTAAGAAAAAATATATATTTAAACAAAAAGTTCTTCAAGTAGATGCTTAGAATTATATAGGTCAACCTTTTGATATGCGGAACAATATGACTATATATATTAGGGAAGTGACAAAAGTGTGTTAGGTGAATCTAAGGGAGGCGTATTGGCACAAAAGAAGCTTGGTGATGGAGTGAAGTGATGCAAGATAAAATCAAGGCAAAGAAGGTATGCTACAAATTGCATTATACTAAAAAGATCAATGAAACTTGAGAGGGTTATAAGAAAGCAAAAAAAGAATAGAGAAAGGCCGTTAGTGAAGAAAAAGGCAAAATTTTGAGGATTTATATAAAAAACTTAACTCAAAAGAAGGTGAAATAGATATTTTTATGATTGCTAAGGTTAGAGATAATAAAACTAAGGATCTTACTTTTGTTAGATGCATCAAAGATGAAGATGAAAAGATTTTAGTGGCAAATGATGATATAATAAATAGATGAAAAAATTTATTTTTATAAGTTTTTTAATAAAAATATAAATGTTAGTATTAGATTAAGAGAGTTAACTTAACGCAATTTCTATCGGCGTATTCAAAAAAATGAAGTTAAAGAGGCTCTTAAATATATGAAAGTTGGTAAATCTTTAAGACCAAACAATGTTCTTATAGAAGTATGAAAAATCCTTAGAGAGATGGGGCTCACTGGGGTCACAGGACTATTTAATTAAATATGGAGAACCCAAAAGATGCTCGAGGAATGGAGAGCGAGTACACTTATACCCATATATAAGAACAATGGAGACATTTAGAATTTTGCGAATTATTGAGGTATCAAGTTAATAAGTCATAGTATGAAATTATGGAAAAGAATTATCGAACGTAGATTAAAACAAGTATCGAGTACAAGAGAGAACCAATTTAGATTCATGCTCGGTAGATCTACTATTGAAGTTATTCACTTTGAGATGTCTAATGGAAAATTTTAAAGCAAAAAAATAAGAACCTTCACATGATATTTATTGATATAAAAAAAACATACGATAGGGTACAAAAAGATGTTCTTTGGAGAACCTTGGAAAAGAGAGGTATCCCATTGACATACATAAATCTTATAAGAGACATGTATGATGGTACAAAAACATATGTGAGGACTTGTGAAGTAATGACAGACTCCTTTGAAATTAATATTGAGTTATATCAGGGATCAACTTTATGTCCATATTTATTTATATTGGTCATTGATGAGTTAACAAAACATTTTCAAGAGGAAGTAGCTTGGTGTATGTTATTTGCGGATGACATTGTGTTAGTGGATGAAGTACCTTGGTGTATTTTATATGGAATGTAAGTTTGATCATTTGGGTACTTCAGAGGACATAGAAATTAGATTGGCACAAAGTGCATGCCTCATAAGGAAAGTTTTAAATACTTAGGGTCAATTTTTCAAAGTGATGGAAAAATTGATGTAGATGTTACGCATAGAATTAATATCGGTTGGTTAAAATAGAGAGGGTCATTAGGTATTTTGTATGATAAGAAGATACCATTAAAGTTAAAAGGTAAATATTATAAAGCAATAATTAGACCTGCTATGTTTTATGATTTTGAGTGTTGGGCAGTTAATCATCAATATGTGCAAAAATATCCGTAACACAAATGAAGATGTTGAGATGGATGAGTGGTCACATAAGGAAATACCATATACATAATGAGGTTATTAGAAACCAATTGGTAGTAGCACCAATAGAGGATAAAATGAGGAAAAATGGTTTGAGATGGTTTGAACATATAGAAAGATGATTCAAATATGCTCACGTAAGAAGATATGAAAAATTAGATTGTGAAAATGTTAAAAAAGGAAAATGACCACCATAAAAGTATTGGAAATAATTTATAAAGAATGAGCTAGTTTATATTAAGTTAACTGCTAGCATGACACATGATAGGACTCTTTAAAAACAAAGAATCCATGTAACTGACCTCATCTAGTATGAGAAAAGGCTTAGTTATTGTTGTTGTCCTAGGACCACTGTGAGTGAAGCATTGGGATTGTTTGAGCAACAATCCATAATGGTTGACCTCTTAACAATTAATTCTATAGTTGCTTTATCTAGGTAAGAAGAGAGTTGCCCCAAGGTTTCTAACCTTGCCAATTGAGCTGATTCTAACTTTTATTTGCTGGCTACTTGTTTGATGGCTTTAATACTGGTTGTTGGAAATACTGCAACATTGGTAGCCGGATGAATGTCTTTTAAGGGAAGGGTAAACCAAACATTTTAGAGTTCCTATTCGCGTCGATTCTTATTTACAGGTTGGATCTTTACCTCTAATTAGGTGATTCCTTTCATTAGAGTATTTAAAGATGCAACCTATGGAAACAAAGGTTGTGAATCAACTCTATTTTGTATCAACAAAAGAGAATAAGTTTATGAAACTCTGCCCTATGTAAGGGATCACCCTTGCATGGCCGGTCTCAAGTCCGGATAAAAGAGGGTTGTGTTAGGCTTCTGACTTCCACCGTAAAACTTTGTCGGACTTATTTATCATGGATTCTACAAATTATGATAGGGTTATGTGGAAACAAAGAATCCATGGAGTCAACCATCTAGCATGGAAAAAGCTTAGTTGTTGTTGTAAAAGAGAATCAAGTTTAGTTTGTACATAACTAGTTTAGGATCACAATCACATAAATCCTCCTTAGTTCCATGTTTGTTAAAGCTACAGTCCCTGTTGCACAATGGGCAATAGCTCACCTGGGGTCGCTTCGCAAGTTAAATGTTGTGAGTTAATACCGGGTGCATGCATTGGCTTCAGCCTCCCCATTGTACGAAAAAAAGGAAAAAGCTACAACCCTGTTCGAAGTTTTAAATCATATGTTGTGGAAAAAGAAGCAAGTTTTGAATCAGATTTAGTTGATACATAACCAATTTATGCTGCAATCATATAGTTCCTCATTAGTTGATTAGCAAGCATAGGAAAACTTAAGTTTAAATGCCTCCTTTGGCACTTCCCCTTCCAAGGATTTCATGGATGCAATGAAATGGAGGCAAACTATGCTATTTCCGTTTGTGAGAGTGTGTTCTTGGCTAAAGAAGAAAAAAGACTTGCTAGCAGAGAAGTTATGACTTTATAATCTGTATCAATATGAAACTTCAAAAACCTCAGCTTCTGTAAGCACCACATACTTCACCTTGGCCTTGAACAAGAAGCTACTCTCGGTGTCGGTTCGACAACTTGCTAAAAGTTTAGGAAACAATAGGGTGTTTTTCTGGCCAATTGATGATATGTATGATTCTGAAAGGCTTTGATAACTCATCGTTCATGTTACAGAAACGTGAACGAGGCGAAGAGTGGTTCCGACACCTGGTCGACTTTCTCTCCAAGTTTACACTCATGGTTAAGTAAACAGTGCAATTTTCTCACTTTCATGTACCCATCTCATATTGGGACTTGGCTTTTAAGAAGTTGCACCAACATGCATTCATTTTACTTCTCTGTTTTCTTCATCCTGTAGATAACAAAGGTTAACTCATTTGGTGCTGCCAAGAGGGCTCCTGATCTGCAGCTCAGGAGTCACGACTTGGATACACAATGTGATCATTGCATAAGAGGGCAACTTAGTGATATTAAGTAGTACCTATCTTAAGGATTTTCATCTATACCTTGGGCGGTGTATTTGATTCAGCCCCGGCACTTGAACTGCAGGCCCAGACCCACATGGGACTGTGACATGAGTTTGTGTTTGACTGAAGAGCAGTTTTGTTGTGAAATGGGTAGCAGTACAAGAGAGGAGGCGCTTGGGTTTTCATGTTCACTTCCTCTAGCCCAGCCCTCTGTGGGTTTCAAAGTTTTTTACTCAAATTGGAGTTATAAAACCATAATTCCATGCAAATAGTAGGTTATGCATTTGATGCACAACAAAACTTATAACTACAAACACCACAAATCATAGTCTAGTTTTGAACTTTGTATCACACTCTAAATGCCATGAATCTTCAAAGGGTGGCTTATCTTGTGTAGATTTTATGAAAACTGTATGCTCAAAAAAGAGAGTCTAGATTTAAGGAATCTAAAAAAAATAAAGAACCACAAGGAACCCTATATACTTTTTCAAGGTGATAAACAAGAAAGCATTGCGACATACAAAAAACATTTACTTTTCAATTTAGATCTCCATTGTTAATCACTGCTAATCATGTCAATCAATGATTGAAAATGATGAGTTTCTTATGGTTCTCTATTTTTGTAGATTCTCTAAATCTAGATTCTTATATATATATATATATATATATATATATATATATATATATATATATATATATATATATATATATATATATATATATCATGAGAACATGAGCCATTAAATCTATGAAATTTCAGTTATAAGATGTATGTATACGTATGTACATTAAGTATGTGTGTGTATGTAGACATCCGGACACCATACCCGTTCCTCCTCCTTTTGATTCTCTGAGGTATGATGCAAATGAAACAGATTTGATCAGATAATTGGAGAAAGATCACATGACAGGTTGCTCCTAACCAGACTGACCGCATGGGAGCCATGAATCTGAAACATGTATTTAGCTGCAGAAAAGCTACTGCCAGACTGCATGTGAGATGCACTAAGAAGAGAAAGAATCCCAAAGAGAAAAGGGTTGAGAAAATAGAAGACAAGGGGGCAGGTATATATCTTGATATTATGGGTATCCTGACATGACTACACTGATGAAATGGGACCATTTCCACTCTTATATATGAGGCTGTAGGATCCAAATAAAGCTGAAAAGGATGAGCTATATCCAGATCGAATCTGGATTTTCCAGCTTGTTTTTAGTTCTCTGTCTTATCCAGATCGGCCATCATCCAGCATGCTCTGTTCATCATTACTTTGGTTTATCATTTGAATGATTCTTCTTGTTTAAACATAAATTCTTCGATTATCATTTAGGAGCTCTCTCTCTCACACACACTCACACATAGACATGTTTGTTTCTGGTTAGCCCAGTAATCGTAATGGCTCAGACTAGTTTGGTTACGGTTTCAGAAATGCCGGTTTTAGGACAGTTCTGGTTTGAGTTTAGGACGTTTGAAACTGATAATTTTATTAAAAAGAATTACAAATATAAGAAAAATTTAAAGAAGATCAGAACCAGCAGTTTGGAACCATCGGTTCTGATTCCGATTTTATAAAAAGTGATCCCGGAATCGAACCGGTTGGTGGTTTCATTTCTGGTTAGGCTGGGTTCCTAATGATGCTGCAACTGGTTTAAGCTATTTATTAGTCTTTTTGTGAAAAAAAAATCTTTATTGTTAAAATAAAGAGTTTAGGCTATTTATTAGTCTTTTTGTGATAAAAAAAAACTTTATTTTTAAAATAAAGAGTGCTACCAACGGTTGGTTGGTTCAAGTGGTTCGATACATGTTCTTCTTAAACCGAACCACTTGTGAGTATTGTGAACGGAGAAAACCAATGCTTGGAGAAATCCACATATTGCACATAAAGATGTCTAATAACATCTTTAGACATCTTATTATGTCATCTTTTGAGGCTATTCACTTATTAAGATGTCTAATAACATACTTTAGAAAGAAGAAGGAAAACTTTACAATATACTCATTTAGAGAGGGCCAATAAAGAGATATTCTTTACACTATTGCCTCGGATGTTCATCAATCTCATGAACAGTGACAAACCCACTTTAGGGTGAGGTGAGACATGTGCTTCACTCGAAATCTAAAAAATTCGTGTGTTCATGCATATAGAAAATACAAGTGTTTTGTGTACATGAAATACTACACCTTACCCAAAAAAGAAATTTTGGTCTGCCACTACTTATAAAGGTCACATATATGCAAAGTGGACAAACAATAATAGGATTAAAGGTGACATTGCACATAATGGGGAAGAGACGAGGAAGAGGTTAACAAAAAACACGAATAATCGAGAGCAACCTTAGAAACTAAGGGCTTTTACTAGTAAAACGAACACACAGTATACAAAATAAAGTTTGATATATTAACTAAAATAAATGATACTAAAGTTAATATCTAAATCTACGAGAAACAAGTCTTAGATGTTTAAGTTAATATTTGATAAAGATGACAGAATTGATGGAGATGTCAAACTAAAATTAATGAATTTGCATAGTGTTGTAATCATTGTAATTAATGTTTAAGTTAATTATTGTAGAAGATATTTGTAATAAAAAGGCGTAGACATGGTCAGTTTCTAACACGGTCTGGCGGTTTCAACTGGAACCGAACCAGCTCAGGAACCAGTTGAACCCAAAACAAGCGAAACCATAACTGATCCCGAAACCAGGGACCACCTGGTTCGGTTCTGGTTTCACATCTTGTAAACCTAGAACCGAAACTAAACTGAAACCGGTGATTTAAAAAAAATCTTATATTTTCCAAATTTTTTAATAAAAGTATCGGTTCAAAACTCTAATGGGAACCGTCCCAGAACCGATGGTTTCAAAATCATAACCGGAATCAACCTCAGGTAAGTTTGGTTACAATTCCAAGTTTTGAGCTAATTGGAACCAAACCGTCGGTTCCGGTTTCAAACATGTTTAGAAAGGCAAATGTTGAGAAAAACTTGTACTCGTAGAAGAAAAGTGATCTCTAAAATATTTTTTTAAGAAAAAAGTTGGTTTTCGTGGTGAAAGATAAAATAAGGAAAACTCGCTTAAGGTGATTTTGACATTTAGGAGCCACAAAAAAACTTTAATATCGAGGTGTTAGAGATTAAATTGTGAATACTTTATTGTAAATTGTGGAAAGCATCAATGGTGCTGCAAAATCATGAGAATATGGTTTTTATTGCACAATGAATGGCAACTCACCTGGCTAGAGGGCCGACTCACAAGTTGCAGGTCATGGGTTTAATACCTGGGCTGTGCATCTTGCTTCAGCCTTCCTACTATAATTTTTTTTTTTTTACTTTTTTTAGAGTGAATTGTTGATATGACACTGGACAAATTATACCGGTAACAAAGGATCCATGTAGCTGACCCCTCTTAGTGGATGAAATGGCTTGATTTTGGTGATACATATTGGGCTAGTACATACTAGCAGAGTTGCAAGCGAGCCCATGCTAGATATAAGATATTAACTTTAGTATCATTTATTTAGATGTTTAATTTACTAGTGAACCGAGTGGGCCCCTTGTTCTTCCCCAAATTTAGCAAAGAAAAGCACGTGAGTGGGTCCCGTTCGCACACAAATCGGAAAGACAAGCACGGTCCGCCGGTCTCCGACTGGGCGGTGGTTCGGTGGCCTGCGTGCTATCGTTTTACCAGAATGCCTCTATCCTTTTCTATCTTAAAATCCAATAGATGCAATCCTCATTGCGCATGATGCAGTAATGTTCCATTAGCGTTTGGATATATATATATATATATATATATATAGAAGAGAGAGAGAGAAACTAAGTTATACTCAATGAATATCATGCTGAAGAATTATAAAATGGTGTAAAGTGGTAGCCCATTGCATTTAGTACATTGGGGACACCACTTTTACACCATGAGTATCAATTGAGTAGCTAACTCGTTATATTAGAGAGAAAACTTGATAAATGTATACACTCATTCATGCTTAAATCTATTCAGTATTCGATCTAAAGTGATTAATAGTGATAATCTTGAATTTAATATAAATAACACATTAAAAACTTTTCAATTTTAAATATCTACTATCGATCACGATCACGTCGACTGACACTTGAAAATGTTTAAGTGGATTTAGGTATGGATGGGTGTATACATGAACTATGCTCTCTCTTTCTATGTATATATTGTATATATAAGGTGGGGTGGTAACTGAAGGGAAGATGGTTGATTTTTTTTATACATATATACATAAACATATATCAGGTGAAGACATGTGATTTAGATTAAATCAGTACAACTACAGTCTACAACTTCTAAAATAAGGAAGGCAATGTAACATTTCTACAACTACAGTCTCTCTCTCTCTCTCTCTCTATATATATATATATATATATATATATATATATATGTATATATATATATATGTATATATGTATATATATGTATGTATATATGTATATATATGTATGTATATATATATATGTATATATATATATATACACACGCGCATGCACACACACTTAAGTATGTGTACATAGTTGTGCACCATTAGTTAACTATTATTCAACACAACTTTTCATATTATATATACATGTGCATATATTATATATATAGTAATTGGATCATCCCACTTTTAACATTATTCATTGATGCTATATTATTACTTTTTAGAGAGTTGTCTTTTTTTATTTTCTAAAAACTCTTAAAAAATTTTAAATTATACTCGTACTACCGGAAAAGCAATGAATAAGTAGGAAGGGACATGTAAGAAATAAGCAATGGATAAGTATATACACGCATTTCTCTCTCTATTATATATAAAGGGAGAGAGAGAATAGCAAGTGTATGCAGATGGTTTGCATGTATACCATTCAATCAGGTAACATTAAAAAAGTATCATGATAAGAACTTGTAAAGTAGAAAAATAAGTACCTCTAATTAAAAAGTAATTTAACTGTTTTAATATGAACCATCTATTTACATACTGGGGTTTCTCTTTTTTTCTCCTTTTCTTTCTCTCCCTCTTTCTCTCTTTATATATATATATAGAGAGAGAGAGAGAGTAGCGAGAGTAGCATGTGCATTCAGATGGTTTGCATTTGTATCATTTAATCAAGTGTCATGAATGATTTAAATTAAAAAATTATTATGATATAAGCTTCTAAACTAAAAAATCAATTATTTATGTAATAAAAAAATAACTTAACTATTTTAACATCAACCATTTCTTTAATACACCAACTTTTCTCTCTCTCTCTCTCTCTCTCTCTCTCTCTCTCTATATATATATATATATATATATATATATATATATATATATATATATATAGAGAGAGAGAGAGAGAGAGAGAGAGAGAGAGAGATGAAGCCAGTCCAAATAATTGAGTGAGGCCTAGGGAAGCGCCAATGCTGGAGTGTGAAGTTTCAGATACAATGTTTCTTGTGCTCATGCAAATTCCAACAGCAAGATTCAGACTAAGAAACAAAAGCAACCAGCTCCCTCTGCTCAGTATAGGATGGTTCACATGTTCCATCTTCAATGTATTACTAAAGGCATACCCCAAATAATTAAGTATACTCTCTATCCTCTCATCTCTTTCCCCCGGCTCTTCAACTCTTGCCTGCACACTCTCTAGCATGATGCTTTCTTGCGTGACATCGAAACTTGTTTATGCTTTCTCATGCAATTCAAGCTTACTTTCTACCAAGACCACCTCCCTTTTCACCTCACAGTCATCATGGTAAAGCATGTCAGTTCCTCTCCTCTCGTCCCCTCCCCTCCCCTTCCCTCCTCTCTCCTCTTTCTCCTATTAAAAAGAAGAAACTCACTCAAGACATGCTTCGTGTGCATCTCTCCTTTTAAGTAGGTATATCTCCGAAAAAGAAACTAGAAAGAACGGCAAATATAACCTCAAAGAATGTTGTTGAGAGAGAGAAGAAACTGGAGACGGAGATGCGGTCGATGAGGAGAGGGAGAGTGCTGGTGAAGAAGGAGACACGAAAGAGAGGGCACCAATGAGGTGAGAAGGAGAGGAGAGAGAGAGTGCAGTGACCTCGAGCAAGTGTGGAGAGGTAAAAAGGGAAATAAAGTGTATGCTTAGTAATTAGAGGTGTGTTTTTAGTAGAAATGATTTTGAATTTCAATTTTTATGGAATTATTAATTTGTTTTCTCTGTCATTTCAAAGAAAATCATATTTGTTAAAAGAATTGGTATGGTTATGGGCAGCAATCGTCACTGTAGATAGCAACCACTCAGTCTTGCTTCTTCTATATATGCAATTCTAAACCGAAAGGATATATACAATGGCTGATCTACATTGAGCCGAGGTAGGGCATATGTTCCATACAAAATTTCTAAAATCAACTTAAAAGCTTATAATAGCACACGGTGGGATCCATGGGCTATAATGCATAGTTCACCCACCTTAAACCATTGGGGGGGCTACTCGCCTCACCCCTAAGAGTGCTTTTAAATCCGCCACCAGCACATAGTTCACTGGTATAAGGGGGATGGCTCAGCGGAGTTGGACGCCCGGTTGTGCTTGTGGTGGCGTTCTGCCTAACCCCAGATTGCCTATAAAAAGAAAATTTGACACTATGATCTGAACACTAAGGTGCGATCAGTCACAAAACATGCCTTAGATCATATGATTTCACCTTGCAAACAGTTTCATATTGAAGTTTTATGGTTTATCAAGCCCTATCGTGCGATATTTGATTCCAAAACCAAAAGCAAAATTAAGCTCGCTCCAACACAATTTGGGGGCCACTGCATGGGTTCTCAGTCGCCATTGAATTCGATTTCGTGTCGAAACTGGACCAATTAATAAACTGGAGAAGGCACTGGTTCACTACAAACGACGTTCTTAAGTGTAATTTAAAAGTTTTTAAAGAGTCTTTAAAATATAAAAAAATATTATTATACTCATACTCTGAAAAATAAATGGTTGAGCATGCATGAATAATGTTAGTAGTGAACACAATCCAATTACTCTCTTTATATATAATTTTGTTATTGAGTGATCCACATGAATGATGGACAAGATCCAATCTCTCTCTCTATAATTTTGTTATGCATACAATATGTTAAATTTGTTATAATATAACATAGAAATAAACCATTTAATCTAAATTTCAATAAAAACTAAAATAAACATTTGAGTAAGTAATAAGCAAATTTAAAAAAAGAAAACTGGTCAGTTCGCTGGTTCTTGACCTATTTTTTTCAACTTGGTTTACATTGTAGACTAGACCAGGTCCAAGTCTGGCTTTGGGTTAAACCGGCTCGACTGTTTGGTTCGGTTTTATCAGATTTTACAAATATTTAATTCAATCTTTCTCGTAACAAAATACAAGTATTTTATAAACATAAAATACAAATATACCTCATCTAAAATACATCAAAAGAATTAACCACCCGCTGAAAATATGGCGGTTAATACATCAGATTTTACAAATATTTAATTCAATCTTTCTCGTAACAAAAATACAGGTGTTTTATAAACATAAAATACAAATATACCTCATCTAAAATACATCAAAAGAATTAACCGCCGGCTGAAAATATGGCCTTTCATTGTATAGCAAGAGTACGATTAGGCAACCTACGAACAGCAAGAAACTCTGTGGAACCTTTCACCGTTAAGGCATCAAAATTTGGTTCTTCAACAATACTTTTCTTTACTCCGAGAGATTCAGTGAGAATACTTCTTGTAAGATTCAACAATCAATAAACTGTATATGTCAAAATCACTTAATCTGGCGCCCTGAGTGACCGGGTAAATTGGTTTACCAATCTTACATGCAGCACAGAGAGTACACACTGTTCTTAGAGAGAGAAACTGGAGGTAATGATGTCATTTGACAGATGACAAGACGAACAAAATGGGGATGATGGTTATATGATGGTCTTATGTTCCGTTTCCCCATGAAATCCCCATTTTCCAAAGTAAAAATAATTGAGGAATCCCATACAGCTCAGGGTTTCCCTTCATATTCACTACCCACCATTATGACGCTTTCCTCACATGATTACCCCAGAATGTTTCTCTCTCTCTCTAAGTCTCCCAGTTCGTCAATATAGCATAATAGCTGATCCTCGATCTCAGTAGCATTTAGAGAGAGAGAGAAACTCTTAAGGGAATTTGCCTGAAGGCCACTATCAAAGATTTGTAGCGAGTCATTTGCCTGTTTGAAAGAAAACAATTAAGAAGAGACAGTTTGCTCTCTTCTTGGTGCATAAGTTTTGGTGGGTAGGTTGATGGAGTTAGCAGAGATGGGCGAGCCATGGTCCGATGGGGACGGTGTACCGTGAGTGCCTGAAGAACCACGCAGCGACCCTAGGGAGCTACGCCACGGACGGGTGCGGGGAGTTCATGGAGAGCGCCGGCGGCAGCTCTCCGGATGTCGGCGGGGGTCTCCGCTGCTCTGCGTGCGGGTGCCACCGGAATTTTCACAGGAAGTTGGTGGTGAGCCGCGATGAGGAGCTCGAGTTCCGGCGTTGCTGCTCTTTGGTCGAGACGCCGGAGACAGCAGGCCTTAGCCGAAAGCGGTTCCGCACCAAGTTCTTGGCCGAACAGAAGGACCGAATGCAGGAATTCGCCGAGAAGATCGGGTGGCGGATCCAGAAGGGAGAAGAGGCAGCCATCCAGACGTTCTGCAGAGAGAATGGCGTCAGCAGGAGGGTGTTCAAGGTGTGGATGCACAACCACAAGCACTCGTCTGCTAACGCTTCTTCTCACCCAGTAGGATAAAAAGAAAATTAGATTTAGAGCTTAGATCCTAGCCGTTGGTGGCCGGGCTTGATCTTCTTGAGTCTTCACCACCCACACAATAATTAATCCTTTATCTTTTGCTTTTCTTCCTCTTTGTTTTCTAGTTTGTCTCTCTACGACTCAACTTCTCTCTCATCTTTTTATTTTGTTCGTTTCTCATTGAGGACTAACCCTGATTTTTGAATGAATTCTTGTATAACATGAAGTGGGCTGCATGGCTTTCATGTTTTAGAGAATGAGAATGAATGAGAGAGTTGCTTACTGCACCATATGGTTGGATAAGTTCTTTCTTTTTGCTGGTTATCACGAATTTTGAATCTTAGGGTTTGGTTAACAGAGATAATGGGTTGGATATTAATATATTGCATGGTTCTCATGTTCGAGAGAGAGAGAGAGAGAGAGAGAGAGAGAGAGAGAGAGAGAGAGAGAGAGAGAGAGAGAATGATGTAATGGTTCTCATGTTCATAGTTGTATATGTTCTGTTTACTCTGTTGGTGATCACGGGTTTTGAATTTTAGGATTTGGTTAATATAATGGATTGGACTAAGATCTCTCTAGAGTGGTCTTATTTGTTTGGGAGAGAGAGAGTAGAAATTAATTATATAGAAGTAAGTTAGGTTAGAGGGATCAATTTGTCAGGAATAGAAATGTCTGTGGATTTTTGGATCTAACTGATGTCATCTAAGATAATCCTTTTCACCATAATATGATCCTGACGTATGAAAGCCTTTTTATGAATGCTCTATTAGAAACCAAACCAGCAATAGTTCTCATCTCTTAATATGACGCGATAGTCTGTGTGTGTGTGTGCAGAGAGAGACAGAGAGCACCATTTGCTGCTTGATATGATACGATACTCTCAGCCAAATGGGGCCATGCATTTCTTATTTGAACAACCTTTGGAGCACAATGGAGAGGCCATGAGATCACCAGCAGGGTAAGCTAGCACAGTCTATTTTCTCCCCCACCAACCGAACCAAGTGGATTCACCAACCCCGCCAAGTCAAAAACTGAGTTTAGTGCCAATTTATTGCTTATTGAGCAAGTGGGTTCGTCAGTGAGGCACCATTTATCGAATCAGAGAACTGTGTCCCTCCCCGAGTCTTCACATTCTTCCTTCTTCCTTGTAGATTAAAAGAAACATGTGAATTGTGGTGCCCTTGCAGGCTGTCATCATCTTCACTGTCATCAGAGAGAGAAAGAGGATTTACTGTTTGAGAGAGACATGAAAGCCATATAGTTGTCATCAACCAAGTTGCTTCTGTTACGTGACTGTACTATTTCTTGTCAATCATGTCCTCTTATATACGTATTCACTTTCGTCTTTAGAGAGAGAGCCTCATTATATAGATTTAGTATAAGATAATATAAAGCTATGTATGCATATTGTTCTCTTTATTTTCGGAGAGAGAGAGATCATGGCGGTTCAACCACAGGCAGGCATGTGAAACTGCAGCTTTTGTCCGAGAGTGGAGGGTGGAGAGTCGTCGTCTTCGAAAGAGACGCAGCTTTGGGGTGAGGAAGACACTCTGAGAGGGGCACTTTTGTTATTACCGGTCTCCTCCTTTCTGTCTCCATGAGTCTAATTTGCATTCACGTCGTAAGTTTTTTCACTTTTTATGAGCACTGGTGGTGGGTAAAAGAACAGGGGAAAACAACATGCTACAGAAAAGTTTAACCGTCCAAATGAATTTATCTCAACGGCTACGATATTGGCCAATCATAAGCCTTCCAGATGAAGACATTTGAAGGGCTACGATATGGTGCAGGGTTACGACCTTCACGTATCGGACGATGAGAATTCTTTGTTGGCAGTATAAGGCGTGACACAATGACACGAACCTACTGGAATGTCCAATATCCGTATCCACTTAAAGTGACACGAAAAGTCGGGCTGGATTCTGACTTTGTTGTTTAACGTGACCACAGAATGACACGACAAACTAAGCTTTCTGGCCAACATTGTTGGCAATCTAAAACCCTACACATAAAACATTAACAGCTAAGCCTTTTCCCATATTAGATGAGATCGGCTACAGGAATTCTTTGTTCAATCTAAAACCTGACATAAAACAGCTAACCTTTTTCTCACATTAAATGAGATCGGCTACATGAATTCTTTGTTTTTAATAGAAATCAATCTCATGTCATTCCAACTGTTACAACAATAACTAAAGTCTTTTTTTTGAAATCGACTACATTAATTCTTTACTTTCATAAAGTCCGATCATGTGTCATACTAACAATTAACTCAAGTTACATAACTTCTTTACTGTTAACTTAAAAAAAAACTGCACTTGATTGGGGAATGTGTCTCCTGCACGTAGAAGTTCATCTTTCCTTCTTGGTGAATTCCAAAACACCTCTTCAGTAGTGTACTGTACTGAGTAGTGTACTGTACTGGCACATGTTTGACTCGTTTAAATTCAACTTGAATTTATTCACACAGCAAATGAGCTAGGCTCGATATATGCAGTTTGCGAAGTCCTGTCCAAACATGTAGGTCAAGTTCGAAGCCAGCTCCATTCCAGTTAAAAGTATTCACGAATAACCGAACACACACACACAGACGATCGGAACTACCATTTGAGTTTTTCGTGCAACTTATATACCACAACAACAACTAAGCCTTTTCTCATACTAGACGGGGTCAGCTACATGGATTCTTTGTTTCTAAGCCCTATCATGTACCATGTTCGCAGGTAACTCACAATAAGCTAGATCATTTTTTATTGTTTCTTTCCAACACTTTTGTGGTTGTCTTCTACCTCTTTTAATACTTTGAAAATCTAATTTTTTATACCTTCTTAAAGGTTCTTCTTTTGATCTTCTTTCTATATGTCCAAACCACCTTAAATGATATTCTCTCATTTTATCTTCTATTGGTGTCACACATAATTTATTTCTAATAACATCATTATGTATACAGTCTTTTCTTCTATGACCACTCATTTGATAATTAACTGCCCAACACTCAAATCATAAAACATGGCAGGTCTAATTGTTGTTCTATAATATTTACCTTTTAGCTTTAATGGTATCTTCTTATCACAAAGAATACTTAATGCTCCTCTCCATTTTAACCAACCAACATTAATTCTATGCGTAATATCTTCATCAATTCTTCCATCACTCTGAAAAATTGACCCTAAGTATTTAAAAATTTCCTTTTGGGGGATGCAATGTGTGCCAATTTTAATTTATATGTCCTCCGAAGTAATCAAATGATCAAATTTATATTCCATATATTCTATCTTTGTTCTATTAAGTCGGAAGCCTTTACTTTCTAATGTTTCTCTCCATAGTTCCAATTTTCTATTAAATGTTCATCTCATTTTTTAAAGATTATATTGACTATAAAAGTAGAAATGATTTTGAATTTCTACTGGGAGTCGGAAGCCATTTTTATAAGTAAGTAATTAAATGTTCATCTCATTTTTTAAAGATTGTATTGACTATAAAGAGATCAAATACCATAGCAAAGTTTAAAATCTCCCTACCTTCCTCATTTAGATCCCCAAAACCAAAGTTTCCATGAATACCTTGATATCCTAATGCCTCTTTACCGACATGTCCATTTAAGTCTCCTCCTAAACAAATCATCTCCCTTTGTGAAATTCTTTGAATCACTTTATCTATGTGCAACTTATATACCATACAAACAAAAACATCACATAGCCTACCGACTTCAACATATGCAGCACTGTTTGAACCAAAAATAACAAACAAGTAAATGCCATGATTGCTTATACGATCCCGCATGAACACCACAGCGTAACCATGTCACAAGCATGAATCTACATAAATTTTGATGCATGTATCATGTGAACTGTATTTCCACCTTGACATGATATAAATCTGCATACACAAATTAAATTTTGAAACCCCGTATAGCTTCCATTTCAATCAACCAAAAAGTAAGTGGATGACAACAAAAAATATAAAACACATCATTTTCATAAGAATAAAATGCAGATAGCACGCAAGGAAAACAAGGCAGACAATGATCAAAATTTTCTGCTAATACAGTGCACCTTAGCGCCTAAGGGCACTAAGAAAACCAAGCATTGCTGAAGCACACCATTACAATTAAGACTTTAGCAAAATTATACTAGGAGAACATCCATGGAAAGTTCTAACATGTGAGATATCGTCTGAACTTGCAGATGATGAAGAAGATGTTAGTACCAAATATGGTAACTTTTGAACTCACTGTCCAGGGGGTTGTCTCGCTGACAAAAAGGTCAGGAGTTCAATACCAGAGTACGCATCTGGTAGGGTTCTGAATAACCTCAGCTTGCCTATCAAAAAATAGAAAACTTATGAACTCACTGATGCAGAGATGATATTAGTAACAAACATCGATGATACTGGTCAAAATGTTGTGGGTGTTTGAGGAATGACATCGACAAGGAAATTAAGGAAACAAGAATGAAGCCAAGCAACACATTCCCCATCTGCAAATTTTCGCTTGATAATTATTGCCCTCGCTGCTTGCCTGCACCATCCAGGAATGTGCAGCCACATTTTCATACAGACAAACTCCCTCCAACTCCCAGTTTGCAATGACAGGATCTTGACAACATTCGTGAAATTGCCATAAATGTAATATAAGGACATGATTTATAGCTTAAAACTATCTAATTCCTATTATAATACCATAATCTCAAGATGAAACAATATCATACAGATAGGAAAATGCTCTAAGAATGTTACAGGCCTTTCGAAGAAAGGATCAACAGACATAATCACTACTGGCATGGGCGTGCATAAACAGATTTGTAGTACCTAGATGGATCCATGTTCTTTTCTTCTGGCTTGTATATCTCTAAGTTGAGCACTTGTGCCTTGACTCCTTGACTTGTAAAGACACAATAGAGCAAGGTTGCATGTTTATCTCTGTTCCAACTAGATGATGTCTCACACGGTTAACTCCACTCTACATGACATGTATATGGAAATTGCATCTTTGCATTATTTTTTCTCTGCATTGTTCCCAAACATCCTAGCTGTAATGGTTATGAATTGAACAAGAATATGAATTGACGGTCATTGATAGATGCAAGAAATTCGAGATTTTGAGCTCTAGAGAAGAGAGTAAGGGTTCTCTTGGGGAGAGAAAGGGCAGGGAGGTCAAAGAAGGTGACCTTAAGGGGTTTAAAACAGGCTCGAGTCTCCAAACTCAAAAAATACGACCTTCAAGAAATGAACGATGTATACTACAATAAGGGGGCGTATCACACTATCATACGATACTTTGTGATGGGCAATGATAACTCGTATACTTCGATTCAGGTACCTATACACGATAAATTCGCAGTACAACATGATTTTTAATAACATTGTTTCAGACATAGAAACTGCCACATAATAATTATGATACAAAATTATGCAACTTAATATTTCTTCTCATAGTTCCATATTACAACAACAACAACTAAGCCTTTTCCCATACTCATAGTTCCATATTAATTTTGGATAAATTGGTTTATTTTTTAGCATGAGATATGCGGAATACAACAGGCCCCGAAGTGCACTAGGCACGGTCAAACAGCCACTGGCGCAAGAGATGGCCAAGACGTTGCTAAGGACAACAACAATTCAAGTGGGGGAGAATGTGACCCTTCAACCGTGAATTGTACATAGCCTTTTAGCCCTTGTAAAGCTCTTATTTTTTAGGGAAGAGTCCTGAAAATCTTGTTGCATGTTGGGACCACGCGAACTCCTACATGCTATAAAGAACTCATGTTGCCTTCAAATTTTCATGCACTTACTCTCTTTGCCTCTTTCCTTTGTCGTTTGGGTGTGTGAGTCTTCAAGTGCACGTCTTCGGCAAGCTTCACACTCGGGGAGGGACTCTTACGTTCCGTTTTGGGTTGACAGTGACCGACTGCAACACTTAGGTGAAATCCGCTAAGGCTTGCTTAACCCCGAGGCCAAGCACCAGTCCGTCGGCTCGCATGGTGTCGGTTTGGCCGTGACAAAATAAAGAAGATTACTATATCCTATAGGGATTACTCAAAGTCCATTGAATGCTAAAATTTTGCACGAGGTAGTAAGGCACTGATGACACAAACTCATTTCGACTCGTTTCTTGGAAGGTAAACCTTTATTTACAGCAACAACAACTAAACCTTTTCCCATACTAGATATGGGGTCGGCTACATGGATTAGCAATTAACTCAATATAAATTAGATAATTCTTTATAGTTTCTTTCTAACACTTTTGTGATCGTCCTCTTCTTTTTTTAACATTTTCACAATCTAATTTTTCATATCTTCTTACGGCAACATCCTTTGGTCATCTTTCTACATGTCTAAACCATCTTAAACAATTTTCTCTCGTTTTATCGTCTATTGGTGTTACTCTCAATTGGTTTCTAATAACCTTGTTATGTATATGGTATTTCCTTGACTACTCATTCAACTCAACATCTTTTACACGTGTTGCTCAACACTCATAACTATAAAACATAATAGGTCTAGTGGTTGCTCTATAATATTTACCTTTTAACTTTAATGATATCTTCTTATCACACAGAATACCTTATGCCCCTCAACATTTTAACCAACCAACATTAATTTTATATGTAACATCTCCATCAATCTTTCCATCACTTTAAAAAATTGATCCTAGGTATTTAAAACTTTCCTTGTGAGGGATGCAATGTATGCCAACCAAGGTAAACCTTGATTTGCTTGATTAAAATCGTTGAAGGCTATCACATAGTGGAATCTTTTAGAAGACATGCATGCTTCTAGTGAAACATAGTTCCCTTTGTAGTGTGTGTAATGCCACCCTACAGGAAAAAAAAAAGTGGCTTGAATGGGAAGAAGGTGCACTACCAGTAGCTTGTTAAACTCAAGAAGGAAGTTTCCTGCAAATGTGATAGTTAGGATGAAGAGAGGAAATATAAATTATAGATTAAAGTTTAATACTACAGGTACAATCAAGGACAATATGATCTTACTCTTAAACTATGTTTCCTTTTTCACTAACATTAAGCCCAGAATTTTCATAAAAAAGGACAATTAAAAACTCAAAAACTCATAATTAAGTATGTAAGTCCATTGTCAAAGTCTAATATGCGAATTAAAAAAAAATGTGTCTATGCAATACAAATAAGGTATTTTTTTATGTTTGTGTGTGTGTATTCACACACTATGGTTCCACTGAATCTTCAACAAACAACACCTGACAAATCATAAATGGTTGTCCTCACGTCATTGCAGTAATTAAAAAATACTGCGTTATGAAGCATTAATGGCAAAAGGGAAAACAGTCTATCTATGTTAACATTTATTAAATTTTAATTATCAACTACTGGATCCAGCGGTTGAGAATTTGAATACAGCATAATGAAATGACAAGGCACCATGATGATTTCTCTCTCTCCCACACATGCAGTGTACACCAACCAATCCATCATATTATCATTCACTCTAATTTAGATAACCTCAATATCAAGTTTGATGACTACAAACAACAGAAACAACAATGATGCCGCATCAATGACCCACAGGTTCTCAACTGCGTCCATCAAAGTACTGCCACTATATACCTAAGATTATCTGGAACACCCTTTAGCTATATCAATAAAGCTTCAGGTGATGGTTATGTGTATGCATAGTGAACACCAAATAAAACACAAATACATTCAATTAATGTGCATGATAACTGGGATATCCTTTCCACCTCAGACTTCTTGTTTCTATTTCGTAACACTAAATTCACGTGTATCAACCACAAGTCAGGCAATCAAAGGCAGCCACAAGATAGTGTTAAAGTCAAATATCATGCAATGGTAACATTAAGGCGCCAAGATTGGTTTGCAAAATAACTTCACGAGAGAGAGAGAGAGAGAGAGAGAGAGAGAGAGAGAGAGAGAGAGAGGAGAGAGAGAGAGAGAGAGAGAGAGAGAGAGAGAGAGAGAGAGAGAGAGGGAGAGAGGGAGAGAGGGAGAGAGAGAGAGAGAGAGAGAGAGAGAGAGAGAGAGAGAGAGAGAGAGAGAGAGAGAGAGAGAGAGAGAGAGAATATAGAAAAAGTTATGAGACCTTTAAACAATCAAGCCCCAGAAGATCATGCGATCCATAACTGCACCAAATACACCTGCTTTAAATTTCATAACAATGCAAAAGCACCAAATACATAAGGAATTGTTTCGGACTTTCGTGTCATCATCAAGATCGATTCATTGGTTACAAGCTAAAAATAAACCACCTCTACGAAAGGGCCTAAAAGATATATACAACCTAAAGAGGCCGCTGCATCGTTTTAGAGCCCTAAAGACATCAAATGAAGAACACTACATGAGGCATATACTTTTTACCTGATTGTAACAAACTTGTTAGTACCATGCTTCGCCCAGTAAGTCCTCAGATCGACCGGATTCGAAAGGCTATGCCCATCAGACAAGAGTTTCTCCAAGACCTTCTTAAAGGCTCCGCGGCTCATTTTCCTTCCGGCGATCCGTGCACCCCGTCTTTTCTGGCTCATGGGTAACGGATACATAGATAAACTCGTAGTACAACAAGCAGACTGCCATCCACCAGAACCCCATTTGTAACACTGCTGAGCTACCCCAGTACATGAACAAACCGGAATAGGGATGCATGATAGATCCAACGTGATTCCATTAACAACGACGCCGGAGTTCTTCTTGCCACCTTTCGGCGATGGACCCGGTGAATTCGGGTCATCTTTCACCAGTGTCACCTTCGTCCTTGCTTTCTTCGCCTTCAGCTGCTTCTTCGGTGCAATCTCCTTCTTCTCAGCATCGTCCGCCATCTCCTCCAGTCCTTCCGGTGCCGGCTCCGGCTTGGCTGCACCTGAGGGACCGATCTTCAGCATCTGAGTGCCCGAGGGCTCGTGCATGACGGCCCCGAAATCCTTCCCACTATAATTCGAATTGCCTGGTATTGTTTGGAAGAGCTTAGCCTGCAAATCTCTCTGTTGCAGCCATGCCTCTCTTGAAAACTCTACGGGGGCAGTGTGAGCGACGGAATACTCCGACATGGAGCCGCTCCGGTCCATGAATCTCGCGTTGCCGTGATGGGCGATAGCGGCCGACACCGTGGGCTCGCGTTCAGGCGGCATGAGGGCATTCTCCCGTTCGGACACTGCAGATATGAACTGCAAGACGCGATTCCCTTTCAGAGATTGGTTGGGGAACACCCAACTTCGAATTCCCAAACCTCTGTTATCCTCCATGTTAATCGAAAACAAAATAACCCAAAACGTATGGATTCTTCTTCAATAACTCGATTTCATGCTCCTTAACGCTGCAATAAAGAACCCATTTTCTCTCTCTAAAATAAAGAACGCCCTGTGATAACAGCAATCAGCATCATGATTCAAGATCAAAAGGAAGAAAGATAAAACCCCAAATCACAAGAATCCCAACTTTCGCAATCACCACAAACAAGAAATGAGTCAGATGTCAAAAACCCCAAACTTTCAAAATTCAGAGAAATAAAAGAGGGTGTTTGGAAAATAGGGGCATAAAAATAAAGAAACAATAAAAAGAGAGAACGACGAAGACGGGGAAGAAGCAAAGCCCAGATGAGCAATAAACAGAAGACAAAGAAAGAGTAGGTCTGATAGATATTTTGCTTACCTCTGAGAGAGAGAGAGAGAGAGAGAGAGAGAGAGGGTTCTTAAATTGTGAGAGAGAAATGAGGGCCTTTTCCCATCTTTTGAGAGGGGGGGTCAAGCTCGTTATGCACCAACCCAGAAGAACCCTTTCCCATTAAAAGAGACTGGGTCGACACCGAGAGCGTCAGCGTAACGGTAGGGCGATCTAGCGTCATTGTTGGTGGGAAGTTCGACACCCAGAGGATGCATGTGTTAGGCTTGGGCCTCCTCCCCTAACAAAACTGGGTCGGATAGATTCGGATTTGATCTGGATCCTGCCACATCAAGTTCAATAATCAACAATCACCACTACAGTGATTCTATCTTACTCTCTTGATTCCTCAATTTTTTTACAATGAATGGTATTTAAAAAATTATAAGAATATATTAAAAAAACTATAATAAATTATTTGAATATAGATTCGGATTTGATGTGGATCCTGCCACATAAAGTTCAATAATCAACAATCACCACTACAGTGATTTTATCTTACGCTCTTGATTCCTCAATTTTTTTACAATGAATGGTATTTAAAAAAACTTCGCCCATGTAAGGGATCACCCTCCGGTCCCAAGCCCAGATAAAGGAGGAGGGTTGTGTTAGGCTTTTGACAGCCAGCGTAAAACTTTGTCGGATTTTTATAACATGGATTACAAAAATTATGAGTATTGCTTTGGGGCGTCCCCGCCTAGCGACGTGCTGCAGGGCTCGAATGCAGTAAGAAGTAAGCAAGGGCCACTACATTTTCGCCCGAATGTAGTGAATCAATTGCAGAGAGGGTTCCCACATCATGGACAGGTGTAGGTAAAGAAGTTAGTCCCGCTACATTGCCGCCCGAATGTAGTGAAAATTTTTCAAAGAGGGTCTCCGCATTTTGATTATGGACAGATGCTGGAGGTAAGGAAGTTAGTCCTAGATAATAAGATTCGTATTGGTTCTTGGAATATCGGAACATTATCGGGTAAGCTAATGGAGGTGGTAGATACTATGATTCGGAGAAAGATTCATATTCTATGTTTACAAGAGACAAAATGGGTTGGAGAAAAAGCAAAGGAGATAGAAGATACAGGTTTTAAATTATGGTACTCAGGTAAAGAAAAGGCTCGAAACGGAGTTGGTATTATCATAAATAAAGATTTAAAGGAGAGTGTAGTAGACATACAACGATATGGTGACTGAATCATGACGTTGAAATTACTGTTAGGAGCAAAGGTTTTGAATATAGTTTGTGCTTACGTACCCCAAGTAGGACTAGAAGATAGTATAAAGACAGTTTTTTGGGAACAGTTAGATAAGGTATTTCAAAAGATTCCACAAAGGGAGATGATTTGTTTAGGAGGAGATTTAAATGGACATGTTGGTAAAAAGGCATTAGGATATCAAGGGATTCATGGAAACTTTGGTTTTGGGGATATAAATGAGGAAGGTAGGGAGATTTTAAATTTTGCTATAGCATTTGATCTCTTTATAATCAATACAATCTTCAAAAAATGAGATAAACATTTAATTACTTATAAGAGTGGCTTATCACAAACACAAATTGATTATTTTATTTGTAGAAAAAAAGATAGAGCGTATTATAAAGATTGTAAGGTAATTCCAAGAGAAAGCTTAACCACCCAACATCGACTTTTAGTTATTGATTTACAAATAAAAAAATGGACAAAGAAGAAAAGAGTGCATCGAACTATTTGGACTAAATGGTGGAACCTCAAAAGCGAGAAAGAAGATATATTTAAACAGAAAGTCCTTCAAGGAGATGTTTGGAATTATATTGGCACACCCTGTGATATGTGGAACAATATGGCTACACATATTAGGAAAGTGGCGAAAGATGTGTTAGGGGTATCTAAGGGAGGTGTACCGGCACAAAAAGAAGCTTGGTGGTGGAGTGAAGTAGTGCAAAATAAAATCAAGGCAAAGAGGGCATGCTACAAATTACATTATGCCAAGAAAACTAGTGAAACTTTAGAAACTTATAAGAAAGCAAAGAAGGAAGCAAAAAAGGCCGTTAGTGAAGCAAAAGCTAAGATTTGGGAGGACTTATATAAAAAACTCAACTCAAAAGAGGGTGAAAGAGATATTTTTAAGATAGCTAGGGCTAGAGATAAGAAAATTAAAGATCTTAATTCTGTTAGATGCATAAAAGACGAGGATGAAAAAATTCTAGTGGCAAATGATGATATAAGAAATAGATGCAAAAACTATTTTTATAAATTTTTTAATGAAAATAAAGATGTTAGTATTAGTTTAGGAGATTTAGCTAAGTCAGAAAAGTATACAAACCACAATTTCTACCGACGTATTCAAAAGAATAAAGTCAAAGAGGCTCTTAAACATATGAAGGGTGGTAAATCGGTAGGACTTGATAATATTCTTATAGAAGTTTGGAAAATACTAGGAGAAATAGGAATCACTTGGCTCACAAGACTATTTAATAAAATATGAAAAAACCAAAAGATGCCCGAGGAATGGAGAGCAAGTACACTTATACCCATATATAAGAACAAGGAAGACATTCAAAATTGTGCAAATTATCAAGGTATCAAGTTAATGAGTCATACTATGAAATTATGGGAAAGAATTATCGAACGTAGGTTAAGACAGGTATCAAGTACAACAGAGAACCAATTTGGATTCATGCCAGGCAGATCTACTATTGAAGCAATTCATCTTTTGAGACGTCTTATGAAACATTTTAGAGCAAAAAAGAAAGACCTTCACATGATATTTATTGATCTAGAAAAAGCTTATGATAGGGTACCGAGAGAGGTTCTTTGGAGAACTTTGGAAAAAAGAGGTATCCCATTGACATATATTAACCTTATAAAAGACATGTATGATAGTGCAAAAATATGTGTGAGGATTCATGAAGGAACGACAGACTTCTTTGAAGTTAATATTGGGTTACATCAAGGATCAACTTTCAGTCCATACTTATTTATAATGGTGATGGATGAGTTAACAAAACATATTCAAGATGAAGTACCTTGGTGTATGTTATTTGCAGATGACATTGTATTAGTAGAGGGGTCTAAAGAAAAAGTTAATAGAAAATTGGAACTATGGAGAGAAACATTAGAAAGCAAAGGCCTCCAACTTAGTAGAACAAAGACAAAATATATGGAATGTAAGTTTGATCATTTGGTTACTTCAGATGACATGAAAATTAAAATTGGCACACATTGCATTCCCCAAAAGGAAAGTTTTAAATATCTAGGATCAAATTTTCAATGTGATGGAAGAATTGATGGAGATGTTACACATAGAATTAATGCTGGTTGGTTAAAATGGAGAGGAGAATCAGGTATTCTTTGTGATAAGAAGATACCATTAAAGTTAAAAGGTAAATATTATACAGCAACAATTAGGCCTGCCATGTTTTATGGTTCTGAGTGTTGGGCGGTTAATCATCAACATGTACAAAAGATGTTTGTGACAGAAATGAAGATGTTGAGATGGATGAGTGGTCATACAAAAAAAGACCATATACATAATGAGGTTATTAGGAGTGGCACCAATAGAGGATAAAATGAGAGAACATCGTTTAAGATGGTTTGGACATATAAAAAGAAGATCAAAAGAAGAACCTTTAAGAAGGTTAGAAAAACTAAATTTGGAAAGTATTAAAAGAGGTAGAGGACGACCACAAAAGTATTGGAAAGAAACAATAAAGAATGATCTAGCTTATTGGGAGTTAATTGCTAACATGGCACATGATAGGGATCTGTGGAAACAATGAATCCATGTAGTCGACCCCGTCTAGTATGGGAAAAGTTTTAGTTGTTTGTTTGTTGAATGGTATTTAAAAAATTATAAGAATATATAAAAAAACTATAATAAATGATTTGAATATTCTCAAACTTTCAAAAGTGAAAGAAATACATGATTACAAGATAAAGGAAATACATGAGTGTACAAGTAAAAGATTGCAAGATCCTATTTTTCATACCCCAAGTCTAGTGTTGTCCATTTGTCCAGCCGTGGTCTAATACCCAAATAATGGATCTGGATAGTCTAAGACACACATATATAAATATATATGAAGATTAAACTCTCTACTTTTAGAGTAACATATAAGTGCTTTCACTAGTTGAATGGAAGCAAACGGATTAACTTTCACGAAGAGGGTCTTTTTAATTATTTGAAGCATTAACATAAACTTTGATAGAGGTAGAAATGTTGAAAAAGTGTGGAACTTAGCTTTAATATGACGGAAACTCAAGAATGGAAGTGATAATAATCATTGTAAGCAACTTCATTTTAGTATGAGAAAAAACTTGATTTTGGAATTTGTTTTAGTATTTGACGTAAGCAACTTCATTTCTAATGGAGAATTCACGATATATATACATAGTTGGATCCTATGACTTTTCGCATATGCATACTCACGCATTATCTTTAATTTTTGGGAGAATAAGTGTAACAAGATTGTTCTTTATATTTTTTCATGTCATTATAAATAAGACTCATACCCCAAAAGCAAAAGGACAAGGTACCAAAAAATAATATATTTATTTTTTGAACCTTAAGCTCTAATACTTGAATGCTTTACATAATAAAATTTAAACTAGCTGAGCTTATAAAACTTAAACAAGTTGAGATTAAGAAAAAAATGATGATATTTTATGTTGTAATTATTTATCATTTTCCTGTTGTGAAAAGAAAAGATTAAGGAAGCCCCACTCCCCCTCCAGGATAAAATTCCTAGCTAAGCGACTTTTATTGTCAATGTGGTGTGCTCTTCTTCTAAACGCAATGATGAACTACAAGCTATTTATACAAATGAAATTGCTCAATTAGTTGGAAATGATGAGATTGAAACATGAAGAGGATTGAATCAACTTGGTACCTTGCAAAGACATGGAGACACAAGATGAAGTTCTCATTTCAATTCAATATGTAGCCTTTTACGTATGTTTAGTGCAAGCTGCTTGAGTTCTTGAAGATTTAGCTATTGAAGGGTCTACATATTCTCAACTAGGGGATGCTACTTATGCTCTTAAGTCATTGATGTCATTTGACTTTATATTCATTTTCCATACAATGAAAGAGATTATGGGAATTCTTGATAAACTTTGTCAAACTTTGCAACTAAAATCCCAAGATATTTTAAATGCTATGCATTTAGTATCTAGCACAAAATCAATGATTCAGAGGTTAAGAAGAGATTGTGGTTTGGATAGCCTTCAAGAGAAAGCTAATTCCTTTTGTAAGGGTAAAGCTATTCAACTTCTTGATATGAGTACTCCTTTCTCTGACATAATTTGTTCATATCATCAAAAGGATAATATGACAATTGAGCATCACTATCGTGTGGATATATTTACAACTGTGGTAGATTATCAATTGAAAGAACTTAATAGTAGATTTAGTGAACAAGCGATGCAGAGCTTATCATATTGAGTACAACTTTAGATCCTAAAGATGGCTACAAGTCATTTAATGTTGGTGACATGCATAAACCTGCTGAGAAGTTTTATCCTTCAGATTTTTTGAGCAAGAAAAGATTCAGTTGGAATATGAATTGCAACAATGAAAATCATTAAAACAAAGTTACAGAACAAGATAGAAGATGATTTTTCTCGTAGACATATACATTATTTGCTATTATCAAAAAGAGATTATTAGTAATTCACTACCGTATGATGCGATAATAGATGACTTTTCTATTCTATAAAATAAAGGTCGAAGTACAATTTAAAAATTAAAAATCGAAAGATATGTATTTAAAATTAACTTATATTTAATTGTGTTTACTACGAAATATTTCTAATTTAAAACATGTTTGATTATAAATTAATTCAATTTATATTTATATGTATACATTATATGATAATTAAAGATTTTTTTAACTTAAATATTTAAAAAGTACATATCTAATCTTTAGTCTTCATCTCTCTAGTATTAAAATTTTGACTCCTGTCATTTTTGCACGAACGGGGTATTCACACATCATTAAATATCATTACACTGAGCATTTAATAAGTGTATGAGTGATCCCAATTTGATTTTATTCAAGAATGTTTCAAGAAGAGATCCCACCTGGAATCAATCAAGGTATGACTTAAAATTTCATTTAAGAACAAATATTTAGGTAGAATTCATAAACTATTCATAGACATAATGTATTTTTCAGATCGGGTTCGAGTCATGCTAAATAAGTTGACTCGAACTCTCGATTTGATGTTCTACATGATATAATTTAAAATTCTATCTTACTCTTTTAAGAATTAAGAATAAACTATGATAGATTTTCTCTTGTAAGCTAAACTGCATTTTTCTCGTATAACAGAACAACATTCCAGCTCTCTTCCACATCCATCTTCATTTAGAATTCAAATTTTGTCCCAATACCAACTTATTCCAAAAGTTGATTATCTTCCTGGAATTGATTTGAAAATCATCTTTTCGCCAAGCATTTATAGCCCATCTTCCTACGATGATGTGCTGAATTGATCTGATGATCATTGAAGACCAATTTTTTATTTTTATTCTTAAGGAGGGTTAGTTAGAGAGAAGTTAAGTAGATGATAAACACAGCAGAGCTATGAAAACTCAAATCAAATCTTAAAAACTTTGGCTGTATATTAATAAAATTTGCTGATATTAAAAAAGAACTGCCAGAAGTGAATGTCACATTTTAAATTTGAATTATTTCTTATTTTTTTAACATGTTAACATCATACCCAAGTTAAGCATGTCGAACATGACATCAATTCGGTCTAGTGGTTTACTAGATTTATGTGAGTACAACTATTGTCGTTCAGTCGCTATCTGGCAAAAATGTACTCGAGTACATGTGAAATGGACAAAAAATCTTTTATATGTTCTTAAATTATTGATATAAGATTATTAGCTCATATCAGTATTCATTTTTATTTTAAAAAAATTAAGATAATGATATACACTTTTATTATTAATTTGGCATATTTATTATTTAAACCTTATTTTTATTTATTTATTTTAAAGATAAAAATTATTTTATAGGAATTAGTGGTGGAGTACTCCATCATTAATAAAATTGAAATGTGAAGATATATAATATAAATATAATTTTCGGAATCCGCATTTATATATAATAATTGTTCGTGACGTAGCCCAAGAGCTAAGATGACTATAATTGGCCCAGTCAACCAATGGCAATAGACTATTTACAAAAGTAGATGGCTAAAGGTACGGACGTGTGTACTTACTAAACAGTGGCGTTCAGTTACGTTTTGTTGATATGGCAACAACTGCATTGCAAAAAAATATGATGAGCTAACTTGATCCGATCGAAATCATCAGGAAAAATCTCCTAGTAACACAATTTGTTTTCTCGACATAACAAAGTAACACCGGCAACATGCTTATTAGCGTCGCGGCACGCGTAGCGCGTAAATATCATTGCAATTCTTAATTTTACACCAGGCGCCCGCGTGATATATATACTCTTATTTACTTCATCATCACCGCACAAATTCACCGACCAACATCAGTTCATCCTTAAATTATATACAAACAGATAAAAATGAAGTAGCGTGACAGAAAGTTTGTGGAGGCGAATACGACCGTTAGCTGGCGCTGTGAGGCGACAACCGGCGGCAACGACGTGCAGCGGTGAACACCGACCGATGGGCAACGTAGCGGACGAACTAGGTGCGGCACAACTCAGTTTATCATTTCCAGCTATAAGATATTTTCGCTTGTTATGAAGGTCAATGCAATGTGACAAAACGTGTTTGGTACAAGTATAAAAAAAAAAAAGTCAGGTGAGTATATTTGGTAATCAATTGCGTGCATGGTGCACTTTATCTAAATGTTTGATCGCATAAAATTATTTACAATGGGGTTGGCTTGAAAAACACGGTGCTTTGTGCGTATACTAGTTGTTTTCCATTTGTTCAGCTCCACTCAATCAAAGTGAAGACTGACCAAGCTATGCAATCAGTTGCAATTTAAACACCAGGACTTTGTCATCGACCATAAGTGTGCCGTGCCGTGGTATGACGGTAAAGGGCCAGTTATCCTAATGTGTAGCATCAACGGTATGGCAAACACAGATTCCCAATAATGTAAACGTGAACAGGCATTGATCTTACGTAGAACACAACACGCTTTATGGTTCTTTGGATGTCAATAGCAGCGCCAGCTGTATCAGGCAATGCGTCCACCCCCAGCGGCTTGATTAGTCGTGGATCACCATCATCAACAATAACAACAGTCTAGACACCGTGCCCGCATCCATGATAGCCGTGAACGTTCACCGTTAACATCAGGTGAACGCGTGTGTGTGTGCAAAGGCATATTTTTTGGTGAAAGATCGCCACGGCAGAAGCGGTTTCACAACCGACCAGAATCAGGTTGTCGTGGCGCGCACAAAGCGGTAAACAGCTATTTTGCAAATTTGCCAGCGACGATGGACCGGCGCCAATCAATCGCGTTGCGAATTAACGGTAAATATCACAACCGTGTGGTGTGTAATTTAATGTGTTTATCATAGACATGAAGCACTCATCAAGAACACACACACACATGCGCTGCCGCCAAGATTTTATCATTTACGCCACACACACACACACACGAATCTTCATCATCATTGCAAAACTCTATCTTTACCATTGTGAACAGTTTGCAGAGTAATCCTGTCGGAATATTTCATCTTCCAAACATCAATCAATTAACAATTCAGGTGTTCAACCAAAACTCCTTGATAGGTAACGTTGCCCGATGTGGGGGTAACGCTACCAACCGGCGGCGGCAACTCAATCACAGGTGAAGTCAATACTGATCAGTGCGGCAAGTTTTTGGTAAAACACCTGCAATCATCAGACCGCGGCAAACATATTAATTCTTTAATCAACGTAAACAATCATCATCAGGTGCAATGCAATTTTTCAGGTAAACTATTCCTTCAGGTGTCATTCAATGCAACCTCTAAGGCCTAAATACCATGACATGAGCTCACACACATCGACCATCAGGCAAACATCATCGTGCCGCCAGTCTTTGAATCCTCATCAAACAACAATCGTGTGCATCAGGTGCAAACAATTGTTTAATCAATCAACGAGCGATCAAGCGCATAAAGCAGCACAATCAATCATAAATCAATCAACATTGTCAGAAGAAATGTGTGCGGTATAAAGAAAATCAGCGCGGTGCCGTGGTGCACATCAATCAATCACCACCGCGGCGATTAACATAAAACAATCATTTGTCGGTAATCAATCTAATCCATACTTTGGTGCAAATGCATCATCGACCGCGGTGCAATCACCACCGAATCACCGCGACTTGACCATTTTCATGCCTTTAAACAACAAACGACCAGGTGGTTGCTCAACATATAACTCCTCATCTAGATAATATTAAGGAAAGCGGATTTTACATCAAGTTGATAGGCTTCTCCGCAATGCGACATTGAATACCGCGGCGCGTAAATCAATGATCATACACACATTGTCTCCAGTGCAACAGTGCAACACACATCATCACCACCATCATCGGTGCCGTATGCTTGCGGTCATCATCATACAACACCGCCTGTAAACAGGTAGCGAATATCTCTCATACATCATCCATCATGGCATTCACGTTATTTTCATCATCATCATTCATCATCATCCATCGCTTCTGCCGACTTTGGGATCAGAGATGATAACCATCACGCACCGTCGTGCGCGTTCAATACCGCTTCACTCTCTTGCACGGTTTCGTCACTCGCTCATTACACTCTACCACTTTGACACAGTTTCATCAAAGCTTCACACAGGTTCACCGTCAACACACGCGCACAGACAAACACAATAACAATAAGCAGGCCAAGGACATCAAACAATAACACATCATCATCATCTTCACGACCGCGCGCGCCGCATTTTTCTTGGCCGCGCCATTAACACCACCATCAACAAATAACATCATCACCGCCATCATCATCACCAGCGCCATCATCATCATCATCATCATCACCGAACAGGTGTGTAACGTGTGCGGTGCGGCTGCCATGCGTGGCTGGGGCAGAAATCAAAGAGCGCGACGCCATCAAAGAAATAACGAGCAGAAGAGGAAGCAGCGGCGGATCAAACATCAACGATGATCAAAAACCAGCGCGCGCATGTGCGTGCAAATGTGTGCGCGCGCGTAAAAAAATAATGTAAAAAAAAAAAAAAAAAAAGAAAAAAATGTGTGTGTGTGTGAACAAAAAACAACAAAAAAAAAAAAATGTCAGGTCGGTGGAAGGTTAGGAGAGCAGTACATATATATATATATAATGTTTGTGTTTCTGTATAAATCTCTCTTTTTATATAAACACACATATATAAATATATATATAGAATCTAGATTTAAAGAACTCATCAAAATAAAAATCCACAAGAAACTCATCATTTCTATCATTCATTCAATTGATATTGGTACGATGAAAAGTAGAAATTTGAATTAAAAGCAATTGACTTTTATTTTGCATGTTTTTTATTTTGTCACATTAATTGTTCATTTCAAAGATTGTATAGCTGTAATAGGTTCTTTGTGGTCATATATAAGTTTCTAAATTATACTCATTTTCTCAAAAATCAAAAGGAAGGCAGAAGTATATGTGTGTGTGCCCATTTCCTTGATTTCCCTTAAATAACACATTAGTAACGCAAAACAAGTTGCTGCAAGTAGCACGTGCCCCCAACTCAAGATGGCAGTTGGGTACTTGAACCCCTGAGGTACATGGCTGATAAATGCATCCTTTCATCTCATGAACCCACAAAGTCTTTCAAAATGGCCAGGGACCAGCTTGGGCATGGGCTACTTAGTCTGGTTTTAGGTGTTTCACGTCAACTTCAAAAACACTCATAAATGTTGTAGCTGCTCACATTTTTTTTTGTTATAAAAGGAGGCCGAAGCCTAACACACCCTCACATGCACCCTCGGCGAGTCAAACTCCCCACCAGCAGCAACTGAGCTAGAGTGCCCTGCCGTTGAGCTAATGCTTTCTTCCTTTTACTAAGAATACAATTATATCAACAAGAGAATATTTCTATTTTAAGTCAAACAAACTTCAACTATCATGATTTTGAGGAACCAGGTAGGCTTGATTCATGAGTCATACTAAAACTTTGAGGTTTTTGTGGAAGACAGGACAACAACACGAGAGAGAAGGAGGTGCTTGGGTTTCCATGCAAAGCCTCAGCTCCAATTTTTGTCGCCCGCGTCTGCTTGGTGCCCAAGTTGTTGAGGAACCAGGGTTTTAGGCTTGATTCATGAGTCATACTAAAACTTGAGGTTTTTGTGCAAGACAGGATAACAACAGGAGAGAGGAGGTGCTTGGGTTTCCATGCAAAGCCTCAGCTCCAAATTTTGTCGTCCGCGTCTGCTTGGTGCCCAAGTTGTTGACTCAGATTGAACCTATGAACCACAATTCCACGAAAACAATGGCTTCTACAAAACTTGGATTTGCAAAAATAAAAAATCAAGGTCCGATTCTCATGAAACCTTGTATCAAAGACAACCCAAGGGACATAGCTCACTGGGGGGTTGTACTCTCTGGCAATAGGTTAAGAGTTCAACACCCAGGTAAGATATTATAGGATTCTGCCTAAGATAGCCTATCAACAAGAAAAAGATGAAGGAGAAACAAATGAAGTTATACTCGGATAACAACATAAAATGGATCGTCTCCGTAATGAATAACAAAAAAAACTCTAACTTACGATACATTAGTTCCATATCAAGGGTCAATTCATGGAATTTTGACTAAAATATATTATTAGTGGAAAGTAACTTTAGAAAACTGAACTCTCAAAAAAATTGAAAATTGAGTTTACTTACCCCCCCGCGTTCTCTCTCTCTCTCCCACACACACACATGGAATGTTCCTGCGTCATGATTTTAGAAGTTATCATATTCCACACTCGCACCCGGACTTGCAGCACCAGCATTCTCACCGTTGTGATGCAGCAACTAAGAATCTAGAAGCCATGCATGAAGCAGTTTCTTCGCACCTGTGGAAGCTGATTGAGAAGGGATCAAGAGGAAGAGAACTGACACAAAGAGGCATTTTGTTGATTAGCCGATCGTTCATTCATTTCAAATGTAACTATAGAAGTAAGATAATTTAATTCAAATGGTTTGCCTGTATTTAAAGAATTTATAAACTCAACTGCATTCTGCAGCATCACTTTCAACCAATCTGGTACTATTAATACACATTTCATGCACATTAAAGAGGCATTGCTTTCATGTAATTGTTAGGACTTCTTTTCCATATATACACGCCACCAAACAAATTAAAAAAGTAGTGGTATTTAAGAAACGCTGCCCAGCTGCACCCCAGGAAATGAGAGGCCGCTTGGTGCATAAAGCCACAATGTTTCATAAGAATGATCTCTCTCTCTCTCTCTCTCTCTCTCTCTCTCTCTCTCTCTCTCTCTCTCTCTCTCTCTCTCTCTCTCTCTCTCTCTCTCTCTCCGTGTGTGCTGCATACAGCAGCAACTTGATGCTGTACGTTCACCATGGATTAAAGGATAACAAGATAAAACACAAGCATGAAGAAAGAAAGAGTCCACGATGGCATAAAATAGCAATGAAGCCATAAGAGAACACATAATGTATGATATAACCAAATGGGATTAAAGGGAGAGATTACAAAACAAATGATAAAGTTCCTTGTAGAGAGGATGCCCCTGAACAAGAGTCAATACCCGAACCATATAGCACAAAAATAAGACATCTATGGTGCGTTCTTGACTCCCTCTTTGGAGGTCTTCCTTTCTTTACCTCTTTAGGACTCTGAATTCTTTGTCTGGGGCCGTGTCGAAGGCAAGAACAAGCAAATGCAGCTCAGCTCTTGATGGAAGCATTCAAGGAAAACCACAAATATCATGAATGGAGACAGCAAGGACTGAGGTTTTTCTGATCCTTTAAAGGCAGTGCAGGTCAAGTTAATGAGGTATTGATTAAGCACCAGTGCAATTCAAGGCAGCTTTTATATGTTGGACAGTGGTGCCGATGAGGTTATTAACTGTATTTACAGATTCCAGATTGAGCTTGGCTGATGGCAAACTACTTCCATGAATCTGGATTGCCACTGTTAATAATGAACCCGTTCCTGCATTGCCGCCGCCGCCGCTGCTGCTGCTAGTGCCACCATTTTGTTGGTCATGATGGCCATCGCGCAAAATCGTGAAGCCCGAAGGAAGGAGTGCTACAAAAGAAGGGTCTTCTCCGCTCATTGCTATGTTAATTGCCGATATATCTACCGGGGAAAACACTACTAGAGACCCTGAAGCATCTGTGCAGCTCTCTTGTAATATCAACATGTTGTTCTGGATAGAATTGAATGCCTGCAAACAAAAGGACAGGGGTTTGGCACATCGGCCCAGCAGATAAGGATGTTCACGGAGATGGGTTGTATAGATGCTTACTCTTAGCAATGAGATACAATTGCCAGGATGAGAGCCGTTAACAACATGAGCGACTTCTTGCACTGAATTACCACTGGAGAGGACATCCCACTGGAAATTTGCAAGGCAGATAAACAAAATTCAATTGTTTGAGTAGCTGATACAGTTGGAAAAAAATTCTTCCTAAAAATCATCATAGTACCTGCGGTCTGGTCATTTCATCTCTAAAGAAATTGAAGACGGCTTGTGGGGACAATGGCAACCAGAGAGATGTAACTGCACTAAGAACAATACCATTGGGTTGACCAGGGTCCGTGCTCTTGTGAGTAGTGATTCGGACTGTGTCACCATTCATGCCTGACAATGTGGTCCATCTATGTCTACTGGAAGCACTAATGCTAGCACAGAAAGTGTTCATCATCCTCTGAGAAAGTTTCATCATGCTTCTCCTTCCCTCAGGAGAAGGGATCACTGTTTAAAACAACGAAAGCCTGACGAACCGAGAACCAAAGAAAAAGAATGGAAACCTATGAGAGAAAACAGATTGCAGGAAGAGCTTATTACAAAAATATTTTACCTCCAACTTCCCTGGCTGGTAAGCTAGTCACCATTAGGCTTGCATACCGCTCACACATCCTCTGCAATGTCGCGAGCCATCTCTGTGCACCAAATGCCAGCCCACTGTGAACAAGGTCCCCGTAGATTCCATGCGCTGTACTTCTATCCTCAACTTCAACATGCTCTATCCAAGTAACCTGAATAAAGGAAAATAAATTACATTATACAAGAAAACGCAACGAAAACTAAGTGATCTTAAATAATCATCAACAAACAGGCACACTAACTCTTAGTTCCCAGCTAATTACCTTGGAGTAGCCATTAGGCATATCTTGAATCCAGCAACCAGATGGAAGCTTTCGATATTGTGGGGAAGAAGTAAATTGATTTTGTTTAGAACTATCTATCGAAACATCCACTATTGCCCATGTCCCTGGTCCATGCTGTTGGCAGTAACGAAGAAAGTAGAATTCCCTTGTTGAAACCAAAGGAGAGAGAACTTGGAACTCTGCATACATCTGAACCATTTCACAATCAGAATCCAAGCAACCATTTCCACAGAAGGAGAAGGCCTTAACTCCCTCCACTTACCAGTTGCAAAGAACCACTTCTACTGCCTGCCATGCCGGCAGCAAGAACATCAATAGTTCTTGCCTGCGAAATAATAGTAGGGAACATCTCCGCCCACTGGGCCTGCAATCAGATGATTTCTTTGTAATTCAAAATTTCAAACTACAATAACCGAAATACTGAACATGCGTGTAAATCAGATGAATCATTGCTCACCGCATCCACCAATATATCAACCAAAGACAATCCGTTCATGATCACCATTCCTGAATCTTTCGAGCCTTCAGTTCGAACATCGGCAGTCCTCAACTGGCTTGTACGCGGGAAGATTCGCCTGTAGGCTTCTAGACTAAGTATTTGACTCCCTTCACCAACCGGTTTCACCCACACTGGCTCTTCCATCTGCATCATCCTGATGAATTCATCCATGGCATTGGTTGCCACCTCTACCATAAAGGATTTCTCAAATTCTGCTACTCCATCACTCTGCACTGGCAGACCAACAAACGAACTTCCTGAAAGAAGATCAAGATCCAGAGATGGCCCCGGCGTGGGTTGGCTTCCAAAACCCCCGACAGTAAGGTCCAAAGAAGATAAATGAACAGGTTGTACTGGAGGGAGTTGTGAAATAGGCCTCCCAATGTATTTTGCAGCAACGCTGGACATTCTATCAAGCTAAAAGTTTCCCCACCAAGATAGAGACAGAGAATCAACAAAGCTTGCCAACGTAACCAGCTTACACACAACAATTATTCGAATTCTCATGTACCAAAAAGGAAAAGATGGATTCACCAACCTCTTCCTTGAGCCTGGCATTTTCTAATCGCAGTTTTTGTTCATCAAAGTACACGTCTTCACCTAGAGGAGGGCCACCACAAGAGGGACAGATCACATTCTTTAGAGTCTCTCTTATGGCTATATTCTCACAACGAATCCTGTCATTCTCAGCTCTCAGTGCACAGTTATCTGCACGCTCGTATTGTGCCTGATAGAGTCATACCCACCACAAAAACGAAGCGACGTAATTCACCAATATCATAAAACTACGAAAAAGCACACTTAAAAAGGAAAAAAATAACTCATGCTGATGATACCTTCATTTGGGTCCTTCTGTTTTGGAACCAGAATTTGATCTGCCTGGGCTCAAGACCCAATTCCCTACTAAGTTGGAGCCTCTGCTTCTCATCTGGGTGAGGGCATTCCTTAAACATCCTTCACATCAAAAGAAAAACAGAAAGATTTTCCCTATCAAAACTTTCATTTTTCAGATCAAACCAACAAAGCATAGACATGCAGTAAGCACCAATGAGTCACATTGAGAGAAATAAATCACTTTTTGCACGGAACAAGCAGTAAAACAATGAATAGCCAATCACGGAACAAGCAGTAAAACAATGAATAGCCAATCTCTCTCTCTCTCTCTCTCTCTCTCTCTCTCTCTCTCTCTCTCTCTCTCTCTCTCTCTCTCTCTCTCTCTCTCTCTCTCTCTGTGTGTGTGTGTGTGTGTGTGTGTGTGTGGAGAACTTACGCTTCGAGCTGCTGAATCTGACCGGCGGTGTGCCGGTGATATTTCTTCTTCTTCCTAGGGTCAGAGACATCCTGATCGTCGCCGGAGCCACCCTCCATTGCCATAAGCATCAAATTCTTCTTGCTACGCTCACGATGCTCATACCTTAACCCTCTTACTTCCCCGAACGCCTCCTCTAAACCGTGCAGATACATAGATAAACCCTACAAACACCCTGATTTGACGACCACCGTTCATCATTTCAGGGCGGAAACGCCTTCACCGCCCTAACATAGAGAGTGAAACAGGAAAGAGGGAGTTTTCTCCTTCCCCCTTCGATCTCCACACCCAGGACCGACTACCCATTTCATAACTGCCCTTGCCATAGCAAACGGCACCCTCTCCGCCGAGAAACAGCCTGGTGGACCATAGAATCCAGCCTCGATTTCGTTCGGGATTTCAGCCTCTGTCTGAAATGGAAGTGAAGTTAATGCACACGGAGCTATTATGGCAACCCAGCAGACAGACAGACAGAGAGAGAGAGAGAGCCATAAATTCACCGGTTGCAATCGATTGGCGAACCCTCCTCTCTCTCTCAGAGGATAGTAATTGTCGCCGTCTCCGCAATCGAGGGCTCTCTCCGAGTTTGGTAAGCACGTACTAAGGAATAGTTCCGAGCAATTAAGGCGATCGCCGAGAAACCAGACCTCCGGTGACAGCATGGAGACTCCAGGCTCGACAGAAAGGTATCTAACGCGTAGTCATTGCCGAGGCTTTGCAAAGCCCTTCAACGGGGTTATCATAAGAAACCAAAAGCCCAAAATCCATTTTGGGCACCATTTCAAGAAAAATAGAGCACAATGACCTCCTTTCTTACTGAACTATATGAATGCATTAAATAATTATATTTTGTCAGTTAGTCTTTGATGCAGCCGCTCCTACTGTAAGGTTTGGTGAACACTGTGGTAAGTCTTGGTTCAAGAAAGGGAGGCCGACGCTTAACACACCCATGCACTCCTGCCGAAGCTTAACACACACACATGCACCCCTCAGGAGTTGAACTCACACCCACAGCAAATGCGCGAGTTTAGTGCACACTTATTGTGTGATATGTCTTGGTTTTGGCTTCACTTTTTGCCAATTGGGCGTTGGTTAGCGATTCCTATGAGACCTAAAATTGATCAAGGGTATGCACTGACGGATTTAAAAAATTTTGTGGGGGTGAGACGAACGGTCTGTTCGAGCTTTTGAGATGGATGAACTATGTATAGTAGTCATGAATTCAATTATTTTCTTTAACTTTTTTATTGGTTTTCCATTGAGTGATAGATTCACCAATCGGTATGCATGAATTCGTGTTTTATGGAAGGCTTCTCAAACTGGCTTTGATCTTATAAATAGCCCATGATCCAACATATCAAGGCACATTGGTCCAATTGGATCTTATGTTATAAAATAGAAGTTTGGCTAACGTACTTAAACTATAGTTATTTATGTTGTTTTAATCTAGTGTCCCCACCCCACCCTGTGTGTGCACGTGTACGGGCATGCGCCCCCATGCATAGTCATGTCAGTATGAGATGGACGAACCCAAAAGAAAGGTTCCTCCAATGTGTTCCATTAGATTGAAGTAGTAATTAGGCCCTGTTCTGGAATTGGGTGAGCTAAACATAAACTTGGTTATTAAAGTTAAAACTAGGCTCTTATAGAGATGGCACTTTGATCGATGAGAATCAGGTTTGATTATGTACTTAAGTGCTAATATATCCAAACAAATGTCAAAAACCTCATTTATAAACCCAAGATGTACCTTCTACCTGTTAAAATTAAAGTTTCAACCATCATCTTTAGACTTTTAGACCCTTCTTTTTTCAAAGTTTTCCTTTTGTAAAGAAATTGAAGTACTAGCTAATATGGTTTTAGGGGGTATGATTTAGGTTAAAAGTATTAAAAAATACAAAAAAGGAAGCTTCCTGGAGCCAAACTGCGTTGAATGTAGCGAGTTCATATTCAACTCGGATGATGTAATGAAGCCCATGGACTGGCCTAACCGAGCCAACTACCAGCGTCTCAGTTCACTTACTGGTCCTTCACAAATACATCTTGTATGTATATCTCACCTGGTTACCGATCACAAGTTGTAGGCAATGGAATCGATCCCCCCACCGCCCACACACACACACACATACATAGACCCCCTTACACACATACATACATACATAGATAGAGAGTGATGTATAATTTTTTGATGCATAAACACCTCCATTTTTAGATGTTTGAGATGAAAAGTTGAGGTGATAAAACAAAAGTCACTAAATGTAAAGTAGAAAAGTAACACGGAGAGTCATAACTCAATAGATTGGCGCTCTAGCATTGTTGGTGGGGAGTTCGACACTCAAAAGGTGCATGCATGGGTGTTGGGCTTCAAAAAAAGTAGAAAATTAGAATGATACTCTTAACTCAAATCTAGGAAGATTATCTCTCTCTATATATATATAATAGGTGTACTTTATTTACATTACACTTTTCGTTTTTTAAATTTAAATTTCAAACATTCATCTTTAGAGCATAATGGTTGATGTTTGTTTGGATTTGCTATAACTTAAGTGCATATACCAACTCTCTCTCTATATATATATAACTCAAATCTTGCCCACTTATCAATGCTCACCCATTACCACCTGTTGCTTATTTTTGGGTGATATAAGTATAATTTAAAGGAAATTAAAGGTTTTTGAAAGGATGAAAGGCAATAGTATTGTATTATGCCCCGGAAAACAATGATTGAATTAGTTGTGGTAGGATCTAATCATATATATATATATATATAGGGATGTATATGTATATGTAAATATATGTGTGTTATGTGGCGTCTTAGCTACATAAGTTTTTTGTGTGCATGATCTTACATAAACATTTTTAGGATTCAGCGTTCGATATCAATAGTAGAGATTTGAATTACTTTGCATTTAATGTAATGGTATATTAAATAAAAGTATAAAAATATGATGATACTTTTAATTAAAATATCTATGATTGATTTTACTATTGATCTTAAAGAGTATAAAATTATACACCAAAAGACACTATGCAACTAAAACTTTCTCCCTCTCTCTGTCACTAAGGTCCAGTGTAGGACCGGAGAATCTTATCCCTGAACCTAGAGCTGATTGGGTCGGATACTTCCCGCCACTCATGATAGGTTCGGTAGGGGGTGCGTAGGTTGGGTCAATATTGCTTGCCATCCCTACCAGGCTACCATCTCGCCTACATGCCTATGGCGGACGAAGAACACCAGGTTCATTAGCTTCCTCCCTCTGCAAATGAAGAGAGAACGGAATATAAGGAGGAGGAGAAGAGACCAACAAAGGGCGAAAGCTCTTAGACCTATTCATGGGCGAGGTGAGGCGGCCATAAACGGAAATCTAGAAAATTGATACAAGCTGTCTGTTTTCTCTTTCCTTTTCTTCTTCTTTTTTAATTTAGAGTGACCGCCTCATTTGAAGTTCATGGAACTTTGTTCACCGGAGAAAACTTTTTTCTCCCGGTACTTCTGAAGTTTCATATATAATTCTTTTTCTGAATTAACCAGACCAATCATGTTTTTCTCTTGATATCAACCTTGCTTATTATGAAGTATTTTGGTCAATAGACAATTAGTTTCTCTAGTGTGTGTGTGTCAGAGAGAGAGAGATGGTTCTCTTGACATCTTCATCCTCTGCTACTTCATTTCCTTCCGTTTCAAAGGTAAAAAACAGGAAACCAAGAACGGACCGGAATTTGAATGTTCTGTTTTCCTGTAACCAGGGCCAAGCATGCACATTGTTCTCTTGACATGTCTCTTAGATTCTGTACAGATGGTTCAAACATTTTCCCATGCAATAAGTTTCTCAACTTTATGTATAATTAATATACTAACAGCATTTTAATACTTGAGAGAGAGGCAGAGATGGTTTCCCTAAGACATGTATATATATATATATATATATATATATATATATATATATATATATATATATATATTAGAATTGGGATTTTATACACACCATGAATCATTAACGCACTACCCCACTAAATCTATATCATCTGATCAAAGAGATCGAATGGCTGATATTTGAATTAATAAAGCAAAATATAGCTTTTTGAATTTAAAAAATATAGTAAGTAAATTTGCACATATTGTTTTCTAAAATTGATTCTCAATCATCTAATTTATTTGATCGGATGGTGTACAATTAGTGTGTGCATTTCATAATGCATCGTGCATTGAATACCAATTTCTTATATATATACATATCAAATTGTAAATGGAAAATGTTATTAGGGTTGAAATTGAGGTATGGGTCGATCTGTATTGCTCCCGTTGCCCATGGAGAAAGAAAGATCTGACCCTGTACCTATTGACTCAAGTAACGGGGCATGAAGCACAAACACAACGTTCATGTATGGGGCTAACTAAAGGTTTACCCGTTCCTAACCCGCCTTGTTATTATCCTTAGCAATCGTTAAAGCGGGAGTTTGGAAGATCCAAACACATGATTAGGCGGTTTGTTCTACAAAGTGGTGGATCGGATTGATGGGTCGTTGTATTTCATAGTTACTAAATGAACACCTCAAATTATTAAGGACATACCCTTTTTTTTTTTATGATACCTCTGTTTACCCAATACTCACCACTCTTTCCTTTCTCCATCTTCTCTCTCATGATACAGGGATCCGCTAGAGCTTGCTTACCATCACCCCTCTCTCTCTCTCTCTCTGCTTTTCTCTCTCGTGTAACTAGAATCAACCATTAAATTCCGTCTTTCTTTTCTCTCTCTTTTTACCATCAACATTCATTGGTCATCATCTTTCTCTCTCTCCCCCTCTTCCATCTCTCCTTATTGTTGCCTCCCTTTCAAATCATCGAAGTACATCACCATCTCTCTTCCTCTCCATCCTTCTCCTTCTTTGCTTTAAAAAAAAAAAACGAAACGCCATAATACATTTCTTTTGCATAGGATGTCTCTCATATAAAGAAAAAGCAATGTGTGTCCTATTTAAAGAAGGCGCACTTTGTGTCTCCGTGATGCGCATCTCCTCTATATAAGAAACTTATGTAACGAGGATAATAGAAGATTTTCAACAGTAAGAGGTGTGTCATAACTCGTCAGTGGTGTGCCTTTAGTAAGCCCTTGCATTTTCACGACTTAGGGGTTCGGGTGTACCTGGTCTGTCCCCCGATTTAGGGGTAAAGTGAGCTGTAGAGGAGCATGGGGTGGCAAAAGCAGCTGTGTGCAGCGAAACCAGCGGCAGGCGAGGGTACCAAAGTTCTCTCTCTCTCTCTCTCTCTCTGCATTTTGTGATTTAATAGGATTTGAGTTTGGTTTCTCAGCTACCAGCGTGTCGGGTGAATGTGCATCGTGTGATCTTACGAACGGCCTTCTTAGGGTTCGCGTTCAAGTGAACCCAACCAGGTCTTGCTTGGACGCTACTGATGACACGAAAAGAATGATGTCGTGTCCATATTGGCCCACGGTCAACCGAACCTGATCCGACGCAAATACGACCCGGTGAAATGAATTGTCACCCCTACATGAAATGATTGTGATGTCACAACATTATGAATCTCCTAGAGCACCTGTCTGTGGCATGTTATGCAGAACCTATGGAGATGCATGAATGAGACCCCAGAAGCAATCGCCAAAACAATTACCAAGCATTCTCCTACACAGCTCTATCTTGTAACATGTTAGCATTTAACTCTAAATTATACAAATTGTGTGTGGGGGTGGGGGGGGGGGGGGGGGGGAGAGGGGAGAGAGAGGCAGTAATTGCAAAACTAATGCTGGAACATTAATGAAGCAACTTAACTGAAGACTACTCCTCTCGAAATCTAGGAGAATTCCAATCCTTGTTTATTGAGATTTGTCATTTTCACAGGATATTTTGCATGTTTTCTCCATGGGGCTGGATGCTAATGTATCTTCAAATACTTGTGCAATAATCATATAGTGCACTTGGGTGATTGTTAACAGTCACCGTTCTCATTCTCGACATGTCCCAGCAAGATTTTTCCTAGGAGAGATTTTCAAAGCTAGTTTTATGGAGAATCTCTGAATGACTTTAAATTTTTTCTGACCTATAGAAAGATAAATATGGGAAATAATGAATTTAGTTTTTTTTTTGTAAAAAATAGACACCTAAGAGATTTTAAAATAAAATAAATCCTGCTGACAATTCAAGAAACTCCAAGAATTATTAGATCCCTGATAATAACTTTAGAAATAAGCTGACAATTGAAGAAACTCAAAGAATTATTAAATCCTGATAATAACTTTAGAAACAAAACTTGGGCAAGATATCAAATTCTTGTGGGATTTTGTCAGTATTGTACTCTTACTATCTGGAAATAGGATTCAAACATATTAGGTGAATCAAATCTCTAAAAGTAGTATTAGTTGAATGCAACTGGAGACAGGTTGAAATTTTATACCCCTGAGAAGAGGGCATTTAGCCTCCAACTAATTCTGAACGGAAATAAGCAGCAGCGATGTATGAGATCACTCACCCGGAAGTAGAAGTAATCATAGAGCCGGAGAATATGGTATTTGTCAGCAGGATCACGCTTGTTCACAAATTTAAGAAGCTTTATTTCATCAAGGCTCTGATCCAAAAAATCTTTGTTGTTCTTGATGATCTTGATGCAGACATCCATTCCAGTGTGCAGATCATGTGCTTGAATAGCTTTGCTGAATGCAGCAGAGACTAGATACTCGGTAACATGATAACGACCTGCAATAACCGAGTTGAGGACTACATGGAAATTTTTGTCTTCCTCAAAGCCAGTTCTAACCAAGGATAATAAGGTAAGACTTCGTGAAGTAGCTAATAGAAAAGACAGTAAATCAGATGAAAGCAGGGGGTAGTTTTTTTGTACGAAGAGAAAACAGTTTACTAGTTCCATGTCTGTGGTTTCCAATTGACAAACTTCATGAACATAAAACATCAAACAACTAGAACATTAACAAAGTAACAACATCAAGGCCCAAAGCTAACCTGTTTTTTCTGTGGACAATCTTGAGATAAAAGGTTCCAAATTCCTCCTCCTGGACCTTTATCTGCCTTACCTGCTCTTGCAAGCTCAGCCTCTCCTCTTCATCCTCTAGTGATGCACCTACGATTATCTTCCCTTGCAATGCCAACCTTTTCATCCTCTTCTACCTTGGTGTGCTCTCTTTTAGCATACTCTCTTTCAGCATACCCATAATTTGAGACTGTAATTTGGAGAAGAGGTTTTTTGTGAGATCTAACTGACGTTAGCATTATTATAATCCCCAGAACGTTTTAACGGTTGAAGCGTCCGCTACTTCTCACTGCCTCCAAGAAGAAAGCATATCATCAGATCCCACACCGTCACATTAAGACAGTCATCTGTTTCGTCTGCATTATGATTATTTGACCATAGAGGCTTGCCTGGAGCCAACCTGAGTCATCTGGCCATCTTTCAAAGATCAGGGAAATGAGAAGTTCCCATCAGTATGGGCTTTTTCTATAGTAAGCATTCATCTTTATCACCCCCAATGACATATTTATTTGATTTCACTCTTGTCATTTTCTTCTTCTTATTTTGGAACGATTTGTTAACAGAATTCCTATCCAAATAATGATTAGAGGCGTTTAGGAGCCACCTAGCTAGCATCACGATCCACGGAAATATTCTAAATCACCTTCACTACTACCCACCAAGCAAACTTCCGTGCACTTCACTTCCAATATCAGCAGCATCACTGTTGATCCCCACCCCAATTGACCTAACTGAAGCATGCTGATCATCTTCCATACAGATATCCTCAAGTCGTGATCTTTCACTATCATTCAGAACCTTCCCATCTCCTAGCATGATGAGATCATTTGTCTCAGTGACAAAGCCCTGCCAGACAGGTTCTGCACGCATCAGATTCAATTCTTCTTCATCCATCAATTGTCCATCATATTGAGCCATTAAATCATTGTCATTAGTCCTTCCATGTATTTCAGTATCTGTTAGACCGATAGGATCATCTGAAGCTGTGACCGGCTCAACATTCTTTGCTTGAAGATATTGCTCTCCAGAGAAGTAAGAATCCTCCTCAGCAAAAGATTGATCATCATCCTCATCTTTGGCTGGAACTCTTTCCTGAGGATCTGGAACACTTCCATGCCCAGTCCCCTTTTCATTGTCACTAGGGTAATCAATTTCATGTGCTAAAAACCAGGCCTCATCCTCAATAGGTTGTCTCATGTACCCAACATCATCATCGTCATCATATTCATCAGACGATTAAAAATAGAATGACTTTTCCAAATGGAGAACCTTTCCAGTGGCACGTGCTCGATGTGTCTATTTGAAGCCCCATTCTAAAGATGTTCATATGGCAAGAGTACCAAATGTTAACAGTTGATCAAGGAACTCAAAACAGAAAGGTATCCAAATATAGTATACCACAATAACCACTAAAACAGATACACAATATGACATGATTGGTTTGTGAAGAAACCTGAGGAACTTATGCCTTGCCCAACAGGAACATTAAGAAAGGATCTAATTGAGAAGGTGCCGTCGAGGTTTGGAGGTTTAGACCTCAGAACAAAGCAGCCCACCTTCTCCTCCTGATTATTATCCACTGAATTTTCCTTGGACTTGAGCTTGACGCATGGCAACCTTGGCAGCTTGTCCCTGTGATTTCCGCTGTTTCTGGACACACCTGTATTCCCAACGCTTGTCTGTTCTGAGCCAGCTTTAGAATAAGAAGTTTGGATGGCAAGTGTCATGTTTAACAAAAAAAAATCTGCCCCTTCAACATCTTGTTTCCCTTCTCCACTGCTACCATTGGTAGCAACAATATTTCTGTATTCAGATGATGCCTCGGCTGTGAAAAATGGTAAAATTGTCTTAATGGAGCATTCTTTCCATGCTTCAAGGGAAGGATGAGAAGTTCCACTACTTTTTGACCATGCCTTTTTGGGCACTTGATCTTTAAAATTGCAACAACCATGGTTGCTACCATCTGATAATGACATGTCAAATGAAATGGAATCCAAGGCGTTCTGTGTTCTGTGAACTTCGCTGTGTTCAACCCCTTGGGATCTCTCCGGCTTTTCTTCAACTGCATTGCTTATAAACGCAGGCCATGATGGTACTGTGTTAAATTTACCGTCACCTACAGCAAGTCTAGACTGCTCAATCAGGCTACTAGGGTTCCCCAACCGTCCAAAGCTATCCCCGGAGGTCTTTGTGGTCTTATTCAAATTACTCAAATTACAAAGAGATTGATGCTTTGGATGCTCAGACATTTGAAGATCAGAGAAGTTCCCAATCATGGTGGCAGAATCTTTCGAGCTCATGTCAGCTTCCATGCTAAACGTCCAAGGACAAGGATTGACATTTTGGGTTGGTATACTAAAGCTTTGAAGATTTGATGTTCCTTGCTGGAAACCAAAGTTGTTCCCACTTGTTCCTGTAGATTCACCAATCGAATGTCTCTCAGATACGCTGCTACACTTCCCAGAAGCAGAAAAACTGTTTTTCCATTTCCTATCAGAACCTTTCCTGATACTCCCCCATTCAACCTCCTTAACTATAAGCTCCTTAGACGAATTGATTCCTCGAAAGCTATGATAAGTCTGATTTGCAAGGTTCATACACACACTAGAATCAAGAGTGTATTCCCCTCTATTCGAAGCAACATCATCTTTTCCCTCATTTAAGTTGCTTAATTTCTCTGTAACAGGATGCGGGAGCACCCCATTTGATTCCTGTCGAGTAAGGAACTCCCCTCTCAATAAGGCCTCAGCTCTTGTAAACCGGTGGCGTCTCAAATAATCCAATATGATATCGATTGTATCCGTCATTGTTCAACTATCACCAATAATTCCTTGACCAAGCTCTCAATTGGCGAACTTCAGATTGCTCAAAGAATAGGTGCAAAGTTCAGAATTTCCACTCAACTTGAGATCCACGGGAAAAACAACGAACATACAAAACAGCATTGAAGAGACAAAACATAAAAGATCGCAGAATCATCCATGTTTTCCATTTTCAAACGGATCATCCTCATCTTTCCCTAGTAATTTAACTGTAAAACAAGTGAAGCGCAACAAAAGATTGCAACAAGACCAATCTTCCAATAACACCAGACAGGATTCTTGTCCTTCTCTCCTACAATATCTACGATAAATAATCGAATTTGTACTAAAGAACAAGATAAACAACAGTATCACGTCCAACGATCTTCATCAAAGACCCTAATCAATCGCTCAACTCCCCTAAAAACCGACTCCTTCCACCCCAAATACCCTCTGTATTAGCTAGATTCCATATCCCCGAATCTCAAAAACACAATGAGAGCAGACACGATTAAACAAAAAGAAGAAAAAACAATCAGCCAAAGCCCGCATTCGCCAATGTCGTTTCTCATCCAAAAACAGATAATGCAACGAATAAGAAGGCAAAATAGAATCCGGGGTACAGCCACACCAACAGAAAGAACTCACATACCAAAAACAGAAACTCCAGCACGACCACGACGAGCGACACGATCGACGAATATGAACGCACGTAGCTTACGAGCCACACGACACGATGAACGTCTTGTTTAAGTAATCCGTGGCCACTACTATCGACACCAATGCTAACGTAACAATAAAACGGAGAAGAAGACTAGAGTTTTCAAAGAAAGTAACCTTGTTTTTGAAAGAAAGTAAGCTTTATTCAAAACTTATTTTACTTTTTCAAAAAGATCTTACGCGTGTCTAGGATCAACACGAATGACTTTAAAAAAAATTGGAAAAAAAAGAAAAGTTTAGAAAAAAAATTCCAAATATGAAAAGTCATCTATATATAAAATAGAAATATAAAAAAAAGATGATATACTTTTTTTAACTTTTCATGAGAAAATCCTTTAAAAGTAACTTTGTCCCTCTCTCCCCCATTTTTCTTATCTCACTTACGAGTCATTGATTGCCGATATAACATCATGAATAAAGAAAATAGGATGAAGAGGTGCAAAACCGCAATCGGCATCATCACAGAGAGCAAGACGAAGAGTAGCAAGAAGGCAACCGACTTCATCACTAGTATCAGAGCCTCCTTGAAGCCCTCGACGACTCCTTAGCAGACTCTCTACTTGTTGTATTTACCAAATTATTAAAAATGACTTCTATAATTTGTGTGTTTGAATTTGTAAAGATAAAAAAGTTAAATGTCATAAATTTTCATAGAAGAATCCTACCAACCTTAACTTTAGAGTAAGTTGATTATGTACTTAGGAAAACAATATTATCCCCTACTCTTGTTACAACATATAAGAAAAGGAAAAGTATAAGACATTTTTAAAAGATGATACTATAACTAGGACCATAATATTAACCTACATTAAAGATGACTTAGTAGGGTCTTTGAAAAAATATGAGACTGCTAAAGAATTATTTGATTAACTAACCACAAAATATGATATTATAGTTAAGTTGCTTATACAATTATTCCTTCAAAAATATAATTCTTATAAAACGAAAGAAGATGATAATGTAGTTGAACATGTTAACTAAATGTTGGTAATGGCTGGGCATTTACCTATACAAAAGTCAATCATTCTTGAACCAATGCAGATATCCACGATTCTAAATAGTCTACCCTCTTCTTGAACATGGTAACTACAACACTTAGACTTGAACCAAATTTTATCCTTTCAGAATTCCTACTAAAACTAACAATTGAATAAGAATATATAAAAAATATATAAAAAAGGTTGTTAGTTGCTCAAGATGATTTACGGTCTAGCTCCAAAAACAATCATGATAAGAGAAAAACAAATAAAAAAATTTATAACAATAAAAGGTGGGCAATCAAAACTTCAAGAAATCGCAAAAATCTACTTCTCGAATAAAGTTTTTCAACTATGGTAAGATAAAGCACTACAAAATGGACTATCGCAACAAGAAAAATAATGGTAGAAACAATCAACGTCACAGCCCAATAGAAAAGCAAGAAATAATATGCGTTACGATTTTTGTAAAATGCATACCAATTGTACTTACTTATGTATTAATTGTGCCAACTATTAAGCACAATCTTGTATCAGTCCATGCCTTAGTAAAGAAAGGGTTTGAGGTCAGGTTTTTCTTCACAAAGTCATTATGGGAAGGCATAACAGAATAACATTTTCTGGTTTATTTGATGTTGAGCATGGATTGTTCAAACTCAATATAAATGAAAATGAAAGTTCTTCTTCTACTTATATTGACACTATCTATGTAATTGATGTGAATGTATGACATAAAATACTGTGTCATATAATAAAGAAGTTGAGAAAATTAACCAACTTTAACTTATTGCTAGTTTTCATGAAAACACTTTCAATAAGTGTGAGGCATGTCTACAAGGAAAAATGACTAGAAAATCATTTCTCAAATAAGTGATTAGGACAACAACCCTATTAGAGATTATTCAAATTGATTTATGTGGACTTTTTAGAGTAATATCACATCGAGAAAATATTTATTTTATAAACATTATCGATAATTACTCGATATATACATATATATCTCTTAGCACATAAATATGAGGTACTTGAAGCGTTCAAAGAATATAAGCAAGAAGTTGATAACCAATTAGAGCATACAATCAAAGTATTAAGATCGAATAGAGCTGAAGAGTATACTTCTACAGAATTTTTAGAATTTTGCAAAGCCTTTGGTATTTCAAAGCAAAATATAATGCTAAAAACACCTTAACAAAATAGTATAGCATATAGATATAGCATGACGTCATTAAATGTGACAAGGTCTATGTTAATAGATGCTTATGTGCCAAGGGTATTTTGGAAAGAAGTGATAAGTACAATTATGTATATACTCAATAAAGTAACATATAAAGTTGTATTATCTACACCATATGAGATGTGGTTTGAAAGAAAATAAAACCTAAGTCATCCTAAGAGGTAGGGATATGGCGATCATGTGAAGATCCTTAATCATTCTATAGATAAATTAGATAGTAGGTTCTTAACATATATATTCATTGAATATCCTAAAGTATCTAAAGGATATTGGTTTTATAATGAGGATCATGGATTGATAGAAAATGGGGATGTTGAATTCTTAGAATACACTAATAATGACATTTTTTAAAATAATGATGAGAATGCTGACAATCTAGTACATTTAGATTAATTATCATTTGAACCCATAGATGATCTTCCTAATTAAACTGAAACTTTAAATAGACTTAAAAGACCTAGGATCACACGATCCTACTTTAATGATTATCACGATTACCTTATAGAGAAAGTATATAATTCAATGGATTTAGATGAGTTGACTCATAATTTAACACAACAGCAACCTATTGACTCATCTTAATTGATAGACTGGAAAAAAGTCATGGATGAAGAAATTGAATCCATTGAGAAAAACCAAGTCTCCGAATTGGTTGATTTATTTAGAGGAAGAAAAAATATAGGTTGTAAATGGGTTGTTAAAAAGAAATATAAGGTTGATGGAACAATCAAAAAGTTCAAAGTGAGGTTGGTCGCAAAGAGTTTTTCGTAGGAGGGGATAGATTATGTTGAGACATATTTTCCTGTTGTGAAATTTGTATTTCGATTTATATGAGTTAGATGTAAAAATTGCTTTTCTAAATGGAGATTTAGATAAAATCATATATATACAACAACCCGAATGATATAAAGTTGAATAGTAAGAAGATAAAATATATAGGTTGTAAAAATCTCTATATGATCTTACACAGTCAATTTGTCAATAGTATTTGACTTTTCAAAATGTCATTATTGAACTTGGGTTTGTGGCTAATGAACTTGATCATTGTGTATATGTATGGAACAATGAGAGCCACTTTATCATCTTATCATTATACATAGATGACATATTATTGACTGAGAATGACGATGAGATGATTGTCAAAACTAAGTAATGGTTAAACTCAAGGTTCAAAATTAACGATATAGGGAAGAATCCTATATCATGGATATAAAGATTTCTCGAGATAAAGAATATAAACTTCTATGCATAAGTCAGGAGAGATATATTGGAAGTTTAAAATGGGTGAATGAAAGTCTGCATCTATACATGTTACGAAAGGAGTCAAATTGAGTAAGATTGATTGTCCCAGTTAAGGAGATGATAAACATAATATTCCTTATGCACAAGTTGTGGGTAGCTTGATGTATGTTATGTTTTATACAAGACCTGATATCAATTTTGTTGTTGGTCTTGTAAGTAGATATCAAAGTAATCTTGGATGGCAACATTGGATAATTGTGAAAAGGGTTCTATGATATATTAAATGAACAAAAGACTTAAAACTTTGATTTCAAGCAGATGAATTGAAAGTGATAGGATACTCAGATACTGACTTTGATGGTAGCAAAGATGACATCAAATCAACCTCTAGTCAAATATTTTTATTTGGAGGTGGTGCAGTTTCTTGGGCTTGTTAAAAACAAGGTTTATAGCATTGCATACTCAAGAAGCTAAGTATGTTGCTTGCAGTATGGCTGCTACGAGTGTCGTTTGAATAGGCCACTTCATACGTGATTTGAAGCTGGACATAATCAATGAGTCAATTGTCATTTAATGTGACAACAATGCAGTAATTATACTTATTAAGAGTGGAGTTGATAGCTCAAGAATCAAGAATATAATGGTTAAATATCACTATGTTCATGATATGCTCAAAAGAAATGAAATAACTATATGTTATATGCTAACCACTGATATATTGGCTGACCCCTTAATAAATGGCATCTTAGAAAAACTTTTTACTAAATATAAAACCCACATGAGTTTGAGATACGCCTAGTGTCTAAGTGTAGAAAATACACTTTGTTGTGTATCATGCAGGAAAAACACAATGCTTGTGAAAAAACTACATGACATATAAAAATTACAATTTACTTACAACTAGATAAATGATACTTGATAAACTCCAAAATAGTGAGAGGCAAAAAGTATATCAAAGGTTGGCTATAGTGGCAAAGTAGAAGATGTAAGTAGTTGGTGGCCACTATCGGACCTAATACTAAAGTCAACCATGTAATACGGGAAGAAGACCCCTCTTTTCGAATTTCATGAGTTGCTTTTTGAAACAAAGTAAACTTTATTTAAAACTGATTTTACTTTTTGAAAATGTCTTAGGTATCTCCTGGATTAACAGGAATGACTTTTAAAAAAGAAAGCTTTCAGAGAAAAAGTCGAAAGATGAAAAAGTCATGTATATATACAACATAAATATACAAAAAAAAGATGTTATACTTTTTTTGACTTCTTCCCGAGAAAACCGTATGCGGGTAACCTTGTCCCTCTCTCTCATGTTTTCCCTATCTCATTTAAAGGCCCTTGATTGCTGCTACAACATCACGAACAAGGAGAACAAGACGAAAAGGTGCAAAACCACAGTCGGCACCAACACAATGACATAAACGATCAATTCCATCCTGCGATGCATTTGTTCCTTTGTAGCACAAATACTGGCGAACACACAACCATGGCGTCCTATGTTTCCCCCTGCCCATGTTTACCATCATGCCCTCATCGTCTTCCATCTTACCCGACCTCGATGGGAAACTACCATAAGTGGTCCTTGTAAGGACGCCGAATCCTAGCATTCATTTTATATATTTAATATATGTAGAGAGCGAGAGGAAATCTGGAATGTATAATGCTCACAATTTTACAAATATTCTTTTCATCCGATCTTTGAGATTAATGATGAAATTTTGAATTATTTATGTTAACATGATAATAACATATTTAAACAATATTCAAACATTTGTCTTGTATTAATAAATGATTAAAATTTAAATTTGAAAAGTAAATTGTGTTCATGTTAATAAAGTAAATATGCAAAAAAAAATTGTTTTTTTTAATTTAAATAATTTATCATATTATTGAGATTTATTTGCATATGCTAGCAACTTATCACCCATCATCCAAGAAAGACTCTTGAGACTTATTTGAAACTCTCTCGCTCGAGAGAGTGCATGTGTCTAATATATTTGTTATTGTATGGTTATCATATTTTTATAAATTTTAATCATTCAATTAAAAAAATAATTTAAGATAAATAATATATATACATAATACCTTTTGGAATATCCATGCTTTCAACTTTTTGTCTTTTTCACCTTAACCACTAATTTTAATCAAACTTTCTTCATCTATTAGATGATTGAAATTTGTAATGATCATAAGTAAGCATCTAAAGAGTATTACACTATGTGTATATATATATATATATCTAATTTATTTATTACATGAAGCATTTGAGTTATGACAGTAAATTTTTAAATTCTCTCAGTTTTTATAATTTTCCCAAAAACAAAGTTACAATCGTATTCAAAAAGGGTGCATTTAAGTTACAATGACCTTTTCAATTCTTCCATTTGTTGAAATAATAGAATGAAAATTGGCTTGTAATGAAAAGTCTATACATGAAAAATAGGGAAGATGAAGACGAATTCACTCTCTATAAATAATGTACATAAGAATACAAAATTTATGCGATTCACTGAGAAAGTAAAGAAACTTTCATGAAAAGTTGATTGTGGGAAACTGTGAAATCGATCCATCTTCTTCTCTTTCGACTATCTCACTGAGGTGAGGAACCTATTTTTGGTCCATTCATCATAACGTTTCATCACTGACGTTGCCGGCAACGAACCATCGCATAGATCTTTATCTTAACATTAGTATTAGGGCATGGTTCATCTCGAGCTGCAACAGCTGGTAAAATGATATAACATAAAAAATATATAACACAGGACGGAGCAAAGAGGCCGAAGGCCCAAAGACGGAGAACATAGAAGCCTAAAAGCGAAGAACATAGAGACTCAAAGGCGGAGGAGCAAAAAGGCAAAAGGCAAGCAAACAAGCCCAAAAGCGGAGCAGAGAGGCCCAAAGGCAAAGCGACAAGAAGAAAAACTCCATAGAAAGGCCCAAAGGTAGAACAATGGAGAGGCGAGGCAAAGGTGGAGCACAGAGCCCCCTCTCCTTCTCCCTCTCTCCCCCGTTGTACCTCCCTTCCCTTCTCTCTCTCTCTCTCTCTTTTAAGTGTCTTTCTCCTCTCTCTTCTTGAATGGTCAAAAACTGCCCAATAGTTTTTGACCAGTTTTGGAAAACCGCCGCCTTGAGCAGCGGACTCAAAAGTCCATTCGGCCCTTCGTTGATTTTATTTTTCACAAAACTTTCATTAGGTGAAATTACAAAAAAGTACACATATTTTAAAGTTAAAAGATAGTTTTACCCTTAATAAACAAAAAGAAAAAAATTGTCTACAGTAGTTTATGAAAATTATAAAATAACAAATTTTGAAATTACATTATTGCCCTTGGATGAGCATAATTTCACAGGTTTGTCAGTGTATAGAAAGACAATATTGTTCCTATCTTTAAGGAAAAATATATATTCATAGTAAGAGACAAAATTATTGTCTTGTCCTCTATCAATTGTTAATTTTACAGAAAAAATAAGGTACTATTTTACTATTTTGCCCCAGGTCTTTTTGAAAAATTACAAAAACTGACAAATGGGTAAAATTTCTAGTTTACCTATGATTCTTTTTGAAATTACAGGATATAAGGAAAAATTATAGTTTTGTCTCTAGGTTGATTATGAAATAAAATAATCAAATTAAGAGTATTTTCAAATCGATACCTAAGTATCAATTGAAATTACTTTTAGGTATCGGGAGATATTTTCAGATCAATACCTAGATATTTTACAAATTGCATTTCAATACTCTCTATTAGTTGTCTAACATATGTGTTGCATGTTGGTTGTTTCTTTTTTTTAGATCGTCTTATTGTTATTTTTGCCAAACAAATAAAAAATGAACTCCAAAATTTGTGTATAAGAGTTGGCAAAAATAGAAAAGTTAAATGGTCTAAATTAACAAACTTAAAAAAAACGTATCCCATTGGTACTTAAACTTCAAGGTGTAAACTATGTTGTAACAAAAATAGTTCCATCATCTACTCGAAATGCAATAGATGAAGAAAATGATGTCACGCCCGTACAGTTCGCGACCATGATCCAGCCCGAACCGATGCCACTTGGTCGCTCCTCGCGTGGGTGTAATCATGGGCGAAATCCAAAGCCAATAAGGATTAAATTTAACTCAAGTGAAATATCTAGTTTAAATAAATGCTCATACCAAAATTTTAAACAATATACCCAAAATGGTGTGGGGCCCATGAGACATAACCCCTAATAATAAGATTTTCTAAATCGTCTAATACTTAAAAGTGTTAGCATGGAAGAACTCTAAAATAATATGGTGAGTTCCGAGTAAGGAGGTTACACATCTTTAAACAAAATTCATACTAAAAGCAAGCATAATTTTACAATCATTTTATAATAAATCAAAGTTTCATTTCTAAATCATGATCTCAAATTCATACTTAAACATTCACACAAGCATATACATATAATTAGTTACGATAATTATACCGCATATTGTGTCTGCCCCAAAGGCCACGTGAGTCGTTCGACCCTCCTTAACGTGACCTTAGTAACCCTGTCCAAGAAGGTAACCATGCCGACTCTCACGATAGAGTACCGAGAACACACCCTATATTTGCCCCAAGCTAAAACACTTATGGGACCTGCAAGTCTCTAAAGACCCCACACAAACCCACACAAGTACAACACATATATTCACACATTATTACATTTCTAAAACCAATTATAATTCATTACATTCACATATTATATCTAGATCCACAAATATCCAAATCCAAATTCATATCCGTACAATATTTAAATACCGTGTTCATACAAAACATATTATTTATCAACCAAAGTCATAAACAAGTTCTACTTCAAAAGCATATCAAATAACACGTAATTGCGAACTTCATTTCATAAACATCAATAAAACATTTATCAATCTTACACATTTAAATTCATCTAAATCAACAAAATCACTTTTACCATGTTTTTATAAAAGAATGCATAACCCCTTACTTGAAGGAGTAGTAAGATCAAATCCACAAACCACTAGGTCACTCTTATTATTGTCAAATTCTCTAATTTTAATATCTAAACAATTATAATAAGGAAAATATTAAAATTCATTTAACTACGAATCTAACGCAAGAAACCGTATCCAAATCGGATCCAAAACCTAACTTGGATCCATTTAAGTCATGTTGGATCTAAATTGGCACCTAGATCTAATCCAAACTGGTGACACATTAGGTAATTTGTATCCCTGTGTCGACATAAAATCTGAAACTAATGAAATAGATCTTATCTCTGACCCAAATCCATTTCAAGACCCAACCCAAACATGACCCATTTCTGACAGAAGACTTGTTTTGACACAAAAGTGTTTCTTGACACATGACACAAGGACACAACACGAATTAGTGTCGTTTCAATGCATTTCAGACACAACACGACACAAAAACTAGGACACGCCCAAAAGGGGTTGTTTTCCTTGGTTTTTTGGTATCGATTTCGCAAGTTTCTAGCGACGGTCGAGACTAATGGTGGTCCCCAATCGACTACCTATCGCTCCTCTCCCGATCTCTTAGCATCGGTCGTCAGTAGCGTTTTGGTCAGAAAACTCCATGAAATAAGATGTTGGAGAAAATGGGGAAAATCCATTGAATTAGAACCGTTTTCTAGCCAAATTGATACTCATTACATGCCTTAATCCGTTAAAATCTATCGTATTGCATTACTTTGTTAACCCAAGCCCAAAATAATGTTTTAATGCAAGTATTTCTGTGCAAAATCATATAAAACAGAAAAAAAAAAAACAGAAATGGCAAAAACTCATCGGATTCTAGCCGTTGCTCGACGTCCTCGTAGCTTGCCTAATTTGTCTCGGTGGTGCCCATAATTGAGGCCCTTTAAAGGCCTTCTAAATCCGGTAACCGTCCAACATTTGATAACAATGGAGCTACCATTGTTGCCCAGCAACACTTGCGTTGTTGTGTAGTAACGCCCAAGTTGGGCATCATTGATTTCTTGTTCGGGTGGGTCTGGATCCAATCATATCTAGATCTAAACAACCTGACCCACTACAAAAAAGTTTATAAAATATTTTTTAGAGATGACACAATAGTGAAAACAATAATACTGACATATATGGAGGATGACCTCATTAGTACGAGACCATCAAAAAGTTGTTTGATTATATAACTGCTAAATATAATACTACAATAAAGTTATATGTTCAATTGTTACTATAAAAGTACAAATCCTTTAAAATGAAAGAAGGAGATAATGTAGTAGAACATGTGAACCAAATGTTGGTAATGACAAGTAACTTAGTTGTAGCAAAATCGATCATCCTCAAGGTTATGCAAATATCTACTATCCTAAACAGTCTTGCCCATCATGGAACATGATTGTCACAACCATTAAATTATAAGTTGAACGAAACCTTTCAAAGTTACTCCTTAAATTAGCAATTGAAAAATAATATATAAATAAAAATAAAAAAGACAAATTATTAGTAGATCCAGATGAGATAAAATCAAGTTTCAAACCAAACGAGAGAAAGACTAAACCAAACAAGAAGTTTGACAAAAAAGGTGGTCAAACTTTTAAGAAATCACAAGAAACCATTTTTTAGGTGAAGTATTTCAACTATCAAAAAATATGGTACTACAAGAGGGATTGCCGCAATAAGAAGACTTGCGGTAGGAACACCCAACAATGCGGTCAATTGGAAAAGCATGACATAATCTATGTAGTTTCAGAATGTCTCTATATGGACCTCCCAATATCTAGTTGGTGGATTGATTCATGAGAAACATGTCATATCTTAATGATCAAGGAAGGGGTTATGAACCTAAAGAATATAAGTTAGGAAAACATTGGGTATATATGAAAAATAATACTTTCTCAGATGTTCTCGGAGTTAAATCCTTCATAATATATATACAAGGAATACTGGGTGTACTGACTAATGTATTAATTGTATCATTAATAAGGTCCAATTTGGTTTTAGTTCTTGCCTTGGTTAAGAAGGATTTTAAAGTTAGGTTTGTCCCTAGGAAGATAACCATAAGAAAACATGGAATAATGGCCTTTTCTAGATGATTCAATGATAAATAAGGATTGTTCAAATTGAATGCAAATGATTATTCTTGTCTTATATTGATAATGCCTTTTATGTTGATGTGAATGCGTTGCATAAATGCCTATAGCATATAAGTCTAAAAAAGTTAAGGAATTTATGTGACTTTGACTTATTGCCAAAATTTTGAGAAAACATTTTTAGTAAGTGTGAAGCTTATATACAAGAGAAAATAACAAGGAAAGCATTTCTCAAGGAAATAACAAGGGAAATAACGTTGTTGAAAATCATTTACATTTATTTATGTGAACCTTTTAGAATAAGATCACATCAAGTGTTTATTTTATAACTTTTTTCGATGATTACTCTATATATGTACAAATATCTTTTATCACATAAATCTAAGGCACTTGAAGTATTCAAAGAATATAATTAGGAAGTTGAAAATTAACTAAGACATACCATCAAAGTCTTAATATCTGATAGAGGTCAAGAATACACCTCTTTAGAATTTTTAGAATTATATAAAGACTTTGGTATTAAAAAGCAAAATACAATGCCCAAGACACCTCAATAGAATAATGTTGTAAAAAGATATAAAGGACCTTACTGAATATGACAAAGTATATGTTAATAGATACTTCTCTTCTAAGGGTATTTTGGGGAAAAGCAATAAGTATAATTGTGTATATATTCAATAGAGTGCCTCTTAAAGTTGTATTCTCTAAACCATACGAGATGTGGTTTGGAAGAAAACTAATCCTAGGTAAAAAAAAAGATAAGGATCTATCGCTCGTGTGAATATCCTTTACTAGTCTAGAGACAAGCTAGACACTGGGTCCTTAAGATGTATATTTATTGGATATCCTAAAAGGATCTAAAAGATATCACTTTTATGATAAGGGTCATGGTGTAATAAAAATCAGGGATGCAAAATTCTTAGAGGACACTAAGAATGACATCCTTGAAAATGATGATGAATGTGTTGATGATTTAATAAATTTAAATTCATCATCATTTGAACCCATAAATGATCTTCGTAAACAAACTGAAACTTTAAGTAGACATTAAAGACCTAGGGTTACACCGTACTACTTAAAGGATTATCACACTTAACTTAAAGAGAAAGTGTGTAATTTAGTGGATTTAGATGAGTTGATTGATAACTTCACATATCAGTAGGCTATTGACTCATCTGAATCAACAGACTAAGAAAATGTCATAGATGAGAAAATTGAATCCATTGAGAAAAAACAAGGTCTCGCAATTAGCTGATTTGCTAAAAGAAAGGGAAGTCATAGGCTGTAAATAGGTTCTGAAAAAGAAATATAAAGTCGATGTGTCTATAAACAAGTTTACGATGAGGTTGGTTGCAAATTTTTTTTACAAAAGGACGGGATAAATTATGTTAATATATATTCCCCAATTGTGAAATTTGCATCTATAAGGATAATCCTGACAATATTTTTTGGATTTACATAAGTTAGATGTAAATAATGTTTTTCTAAATGAAGATTTAGATGAAGTCATATATATGCAACAACGCCAAGTATACAAAGTTAAAGGCAAAGAAGATAAAGTATATAGATTGAAAAAATCTCTATATGGGCTTCAACAACCACCTTATCAATGGTATTTGACTTTTCAAAATGCCATAGTTGAAATTGGGTTTGTGACTAATGAATTTGACCACTATATATATGTTTGGAATAGTGGAAGCCACTTTGTT